>CAJHNH020004613.1:0-95000 GCA_905116865.2 Candidula unifasciata | reverse complement strand
ACTCAGTTTGACTGTAAACTAGCTAAATACAGTCAACGAACCTCATGGAAAAGGCGAGCAAATAAATAAACACCAGAATCAAAGCAACGAGTATACTGAGTTAGAATGTCGTTTGGTATACATCAATGTCAAGGAAATCAGATAAAACTTGTTGTTTTCTTCGAGACAAGAATGCGGCTGTACACATTGTGTAATGACCCATAACACAAGTAACTGACTTTCTCCCCCCCCCCCCCCCTTTTTTTTTTCCCGCGGTTGCTACCTCAAGGTTTGACACTACTGCCACTCAAAGTGTCAAATCCTAGATGTTAGAGACAAATCTTTGTACATCAAATATTATCCTGGTGTCCTATGCTATCCTGTGATGATTTGGAGGTTTCTGGTGGGGGAGGAGGGGGGGGGGGGGGGACAGAACCCGTGGCCCATTGTTGTGTTTACGTTACCTGTTTAAATGTAATCCTTTATCATTGGTGTAAAATATTGTAGTATTAATTTGTGCATTGTTTATAGTTTTTTTTTTTTACCCAATAAGGTAATAAAGGGCGAAGAAACTATACTAGCTCAGTCACTTCACTCTTGCATAATTTCGCGATACAGTAATTGAGTCTACTAGCAAACCAGAGGTTTATCTAACCCTTTATAAGGAATACAGGTACACACATCATTGATAGTTCACAATCAAACCTATATCGTCATAACCTTTCACACATACACACACACACACATAAATATATATATATATATACACACACACACACACACACATATATATATATATATATATATATATATATATATATATATATATATATATATATATATTTCAATAATTAATATCATTGTTATAATTTATGAGCAACAATAATAATCTAAGTAAATAACATCAATAGCTGGGACCTTGCACGCTGATTATCCTGTTCGACGTTTTATGTTCGCTCGACAGACCTTCAGAATGCAGCCGAGACACGTGTTTTGGAAAGCTCTGCTTTACTTTTTTAATTTTCTATGTTATATTATCACAATCAACATTAACATACACTGTGTATTCCCATGCGTGCTCAGTCCTCCGAGGCAGCAGCTACGCCAAGGTACCTCTCTACGCTCTTGATTGAGGAGCAACAGAGCTCACAACCGAATATATATTATCATCGTTGTAAATAATCATGGCTCTCATTGTCACATCTGATGTGCTGTATTTAGCTGTGAAATATGGTCCAAACTCTGTACTTGTAAAACATCTTCATCCTTTCTTTACCTGTTGGTCCATTGGAACGTATTTATTTCTCTCCAAAATCTCAACATTAATAATTATATCATACCGTTTAATTCTTTCTATTTTGCGCAATTAGTTCTTCTTTTGTCAAAATCTGCTTGTGCCGCTAGGCGTCGCAGTCTATCAGATGATCGGCAACCGAGCCAGGGCACGCTCAGTCGCTTCATATGCCGTGATGTTATGAAGTCTCAAGTTGTCCGTGACTCCTTCAATCCATCTTCTTCTTGGTCTTCCCCTGCCTCTTGTTGTTTCGATTTTCATGTTGTATGCTCTTGATGCTGGCATCATTGGTTCCATTCTCATTAGGTGACCAAATGTCTGTAATTTATTAATAAATGTTTTAATTGTTCTCCGTGTTAATTTAAAATATCTTACAGAATGTAAACAGCGATATTTTCGAATTACATTGCACGCTTCCAGAAGTAACAAATGAGGGTGACACCGGCTTCGTTATTGTATCATAGAGTAATCGTATATAGCCGAGTGTCTAGATTTCATCATTTGATTTTGGGTTTGTTTTCAGGTTGTCTCACAGATGAACAAAGCAAAGACACAACCGGACAGACAGATAGTCAAGCTAAGACAATTGTAAATAAACTGAGTAAAGAGGAATTTGAACTTAAGGTCAAGGTATGTATAAAATGAAGTCCGTTTTCCTGGAATATGCAATATCTGTGAATGTGGGATTTCCTAGAATGTATGATTTCCCGAAATGTACAATATCCCGGAATGTACAAAATCCCGGAATGTACGATTTTATGGAATGTACAATATCGCTGAATTTACGATTTCCCGGAAGGTACAATATCCCGGAATAAACGATTTCCCTGAATGTACAATATTGCTGAATGTACGATTTCCCGGAAGGTACAATATCCCGGAATAAACGATTTCCCTGAATGTACAATATTGCTGAATGTACGATTTCCCGGAAGGTACAATATCCCGGAATAAACGATTTCCCTGAATGTACAATATTGCTGAATGTACGATTTCCCGGAAGGTACAATATCCCGGAATAAACGATTTCCCTGAATGTACAATATTGCTGAATGTGGGATTTTCTGGAACGTATGATTTTCTGGATTGTACAACATTTTGGAACGTGCGATTTTCTTAAATGTACATTATCCCGAAATGTGCGATTTTCTGGAATGTACAATATTCCAGAATGTACGTTTTCCCGGAATGTACAATATCGCTGAATATGTGTGATTTGCTGGCATTTACAATATCGCTGAATGAGGGATTTCCTGGAATGTACAATATCGCGGAGAATATTATTTACCGGGATGTATGATTTCCCGGAATGTGTAATTTCCCGGAATGCATGATTTCATGGACATTTGTTTGCTTAAGGAAAATAGTTATTATTGAAACATAAAAGTGTGCAAATGCAGACATTTCCTGTGTGCATGAAAAAAAAAAAGTACCATATAAAATGATACGAAACCTTCATATTTATGTTTATTTGATTATTATTACTTATATTTTTTGTTGCTGTTGCTATTTGTGTTTCAGAGTCCCGTTAAGTGTACTGTGACTTTCATTCGTATTCTCCTCCTATTTGTCGTACTCATCATCACAGTCATCAGTGTCATCGTCGCCATCATCATGAAATTCTTCTCCTCCTCAAAAGCTGTTACCTGACAGGTGACCCAACTGCTAAGACACACAAATGTCTCCCTTCCAGCAAAACAGCAAATGAGTAAAAACACCTTTATCCATACTTTATGCTATCAGTGCTCAACATGGACAATGAATAGGGCACTAGAAAAAAAAATAATTACATGTGAAATGCCCTGTCTCCGCAGGATCACTAACAACACTAGACGAGACCGGGTTACTAACACCAGCATTAGAGAGAAAGTTGGGATAAGACCATGTCTAGATTAAATTGACATACAAAGAAAGTAAAGACGGCCGGCGTAATGCTGACCACATTACCCACCAAGTGCCGATTGGTCTGTAAAATATGGGTGCTCTTCCCATATGCCCGATGCGCCTAGGGCGTGTAAAGGGATCTTTACTTTTTTACTTTACTTACAAAGAATGAAATGGTTCAGCCATCTAGTGGGAATGCAGCCAGACCAAACTACATATGAAACTTTCTACAGCAGAAAATCTTGGAGGAAGGCGAGGGAGACCAAGAAAGATATCGATGAATGGTGTAGTAGAAACCTGAAACACAGATGAACAATCCGTCATCCAAGCCATCCTAGAAGCGCAAGACAAATACAGAAAACTACAACTCTGGTATCAGTGAGACGACAAAGAAGAAGATGGCAAGCATGGTTGACCTCTGTCTCTGCTTCCCTTATGTCTAAGTGAAGGGATCTCTGTGGTGCACTGTATGGTGATAGTCTTAACACATGTCCAAACCATTTCATCTGTTTGTGGCTTGATGTTGTTTAATACTGATTCCATCTCAGCCTCTTTCCTAATGTAATCATTTCTGATTATGTCTCTTTTAATTACATTTAAAATTCGCCATTGACATTTCATTCCTGTTGCTTAGATTTTGTCTTTTGTCTCTTGTCCTTAAACATCCTCTATATACTGAAAAAGCCTACATGCTAAACTCGAACATCTTCTTTTTCTTTGAGTTCACCGGCTGTACACTCGGGCGGAAAATTCTGGTTATTCGTCCACTTCTGGACTTTAGTCCTGCTCTAGAACTTGAGTGTTGCGTGTACATCTGTTTTACAGATCTGATTTATATGTATGCAACCTGTTAGATTCTTGCTTCTCAGACAGATGTATTCCGACTTCAGAGGAAACTCGAACATAAAAGGACAGAAGTAAAACTGCAGAAATTGCGAACTATATGCAATACAACTGCCTGTATGTAGCCCTTATCGTGTTAGCAAAACGGGCCATTTCCACAACTGACTACAAGGATAAACATTAAAAACTGGCAATTTTAAAAGGATAACACTCCATATCTTTTGTTTGACTGTAAATTACATTTGTTCATTTTCCGGGAACAGTCTACATAATTTATGTGTCGATGATGAAGGACGCTTCAGGGTAAATGCTAGGCGCTCGTCTTCTGGCCCGAAGGTCCTGGGTTCGAATCTCACATCGAAATGAATATCTTTTAGTATTGGTCTTACCTCCCAGCATAAAATATGTATCAGGCAATGTCCTGGGAAGTAAAGACGGTCGGCGTGATGTTAAGGACGTCAACCACTGAGCGCTGATTTGTTTATACAAATATTAGTCTACAGTCTGTTCAAAAATGCGTGCCTACTTTTAAAAAATCTTTAACTGAGTAACCGCTCAATGTAAGTTGTTGAACTTTGGCATCCAACATGTTAGTGATCGTGTTATTATAGAAAAATAATTATAATGTGAACAAAAATCTAGTTTTTATTTTGCCTAATTTTTGGTATCCGAAAAAAATCATCGATTAACAGTAATCAATTAGTATGTTGACAGTTAATGGAGTGATGAACATAGTATTTCATTGTGTGTGGGATAGGCTATTGAAATAATCACCAGGCATCGCTGCAAATGTGAAACAATTTCCAGAACAATCTTCAAGTTTGTGGTTTAAAGTAAACGATTTGTGTCAGTTATTGAATATTCTATTTTTTTTTTTTTTTTTTTTTTTTTAGGGGCACATAAATTATTAGTCTGACTCAGATTTAAAAAATAATAACTGGCTATCTTGAAAAATAATAAAAAAAACTAGCACCTGCGCAATGTAAATTATAAAATGATTAGAGGTTCTTTATGAATATCTTACCCTATATGACGTCACAGGTCAGTTCAACATTTTAGAGGGTGGTAACACTGGGTTTTCTGATACTTTTAACGACCCCAAAACATCTAGAACTGGACTTAACCCCAACCCACCTAAGTCCCACGAAAGAGTGCAGCCAAGGTCCCACGACTGCGTGCAGCCTATCTACCACCCCCTGAAATATTAGACTGTCCCGTGACCTGTTGATTTTCCCTGTTTAAGGTAGGAAATTAATAGAGCATCTCATTAGGAGATGGAAAATATAAGAACACGTGCAACACATGTATGTTGAATTATACAGGAGTTTTCGAGATTCTTGTTAGAGTGTGGGCGGGGGGGGGGGTGGAACAACTTTTAGAACGAACTAAATATAGCGTCAGATGACCGATACACCGCTGGCGTGAAAGGGGCCCTTTGTTTTACGAGAATGGAAGTATTTTTATTTCAGGGAAATTCACATTTGACCCACTCCCCCTCGTCCACCTTCAAACATAGAGCGGTTTGTTGCAGGCCCCCCCCCCCCCCTCTTCCCCTCTTTTTTCCTCATCACCACTGATATTACGGTTGGGCATGGTTCAAAGGATTTGCACACCCATAAAAAGTGCTCCGTTCTTCTTCTAACTCAAATCTGAGTCCGAAGAAGCTCAGCACAGTGCACGGGCGAGGATCCTGAAATACTTTGGGCAGATTTTTTACTCTAGATTTTGCCCGGGGAATGGCTTTAGGCTACTCTTCTCGATTTCCAACTGCCAAGGAATTTTTTTTTTTTTTTTTACGTGAGCAACAATGCACACGGGCGTCCGATCTCACTACCCAGAGACCAGGGGGAATTACTAGACGTCAAAGTCCACGTGAAAAAATCCCAAGTTTTTTGCCAGGGACACAGTTGAGTATCATTTATTGTGTACATTAATCCCATGTAGTCACTTCATAGTTAGAGCATATTTGTGTATATGTACTGTATTGTTCTTTACGTACTGATGAAGGCTAATCGCCACAAAGTCCTTTGTTTGTTTATTGTGGTCGATTTTGTAAAGCTAACATAAACTGTTTGTTTTTTCTTACCAACTTTTTCTCTTCCCTATAATTTCCTAACCCTTTAAAAACAGCCCTTACCAAGTATTGAGCCCGAAACCTTTAGCACCCGAGGCGGACACAGTGTTTTTAGAGCACACAAAACCCTTACATAAAGAAGAACAGAACCCAAGTGGTCTGGCCTTTACCCCAGCATGTAATAGGAATATAACCACCCCCCCCCCTTTTTTTTTTCTACTACTACTACTACTACTACTACTACTACTACTACTACTACTACTACTACTACTACTACTACTACTATTACTACTACTACTACTACTATTACTACTGCTACTACTACTACTATTACTACTACTACTACCACCACCACCACCACCACCACCACTACTACTACTACTACTACTACTACTACTACTACTACTACTACTACTACTACTACTACTACTACTACTACTACTACTACTACTACTACTACTACTACTACTGCTACTACTACTTCTACTACTACCACTCTTATTGTTAGTAGCAGAAATAATTGTTCTCGAATGTTCACTTACAGATTTTCAGTATACTCACAATCATACCCACTTGTGTTCATTTTATCCAGAAGGCCATTCCCTTCAGAAAAAGACTAAAGCGCTGCAGTGCCTCAACACGCCCAACCAGTTCAAGCACTTCATGCACAGAGTACACGAGATCCTTAAAGAGCTTGTAGAAGAATTCCAAGACGACCTCAGTGACTCGAAAGAGAAAGAAACTGAAGACAAACTTGACTCGCGTGAAACCAATAAAGATAATGACGACAATGATAATAATTCTACCGAAGACAGCAGAGATACTGATACCACAACAGCAGCCCCGGATTCCAACCAGGACAGCAGAGAGAATAATACTAAGTCTCAAGAGGTCTTAAACACCAATACAGGTGGAACTCTCAGGGTTCGGCGAGATGCTGATGATGGATTTAATCTGGACGAAATCCTGGACAGGCTAGAGGTAGATATATAGCAAATGTTTTCTGAAACTACCTTACAAACTAACGTGCAGCACATGTTATCTACTCCTGGTTCTCTTATATCACGCCTGTCTGTCTGTCTGTCTGTCTGTCTGTCTGTCTGTCTGTCTGTCTGTCTGTCTGTCTGTCTGTCTGTCTGTCTGTCTGTCTGTCTGTCTGTCTGTCTGTCTGTCTGTCTGTCTGTCTGTCTGTCTTTCTGTGTGTGTGTCTGTCTGTCTGTCTGTCTGTCTGTCTGTCTGTCTGTCTGTCTGTCTGTCTGTCTGTCTGTCTGTCTGTCTGTCTGTCTGTCTGTCTGTCTGTCTGTCTGTCTGTCTGTCTGTCTGTCTGTCTGTCTGTCTGTCTGTCTGTCTGTCTGTCTGTTTGTCTGTCTGTCTGTCTGTCTGTCTGCACTTGTGTCCTGCAGGCCGCTATCTGGTGATTTTACGCGATTTGGCCCATCATCTCAAAATGTATTGTCACTAATTGTCTCACATCTCCATGTTTTGTCACCCATGGTTTCATCTCTCCATATATTTTCACTAATTGCCATTTGTCTCCATAGAAGGTTACCAGTTGTCCCAACTCTTCATGTATTGTTACCCCTTGCCCCATTTGCCCATTTATTGTCACCAATTGTCCCATCTCTCCAAATTGTGTCACTAATTGTCCCATCTCTCTACATTTTGTCACTAATCGTCTCTTTTCTCTTTATTTTGCACCAGTTGTCTTATCTCTCCATATTCTGTCTTCAATTGTCCCATCTCTCCATATTTTGTCACCATTTGTAATATCTCTCCATACTTTGTCACCAGTTGTCCTATCTCTTCATATTTTATCACCAGTTGTTCTGTCTGTCCATATTTTATCACTAATTGTCCTATCTCCCCATATTTTATCACCATTTGTCCTATCTCTCCATATTTTATCACCAAATGTCCTATTTCTCTATATTTTATCACCAATTATCCTATTTCTCCATATTTTATCACCAGTTGTCCTATCTCTCCATACTTTTTACACTTATTGTCCGATCTCTACAAATTTTATCACCAGTCGTCCTATCTCTCCATATTTTAACACCAATTGTCCTATCTCTCCATATTTTTTACACTTATTGTCCGATCTCTCAATATTTTATCACCAATCGTCCTATCTCTCCATATTTAATCACCATTCGTCCTATCTCGCTATATGTTATCACCAATTGTCTTTTCTTTCTATATTTTATCACCAATTGATTGTCCAATTTCTCCATATTTTATCAGCAATTGTCCCATCTCTCCAAATTGTATCACCAATTGTCCTATTTCTCCATATTGTATCAATAATAACTGCCTGTCCGAAGAAGGTCTGGGGTTCAAATCCGCATCAATACGGATTTATTTTAAAAGTGGTCTTGGTTTCTATGACAACCTAGCATAAAGTGAGAAAACGTGATTTTTACCACATCATCTATAGAGTGTCGGTTGGTCTCTTTACAAAAACATATTTCTAGCCCTGTGGTCTCCAACCTGGGTGCCCCCTTCCAACCACAGGCGACCTGAAGAAGTTTCAAGAGATACGTCAAAGAATTGTTAAACTGAGTACATCTGTAATTGTAATATTCTGGATTATTATCTTTAACAGTCATGAAAACAAAACATCTTGCCTTCTTGATGTGGAGATTGATCTCCGTAGTATCTCTTCCAACATCAGATCAACAATATTAGATATAATGAAGACAAAACAGTGTCAGTCATCACACTGATATTTTGAAACTATCTAACCAATTGTTGGTAATTGTTTCTTTTGTTTCTGTTGTTATTAAACGCGTTGTTTTGTGTGGATGTTTATCGCCGTGTTCTTGTTAACAATGCTTCAGCTGTTTCTGTTTGTCCTCTTTTTAATCACATCATTGTGGGCGAAGGGAACGTGGGGCGGGGGAAATAAAAAGAAAGGGGGGGGGGGGGGCTTGTCATATGCTCAAGTATGGTGCCACCTAAAAAGACTTATGGACCACAGATCTAGCCCTATATGCTCTATGTGCCTAACGAAGTCGAAAAGGTTCTTTACTTAACTTTTTTGTTTCCCAACAGGATGACGACACTGAGTGTCTGGCGGCGTTTGTCAGCAAAGGAGATGAAAGATTTCTTTGTCGCCATTTTGCTCACGGATCCTCTGGTGTGTTTGGTAGAATTTTAGCTGCAGGGGTGGATTGCGACGATTACCTCGTCGAAGGCGACGGCGATGATGACGACGACGTAAGTAACATCGATAAATCAAAGCCCAAATACACACATGTGCGTATTCACATATGAATGCGGGCGCACGCACATACATAAATATATATATATCTGGTAAAGGTAAATAAAAAAATGGTTAAAAGGTTCAAATCGAGGGCATCGACTTCCTTGCACTAGGTTTTAACCCATATAGCTGCATCATTCTCCGCAGAACGGCTAGCCGCTTGCTAAGAACGTCGCACAAAACCCGAACAGCCTGTCTCCAACGACGTAACAAACTTCGTTCATGAACAGAACGAAGCAACCTTGGAACCCAGGACCTTCACAGTGCGCAGAGTCAAACGGCTTGACCACTTCGCTAGCCAGTTCGATGCGGGCTAAAATAGGTACCAGGTAATGTGCATGGGAAGTAAAAGCGGCCAGCGTGATGTTGACCATGTCATCCACTGAATACCGATTGGTCTATACAAGTGTGAGACTAGCATTATGTTTCCGATTAGGAAGAAGAGATATAACCAGGTTAGGATTCAACACAGTTTGACATGATGGCATGGGCGATCGTCTGTATCAGAGCCTGTTGAAGGTACACGAGACAGAAGGTTGTGGACAAACATGACTACCAACGCCACACGGCATGGACTTTAAGGATTCAACACATCTGGACTCGCTATGTTTTTCTTCTGCGTTCGCCAATAAAGAGCAGTTTGCACGTTGTGTTGGGATCTCAGCGAAGCCGCACCTTTCTTTCCAACACATCGGATTTCAAAAAACCGTTAACTAAATTGTTGCTTTTTGCAACTTTTTGTCACATCCCATCCTACCGCCTCCTTCACCCCAAGTGGCGCCAACAACCCTTACAGTTAGTTTAAGGATTTTAACTGTAGATATTTATATTCAGTCTGCACTTGGTAGGTTAATTTCTAGTTTTTTTCGGTGAATCGTAAACATAAATTGTGTGCCTGGTTGCAAATGTATAAACGAAGAGTCATATTATAACAGTCTTTGAAGCATGTATTTTATATAATATAATACTGAAAGTTTTTTTAAAATTTCGTCGTCTTCTTCTTCTTTTTCTTCTTCTTCTTCTTCTTCTTCTTCTTCTTCTTCTTCTTCTTCTTCTTCTTCTTCTTCTTCTTCTTCTTCTTCTTCTTCTTCTTCTTCTTCTTCTTCTTCTTCTTCTTCTTCTTCTTTTACTACTACTTCGTCTTCTTCTTCTTCTTCTTGTACTACTACTTCGTCGTCTTCTTCTTCTTCTTCTTCTTTTTCTTCTTTTTATTCTTCTTCTTTTTCTTCTTCTTCTTCTTCTTCTTCTTCTTCTTCTTCTTCTTTTTCTTCTTCTTCTTCTTCTTCTTCTTCTTCTTCTTCTTCTTCTTCTTCTTCTTCTTCTTCTTCTTCTTCTTCTTCTTCCTTTTGTTTTCTTTCTTTCTTCATTTCATCTTCTTCTATTCTTCTTTTCCACTACTTCTCTTTTATTGCTACTACTGCTACTGTTGCTGCTATTACTATTGCTTCTGCTAATACTGCTGCTGCTTCTGCTGCTGGTGCTGCTACTGCTGCTACCACCAATACTACTACTGATGCTGCTGCTATTACTACTACCACTACTACTACCGCTGGTGATGCAGTCACTACTACTACTGATGCTGCTGCTGCTACTACTACTACTACTACTACTACTACTACTACCACTACTACTACTAACACTACCACTACTACTACTACCACTACCACTACTACTACTACCACTACTACTACTACTACTACTACAGATAGATACTACTATTACAATTTATTCGTCTGCTCCTGCTAATTCTCCTTTTCTGATATAACCTTAGTCCTTCTTTGTCTTTTGTTGCTGCGTCTAACGTTAGCCACTGCTGCATGAAAAAGTACTTATATGGTTTCTAGCCATGATGTTGTCCTTGTTTGTCTTTTGTTGCTGCGTCTAACGTTAGCCGCTGCTGCATGAAAAAATACTTATATGATTTCTAGCCATGATGTTGTCGTTCTACAGCACTTGGATGAATCTCATCAAATGGCTATACTCAAACTGTTTAAGGAAAAAGAGAGCAAGGAGATTGGTGAAGAAGATATTCAGAAATTGCTGCGACTTGCGCCAGACGTGATTGACGATGATGTCTTGGAAGATATGTCTGAAGAACTATTCAAACAAAAGTAAGATGTAACACTTTGACTTGTTAAAGGGTGATCGTTGTATATTTTCCCCAGAATTGTGTGGAGTGTATTTAATGAAATGTATACTTTTTAAAATCAATTATTAACGCACTGCACTTAAATTTTTAGATTAAGTTATTTTTTCAAGCACTATGTAACCGTTAGTTTAGAAAATAACTGCTATATATCGTGTTTTAGTTACTGATCTTACCTATAACGGTGTTAACTATTGAAGAAAGAGTATTTTTGGTTGAGTATGTGTTCCTTAAAAAGGTGGCAAGTATTCGGATGTGGTTGTTCGACAATTTATGACGTCATTTCATGATACTCAAGTGCCTCACCCAAATACTCTTAGCAATTTAACCAATGGGATCACTTTTGAATAGAGCTGTAATGTGGAAAACAATACCCAAAATAAGACACACACTACAGCAGTATGTACTGCATTATTTGTGTGTGTTTGTGCGTGATTGTGAGTGTGTGTGTGTGAGTGTGGGTGTGTGTGTTGCAATAATTCCACAATAGCAACTGCAATATTTTCAAAAATACAGTCATTAAAATACACCCTTTATGTATCTGTTGTAGTGTCTTGTGTGGAAATGTATTATTCTGAGTAAACGTATCAATATTTTCGGCTAGCCAGAGTAACTAACGACAACAATGGGTGGGAAGGGAGCGTTAAATGTAGAATATTATGCGCAACTGACAACTTTTGGTGTTTCTTGACATAATTGTTATATTGAATTGAATGGTTGGCGGTCGATGTGTATTGTAGGCGACGGCTAATTTGAGACTATGTTTGCCTAAGCAGCTTGAACACTACTCACACAGTCTGCTTTGTTTTCTCTAAAGAAAAAGTTGCACTAATTTTAACTCCTAAGAAAGTGGTATGGGGAAAATCATTAAGAACACAAACAAAAACCGCTATTTGAGTAAAAACTTGAACGCCTGCATTATCTCACGATCCATATTGTTATGATTATGAAATAACCACGTTTGTTGATAATTTTCTGTGACTGTTTTCGTCTTAAGTCGGATAATAAATACTATTCTAAAATAAACATGTCCTATGGCTGCAAGAGTCAGTTCGTAAAATTCTGGATACTTTTAATCATTAATGCTTTCTTCTTCTTCTTTTTCTTTTTTCTTCTTCTTCTTCTTCTTCTTCTTCTTCTTCTTCTTCTTCTTCTTCTTCTTCTTCTTCTTCTTCTTCTTCTTCTTCTTCTTCTTCTTCTTCTTCTTCTTCTTCTTCTTCTTCTTCTTCTTCTTCTTCTTCTTCTTCTTCTTCTTCTTCTTCTTCTTCTTCTTCTTCTTCTTCTTCTTCTTCTTCTTCTTCTTCTTCTTCTTCTTCTTCTTCTTCTTCTTCTTCTTCTTCTTCTTCTTCTTCTTCTTCTTCTTCTTCTTCTTCTTCTTCTTCTTCTTCTTCTTCTTCTTCTTCTTCTTCTTCTTCTTCTTCTTCTTCTTCTTCTTCTTCTTCTTCTTCTTCTTCTTCTTCTTCTTCTTCTTCTTCTTTCTTCTTCTTCTTCTTCTTCTTCTTCTTCTTCTTCTTCTTCTTCTTCTTCTCTTCTTCTCCTTCTTTCTTCTTCTTCTTCTTCTGTTTCTTCTTCTTTGCGTTCGCCAGCTGTAAACTTTGGCAGAAAGTTCTGGTTGTTCATCCCCTTCTGGACTAAAGTCCAGTTCCTGAACCTGAGTGTTTCGTGTGTATCCGTTTGACAGAAATGACTCATTTGTGTGCAGACTGCTGGTTCCTTGCCTCTCTGGCAGATGCACTCCAACTTTGAAGGAAGCTCCCCCCTCCCATAATTAGTCTACTCTTACGACATGCTTTTGGGTAGGCACTGAGTCTATTCTTGTTTTCCCTATAACAAGGCCCCTGAACCCACATAGGGATAATATTATGCTTTCCAAAACCGATGTGTTATGTTCCGTTTAAATATTCGCAAAGGATAATATCTTTTTAACTTGTTTATTTAAAAACAGTCCTGTCAATTTATATATATTTGTGCGCGTGTTTTTGTGTGTTTTTGCAAAACGGGGGGGGGGGGGGGGGGGGGGGGGGGGGGGGGGGGGGGGGGGGGGGGGGGGGGGGGGGGGGGGGGGTGGGGGGGGTGGTGGTGGTCTTGTTTAATCATAGTTTACATGTATAATCTACACTTAATTAACATATATATTATAAACTTAATCTATATATTTATAATCAATTGCTAAGTTATTGTAAGAATAAATAACTATTTCCCTTGACCTACAGTCTTCACAGGCTGGGCAGATTGGCTGCAGGACAAAATGCAAACCCCAGACTTCGCTATGCCCTGAGAGAAAGACTTGATGATCTAGACCTAAGCAACCTATCGCCGACAGAACTGAGAAATATTGGACCAGGGTTGTTGACGCTGAGTGTGACCCAGATCCAGAAACTGAACGCCAAGTTACTGCTGGATCTGGATGCTGATGACATCTTGGACACCGATGATTCTAAAGAGCAGAGCGCCAAAGAGGTAGAAGGTAGTGATGATGATATCAGCGATGACGAGGAAGATGATGTCAAACTAGTAATTGGTCTTCAATTGAAAGAGGTCATCAAAGCGTCTGGCTTGCAGAAGCATCAGATAGGAAGGTAGGGGTAATTTATTCTTTGATTACTGTGGGTAGTTATGTTTAAAATGTTAGATTAAATTACTAGTCACTGTGAAACTTCATAGTGCGAGGAATTCTCTTCATGCTTGTCCCAGTGCATGCGGGTGTTGGCAATAAAAGAGCTGGCAGAATGGTCTTTTCACACTTTGTTGCAAATGGCCGGCCTATGGATCGCACCGTCATTTTTAATTCCCTTAGACGGATACAAATAAGGTAACTGCGGTAAAGCTATAATAAGTTTTTAAAGAGGTAGGAAATTAGGGGGAAGAGAAAAAGGGTAGAACGGTCAGGGGATTTTGCGGGCAGCGTGTCCAAATCACTGCTAAGGGTCAAGACAGCCAGGCATAAGAGACACACCGAAGCTGTTGTGTGTGTTGAAGGAGGAATCTGAGCACACGTGGACGTGTTTGAAGTGCCGTAAAGATAAACAAACTCGTAATTAATAAATTACTAGCATCGTGATGGCTAATAGCCAACAATGGTTGGGGTGTATGTATGGACATTCATATAACAGAGAGACCAAATCTGAGTACACAAAAGAGTTGCGATGATGATGGTCAATTGTAATGTTGGTGGGGGTGATGACAATGGGGGTGATGATGGTGATAGTGGTGATGGCAATGATGATGATGGTGATGGTAGTGGTGATAATGATAGTGATGATGGTGGTTGTGGTGATGATGACGGCCTATTGTGATAATAATAGTGATAACGGCGGCGGTGGTGGTGGTGATCATTATGGTGATGATGATGGAAGTGGTAATGATGACGGTCAGTGATGATAATAATGAAGATGATGGTGGTGGTGATAATGACGATAATGAGAGAAGAACATTATGTAATGGAATTTTTTTTTTTAAAGAGAGAAGAAAATATTGAACAAAAATTCTACGTGTACAAATTGAAAAAGATAAAAACAATAATTCATGATAAACAGATAACAACAAAAAGTTACTGTAATATAATTATAGTTTGAACCGTTAAAACATGACGAATAATATGGGGAATTTTTAATTCAGTTCTATACTACGTATAGTTGAGGTTTAAGGTTTGAACAACGGATCAACATCATGGCACATGGCGTTCTTCTTCTTGCTCAAGTCTGAGTCCGAAGAAGCTCAGCACAGTGCACAAGCTCTGTAGCACCGGCGAGGATCCTGAAATACTTTAGGTAGTTTTTTAACTACAAATTGTGCCCATGCAGCGCCGTTAGGCTATTCTTTTCTATTTCCAACAGGCAATTCATTTTTTAAGTGCGCAGCAATGCACACGGGCGTCCCATCTCACCACCCAAAGACCAGGGGGAATTACTAGAAGAGATCCACGTGAAAGAAATCCCAGCCCTTACCGGGGATTGAACCTGGCACCTCTAGTACTCGAGGCGGACACCATTCCTTGAGACCACTCAGCTCTCATATGCTACGTATAGTTACACTCCTGAAATAAATAGCACGTGAATTTGCATATGTTGTTTCAGGGCAATGCGTTACCTACACCATGACCTTGACTTTGTCCACCACGTGGAACCTGATGACCTTCTGGATGCCCTGGATGACGTCAAGGACATCGAGTATGATTTTGATGATGTGAGTTGATGTAGAAATACTTCTTAATTCTTCTTCTGTCCAACAGCTAACGCCGCAAAGCGTCCTAGAGCGGAGTTAGATGTAATTTCTTGTCTTTTCCTTTTTGCGTAGCTTGTGTTAATTAATGTCACACTGAGCTTCTGTAGTCTCTCTTTTACTCCTGATGTTTTATTAAAATCCTAGCCCAAACAGGGAAAATCCACAGGTCACGGAACAGTCTAATATTTCAGGGGGTGGTAGATAGGCTGCACGCAGTCGTGGGACCTTGGCCGCACTCTCCCGTGGGACATAGGTCAGTTGGGGTTAGAGCCAATTCTAGATGTTTTGGGGTCGTTAAAAGCATCAGAAAGCCGGGACACCCAGTCTTACCACCCTCTAAAATGTTGGACTGTCCTGTGACGTCATCTGGGGTAGGATATTATTAAAGAACCCTCCCTCCGCCCATCTCTTTCTTGATCGTTTTCTTGCCTTGGTGCCGGCTGTTCTCATATATTACGTTCTAGATGCTGTCTGATTTTGAACCATTCAGACCAGATGACCAATTTATTTGATTCTTTAATGTTCTATGAAATCATTTACCAGTACTGTGCCTACCAGTGTTTTTAGTTCTTCCTTGGTGGTTCTGTCTCTAATGTTTTTATTTTAAATTTTAGGACTAATTAGAGTTAAATTAGAATTAAAAATTAGAAATCTGAATTAGAATTAAATCAAAATTACAGATACACTTTTTTTTTTAAATAGCATGGCGTCATTATGAATAAAAAATTGCATTTTTCCCTGAATCAGGCGCGGTCAGTTCTATATCGTCTGAGTCAGTCGCCACGTTTCCCGCCAATCTCCACTTTGAATGGTCGCAATCTGACACACATTGGCAAGCTGATGAGAGGTATGGATGTCGCTCTCCTTGCAGAAATCAATAAGAAGGCGCTTGAGGATGCGTTGGATGATATAAGTGACATCGACTTTGACGATTTTCAGGTAAACTGACGATATTAACCCATGTAATACAAGCAACTTGTTATGCGTTTCTTTGTTCCAAGTGACATTCTATGTGCTTCTGTTAACTCGTTGTGACCTATCCACTTGTTAAACTAATCCACAATGCCCAAGTTCTTTCTTCAACTATTCTCTACCATTGTACTATTACTTTAGTTCACACACTCAAATTATTACTTGGAATAACGTCGTCTTAAAATAAAATGGGTTAAAGGGACATGTATATAAAATAGTTAACGTCTGTGGGAAATATTGTTTCACCCATTTACAGTGCGCGGGGAAGTGGGCCAGTTTACTTTCCCATTGTATTTCTATAAACTAAGCCAAACTACCAGATAATAAATCTTCCTTTTCTTCCTCTTCCTCTTTTCTCATCCTCTACAGTTGTACACGTAAAAAAAACCTTTGGCAGTTGGAAATCGAAAAAAGTAGCCTAACGGCGCTGCCCCAACAAAATTTTGAGTTAAAAATCTACCCAAAGTATTTCAGGATCATCGCCGGTATTACCGGACCTGTGCACTGTGCTGAGCTTCTTCAGACTCAGACCTGAGTTAGAAAAAGAACGGAGCACTTATGGGTTACTATCCGTGTGTCATAATGTTGATCCATTGTTCAAACTTCAAATCTGCTAGATACCTTAATATATATTGTTTTCCTGCTGGCCTCCGTAACGTGCTCACAGTTTTATTTCTGCAGACCCCCTTTATGTGCTCATAAACGTTTTAATTTCTGGTTGGCCCTCGGTAATGTGTTCATAAACAAGTTTCATTGGTGCTTTACTAATATCCTACCCCAAACAGGGAAAATCCAAGGGTCAGGGGAAAGTCTAATGTTTCAGGGGGTGGTAGATAGGCTGCATGCAGTCGTAGGACCTAGGCTGCATGCATTCGTGGGACCTAGGCTCCACTCTCTCGTGGGACGTAGGTGGGTTGGAGTTAGGGCTAGTTCTAGATGTTTGGGGGGTCTTTATAAGCATCAGAAAGCCGTGAAACCCAGTCTTACCACCCTCTAAAATGTTTGACTGTCATGTGACGTCACCTGGGGGTAAGATATTAATAAAGAACCGTTTTATTTCTTTTGGTCAGTGTACTGCATTTACAAACAGTTTAATTGTCTTCTGACCTCTGTAATGTTTTTTTTTTTTTTTTAAACAGTTTAATTTTGACTGTCCACTGTAATGTGTTTATAAACTGTTTTATTTTTGTTGACCCCGTAATGTTTTCATAATCACTTAACTCCATAAGCTATTTAAAGACATGTCTGGTGCTGTAGATTACTTTATTGACAAGTGTGTATTTGTAACATCTTTGAATCATTCTGTTCTAACAGGCTCACCAGTTGTTGGAAAATATGGGGTATACAGACGATGACCAGGTAGGCATAATTTAGTCTTTACAGACTCTCTACGACTATGTCGGTGTCTTGTTTTGTGGACTATTTTGTAATGTCAGTGATTGTATTGTTGATTAATGCATGTTTTAATAAAGTGGTTTGTGTGTGTGTGTGTGTGTGTGTGTGTGTGTGTGTGTGTGTGTGTGTGTGTGGAAGTATTTAATAATACTAGGCACGATTTATACTGTTGTGTGTACTTCTGCTGTCATTTGTACTCCTGCTATAGGTATTATTATTATTATGCAGATGCTATATTTGAAAATTATAATATTGCACGTTATTAATGTATTATTTGTTGTACATTAGCTAACAGATTAGAACATTCTGTCACAATGTGGCCAAAGAATACTGATTGTCTATATATGATACATGTAAGTCATTCTTTCGTCACGTCATTAGAAGGGGAAACTCCGAATACGCCGTGACAACAATAAAGTTGGAGGCAGAGACAGAAGGGATTTTTTTTTTTCATGGTCAAGAGACTGCTCAGTTTGGAATCATGGTATGGAATAATATCCATGGCAACAGTGACTGAGAGTCCACGAGACAGAAGGATGTAGACATGGCTCTATTACCAACGCTGCAGGGCATAGACTAGAAGAAAATTTGAGAAGAATTTGAAATAGAAAAACATTAATATGTATCATCATCATCATCATCATATAGCAGGTTCTTTGCAGAACGTCGATGTCATCAGGTTCTGCCTGAAAGATATTTGTTCTCTCACCAGGTCCCCCGCCCCGTGCACTTTCATATCCAAAGAGTCACTTACATCCTGTTCCAGTCTTCGTGCTGTTCGGTCCCTGCCCCTCCTCTCTAGTACCATGATTTCTGCTACTAATTTTTTCCCCAATCCGCCGTGGCCTTAAATATGGCCACAATATTTCAGTTTCCGAGATGCTTACTAGTTAATTTTCCTTGATGTCGTCTAGAATATCCTTATTTCCTTTCTTCTTTGCCCATGGAATATTTCTCTAAAATATTTCAGCTCAAAAGCCAGTATTTTCTCCCTCAAGGACTGCGAAATAGTCAAAGAAATTGTATATGCAAATCTATATCTAAATAATGTTCATGTCGCTGTTGACATAAAAGGTATTCACACGTGATCTCCATTGCTGCTTGTCTCCTGATGTTCTGCCCACAGTATCGCGTGTCATGTTACATCCCTCCATGTTCCCTTCTACTGTGCTTCTCTAGATTTCCTTCGATCTCTTCTTCTTTTTCCACCTGCCGTCCATCGAAGAGCTGTCCTTGCTAAAGTTTCAAGAGACGTTATGCAAACATGACCAAACCATCTCTATATCTCTATCTTCTTCCTTTGATAACGTTGCAAATGATGAACTTTCTGTTTTCATCCTCAGTTCTTCATTTATGATCTTTGGCTAAAATATTCGCAGGATTCTCCTTAAACATTTATATTGAACAATCTCTTGTATGTGTATAATTCCTCTGTCATTGTTCAAAAGTCATAGTTGTATAATAGTATTTCTAAATGTTGCTCTTGTATAATCTGAGTTTTATCTACAAACTTACTCACTTTGACTTTCGTATATTGTTAAGCATAGCAAATGCTTGGTTTACTTTGTCTGTTCTATGTCTATATGTCATCATCTTCCCGTAAAAACTCGTATTGTTGTCAACAGTTTCTGTTGACTGTCTGATCAGCTACAGTCAAATGCGATGGACTTCATGATTACGAAAGGCCTAAAACCTGTCCAGTCAGTCAGGTTATGTAGCCAGGCTTTTTTTAGTCTACATCTTCCCTACTTCCTCCCTACTGAGCCCTGTAGTATTGTTTTTGAAAGGCCGTTAAATCTTACGTAATACATGTCCGTACCATTGCATTTTTCTTCTTTTCACTTTTGTTGAAAAGAGGTTCATCGTTGCCAATGTGCCGTCATTTGTAATATGCTCTATTGATATGCCAAGAATTGATCTCAAGGGTGGCATTTCCGATGCTTGTATCTTATCAAGTTCAGCTGTTAGGGGCACGTTTCACAGCCATACGTAAACATACTAACGAATAGTGCTCTGAACAGTCGTTGCTTGGTTTTTACATGAAATGTTTGTGTGTCTGCATATATAAATCCTTATATTTGTTCTAGAATTTTGAAAACTTTGATGTGCCTCAAGTGAAACGATTGGGCAGACTGTTCCGTGGAATGCCAGCCGAAGGAGTTCTCATGATGAAGCAAGATGTCATCGAAGAAGCTTTGGATGATCTAGATGACATTGATCTAAATGATGCACTGAAAAATGTTATCATGGATAAGGTACACAATTTTCGATGTTTATGATTCTGTGTTATTTTGCAAGACATGTGCACTTTTTATGTGTGCATGTTATGGTATGACAGTCTACGCCACTGCACACTGGGCATTCATTTGCGTTCTCAGTCCTCTGATGCATCAGCCACTCCAAGGACCTCTACTGGTTGTTCTCAAGAAAAGTTAGGAATAAAGTCTCATTTCTTCACCTCAAAGATGGTATCAGCATGCTTCACCGGTCTTCCCTCCAAAGTCACACAGTTAGTTAATGTGTCCTCCTCATCCGCTTCTTCTTCTTCCTCTTCTTCTTCTTCCTCTTCTTCTTCTTCTCCTCCTCCTCCTCCTTCTGCGTTCGTCCCTAATTGACCTAGATCTCCCAGGGCGAACCAGACTAAATGAAGAAAAAGGAAATGTACTAGGATGGATAGGTAGCCAATTTATTGCAAATCATATCACCCGTCTTGTGCAAATTGTTCTGTAATAATATTATTCTAAATCATATGCTCAGTGTTTCAAATTTGTGAAAGTGGTTCTTTGTTTCTTGCTGTAAAACAATTTTTCTTTTACAGTAGCAGCAGTAGTAGTATTAGTAATAGTGGTGGTTTTGATAGTGGTAGTGGTGTTGGTAGCAGTGGTGATTGTGGTAGTAGTAATTAAAACAACAATATCCCTGTTCAGTCCGTTCATGCTATAACTGGGAAACGTCGTTTTCTTCCCATTTTGTTAAACGATATTGGGTATTTACACTTACTAACTACTTTTGGTTATTTTATCTTGCAAAATCAGGTATATTAATTGTAACAGACTGTAGGAGTACATATTGTTAAGTTTAATATAAATTGTTTTATAAATGTATCTTCCAAATAATTGTTAAATAATTGTACTAATGATCTAGTGTAATTTATTTATGGGAATATTAAGTGATCTGGGATACCTTTAAATGTCGCACCGTAAATTAAGACCTCATATGCAAACCTGTGTGCTAGTGGTAAACTGATTTATCCTTCCCTATAGTTCTGTAGAGCCATACCCCCAATATTTGTTCCAAACGTACTGGTGTTACCTTTCCTTTAGAGTAAACAAAACAGGTCAAGTGAGGGATCATGATGCGAGGGCAACATGTCTTCTCTACACTACTGCCCAGGCGTTGTGCTATGGAGAGGAGGAACTTCAACCCTTGCCTTACTTGGTCTCGTTCTCGCCATCGCCATGGGCTCTTAGTCCCATGCCTCCTCGTAGCACAATATAACACTATTGACTAGAAAGACGGAACGGTGCCAACACCCCCCGTATGTTGTCATAAGTTTATTGCTGTGGGTTATATATTCATTAACAGGTGTCCTTGTAGGTTTATATTTCTTGCAATGCAATGTTTAAAAGTTTTGTTTGTCATCTAATACATGTATATATAAATGTTTTCATCAGGTTCGCCATAATGACAAAATTTCTGCCAAGTTTCTAGGCCTGAAAAATTTTGCTGAAGTAATCAGTTTAGATGATCTGGATGATTTCGATGATGATGATATCAGACTACACTTGAATGTTACTTCCCGCATCCACTGGAGATTACCTCAGGTAATAGAGTGACTGGCTTTAAATGCCAGACATGGAAATTCCTATAGAAATATAGACTGCAAAATAAAAACCTCTTTGATGAGATATATATGACCTTGTGCTATCAATACCAGATGTCAGACATGGACGTTCCTATAGAAATATAGACTGCAAAATAAAAACATCTTTGATGAGATATATATGACCTTGTGCTATCAATACCAGATGTCAGACATGGACATTCCTATAGAAATATAGACTGCAAAATAAAAACGTCTTTGATGAGATATATATGACCGTGTGCTATCAATATCAGATGTCAGACATGGACATTCCTAGAAAAACATAAATGTAAACTTTCACGTGAGATGAGATTAATTTGAAATGTAGCGGAAAAAACAAGAAGAGAGAGAGAGAGAGAGAGAGAGAGAGAGAGAGAGAGAGAGAGCGAGAGCGAGAGAGAGAGAGAAAGAAAGAAAGAGAGAGAGAGAGAGAGAGAGAGAGAGAGAGAGAGAGAGAGAGAGAGAGAGAGAGAGTCATCAACGAAGAACTAAGAATAACTGTAGGCACAGTACTGGTAAATAATTTCATTGAAAATTAAAGAGTCAAAAAGTTTGGTAAATAGGTCAGAATGGGAAAAAAATCAGCCAGCAGCTAAAGCGTTCTACATGAGAACACCAGGCTACAAGTCGAGAGGCCGACCAAGAAGGAAGTGGGTAGAGGTAGTCAAAGAGACACCACAGACACGCAATACAACATTAAAATTAGCCAGAGACAGGAAACTACATATAACTCCTCTCTATAATGCTTTACAGCACAAGCAGTAGGGCAATAACAAGTTACTAGGTAAAGGTCAGCTGGCTAAAGACCTTCATTTCGAATCGACACTGAGACGGAATTTAGTAAATGGCATAGGATACCAAGTCAACTCAGCTCAACATAGGTATCATACAATTTCCTTGGGGAAAGGGGAGGTTAAGGCGGCCGGAATATTATTACCCACATCACCTGGTCTATAAAAAAAAATTATGGTTCAAGCACACGGCTTTTTATTCATATTAACTTTTTTTTTTCTTCGACTGCACCTGGTACCCACTCAGTCCCGTCGGAACTCTGAAAATAAAACGTCAATATTCCCGTTTTATAGAAATCTAGGTGTTAGCTTGAAAATAGAACATACCTTCATCATCATCATGTAGCAGGTCCTTTGCAGCGTGCCCAATGTAAAGCCATCTTCTCTGTCTTATAACTGTTGATAAGAGTGGTTGCCCAGATTTCACTCCGTTTGAGTTCATCTCATTTTTTTTTTTTTTTTTCATAATTTTCCTCAGCCATTTGTTTTCGAATGCGTTTAACTTTCGCCCCATGCATTGAGTAGTTCTCCAACTTTCATTTGCATATGTTAAAACTGAAATAACATTAGAATTGAAAATACGTAACTTGCTTTTAAAACTGTACAATTTAGAGTTCCATATTTTGTTAACGCTATGAAAAGCTACTGATGCCTTGCCAGTTTGTGTCATAAATTCTTTCTTTGTATTTCTTTTACTATCAACATTACTTCCTAAATAAGTAAATTGATCTTTTACTTTAATTACTTTTGTGTCTAGTGTATTAAGGTTTTTCTTAATCGTTACAATTGTCGACATTTCACAGGCTGCATTATTAGCCCAGAGATACAAACTAACCAAGAGAGTTGGGCGGTTGAGACCTTCCGACCTGACACAGATGAGACAAGTGGCTCTTGGGCTCTTGCCAGATGACCTTGATGACATCATTAAAAAACCGGACGATGTCTTTGATATTGCTGAAGAGCTAAAGGATCTACACGACGATCTTACTTCCGGACAGGTGACTAATTATTATTTTTTTTTTTATTTTTTTTTTTTTTGGGTTATTTACATTGTTCTCATTGTTTTCATCTGATGCCTAAGGGGATTACAGGCCCAGTTCAAAACTCAAATGCCCTGTTCAATTTTCAATTTTCAACGCGATTTAGTAGTTAATCGCCTAAACTATGTGCTTAGAAGCTTAAGGAAGATGAGAAATAGGGAAAAAGACAAGGAAACATTCAGACATTTAGGCAGCATCCTTTATAGACAAAAACTATAACAAGCGGTCGAAGTTTCGGCTTTTACAACAAAGGCTGCTAACCAAGCGTCCGATTGTTCCCGTGTGTGGGTCTTTTCCCCCAAATACTAGCTTTAGTTCATGTGATTTGGCAGCAAACCGTCTTGTGTTGATTTCGACAGTGGTATCGTTTACAGAGCACTAGCACACTAATGAACGTGCATTTGCCTATAAAAACCATAACAGCCAAAAAACAAAATGCTGGAGTTAATTCTGCAACGTGTTCTGTAAAGGACACGCAATAAACATATAGCAATGGCAAACTACTGAAAGTAAAACAACAAGACAGACAACACATACTGGCACTGGTTTACAACGTTCTGTCATGGATGAGCAGGTAACTGGGGCGGGGGGAGGAGATGGCAGAGGGGGGCGAAGGGTTCTACTAGTGACTATTCACTTTTTCTAATAAAATGGTTACATATGAAATGATTGCACCGACATGCCAGTGGGTTACCGCGGACAACAGGATAAGCAGTAAACTATGATCTATTCTGAAAGTCCGACTGAACTCCTTCGGTTCCAGAATATCATAGGCAATAATGACATGATGTATCCTATCAGGTCTTTTGCAGAACGCCACTCTCATCACAGTCTGCCGGAAAGAAACTCGGCTTCTCACCGGTTCTCCCGCCAAGTGCATTTTCATATCCAAGGATTCATTTATATCCTGTGCCCATCTTCGTGTTGGTCGGCCCCTGCCACTCATTCCTGGTAACATTCCTGGTGCTGTTATTATCTGCCCCAATCCGCTATCGTGCTTGATATGGTCAAAATATTTTAACTTCCGAGATGCTGAATATTAGCCGGTCACATCCGGAATGTTACTACAGAGAAGATGTATGATGCTTGTTCTCAACATTTTAGCTTTGATTTTATTGCTGTTGCTGAACCATAACCTGTGTTACTATGGCCATCCTCCTTTTAACCTCTGTTGATCAGTCTTTTTATATGTTTATTATGGGGCCTAAATATTCAAAGTGTGTGACATTTGCAATTTCTTCATCATTTATTGTTATTTTTAGGTGACAGCAAAATGTTTGGCTTACGATCTCGCCCGACTACTTACATCAACGACAAACTGCATTTCTGGTAGGGACTGTTGGCTTTGGCGCCTCTAGTAACTGCCATATGCAATTACTGTGTATGGATATTTATGTACTGCTCCGGGTCTTATTGTTAGCCAGTTTTTCAGACGCAACAGTGAGGGACATTTCATTTGATTTACACTGGAACAGGAACGGAGCAAGTATAGGGTAACCCCACTGCAGTGAAGTTGAAACCTGGATTAAGACCAATAGGCGTACAGCTTCCAGAGGGGTCCAAATATACGATCTTTATAGAAAAAAATATATATAATCAGTGTTTATTACAGCCCCCGACCAAGCATCTTATGTAAACACAAACACAAACATGTTGATGGGTAGACATGAATCATTTCAAGTAACACGTGATGCTTTGACAGCATTGATAGGGAATCTCTCTGGAAAATAATGGGGAATATGGAATCCCACAGAAAATTATCAACTAAGTAAAGGCAACATATGTAGATATGAAATGTCGAGTTCTTCATGAGGGAAAGCTAACAGATGCATTTAAAATAAAAACAAGTGTGCGACAGGAATTCTTTTGTCGCCTCTCCTATTTGTACTGGCCATAGACTGGATTGTGTAAAGACAGTAACCGCTAACGCCACGAAAAGAATTCAGTGAAGTTACGAGGGTGGGAAAGGCTTGGAGAGAGCTGTATGCGATAGCGAATGGCAAAACCTCTTGGAGTGAGTTGATTGAGGGCCTATGCTCCATTAGGGATTAGAAAGGCACAAGAAGATGAACACGTGATGCGTTGCTTGGGAAACAGAGAGATTTGAGATGAGATTATGGTTACCTCATAATAATTTGACGGAAAAATCCAGTCCAGTCCAGTCTCCAAATTTCTTGGCATGAGTTAAACTGAAGGCATATGCTCCATTGTGAAGCAGAAAGGGGGAAATGAGTTCGCTTAGAGCTTATACACCATTCAGGAGGCAGCAGCAGTAAATTATATTAATATGTTTAATTAGGATTTCATTGAGTTTTTTACCGTAAGCCCAGCGTTGTTGAGGGATCCGGTAGGTGTTGGTCTGAATTCTTCTTCTTCTTTTTCTTCAGCACTGCGAGCCCTTGAGGCTCGTTGCTGCAGATATCACCCGCCTCCATTCATCTCTCTGGTTGGCCTTCTCTTTCCACTTGGTGACACCAAGTGTTAGCAGGTCTGTCTGGACATTATCTCTCCATCGTCTTCTTGGTCTTTCTCGTGGTCTATGACCATTTATCTCCATTGTGTATACAATTTCTACTTCTCTTATCATCTGACATTCTTTCAATATGCCCCAACCATTTCAGTCTATTAGCTTTCATGATGTCAGTGATCAAAAGTGATTTAAACAAATTATGAATTTTGTTGCGGCATCTGTGGCTTAGGCGTTGCGAGTCCGACTCGTAATCCAACATACCGCGATCAAAACCCACTGCTGGCTGCGTGGATTTTTGTCATGGTATGGGGCGTCGTTGGTCGACCCAGTCTAAAACCGGTACCAGGATGGCTGTCCCGGAGAAGTAAAGACGGCCGGCGTAATGCTGACCACATTACCCATCCAGTGCCGATTGGTCTGTAAAAATATGGGACGCTCTTTCTACCCGATGCTGCTAAGGCGTGAAAAGGGATCTTTAATTTTACTTTACTTATGAATTTCGTTGTTGCTTCTCACTCTCCATTCTCCGCTGTTCGCATCTTTGATGGTCTAGTTTACATCTATTATATCGATAAGGTAGTACAGGACAGAACAAAATGAAAGGCTAAAATGCGAACCTTATGTGACGAATAAGGGTATGACAGGATGATGATGATGGTTGTGATGATGATGATAACGATGAATATTGTGATGAATCGAATGTTGTGCTCCACTGGAACCCAAAAGAAGATTATGTAGAGATAGAAGATTATATAGAGATAGAAGATTATGTAGAGATAGGAGATTATATAGAGATAGAAGATTATATAGAGATAGAAGATTATGTAGAGATAGAAGATTATATAGAGATAGAAGATTATATAGAGATAGAAGATTATATAGAGATAGAAGATTATATAGAGATAGAAGATTATATAGAGATAGAAGATTATATAGAGATAGAAGATTATATAGAGATAGAAGATTATATAGAGATAGAAGATTACATAGAGATAGAAGATTATATAGAGATAGAAGATTATGTAGAGATAGAAGATTATGTAGAGATAGGAGATTATATAGAGATAGAAGATTATGTAGAGATAGGAGATTATATAGAGATAGAAGATTATGTAGAGATAGGAGATTATATAGAGATAGAAGATTATATAGAGATAGAAGATTATATAGAGATAGAAGATTATATAGAGATAGAAGATTATGTAGAGATAGGAGATTATATAGAGATAGAAGATTATGTAGAGATAGGAGATTATATAGAGATAGAAGATTATGTAGAGATAGGAGATTATATAGAGATAGAAGATTATGTAGAGATAGAAGATTATATAGAGATAGAAGATTATATAGAGATAGAAGATTATATAGAGATAGAAGATTATGTAGAGATAGAAGATTATATAGAGATAGAAGATTATGTAGAGATAGGAGATTATATAGAGATAGAAGATTATATAGAGATAGAAGATTATATAGAGATAGAAGATTATGTAGAGATATGAGATTATATAGAGAGAGAAGATTATGTAGAGATAGGAGATTATATAGAGATAGAAGATTATGTAGAGATAGGAGATTATATAGAGATAGAAGATTATGTAGAGATAGGAGATTATATAGAGATAGAAGATTATGTAGAGATAGAAGATTATGTAGAGATAGAAGATTATGTAGAGATAGAAGATTATATAGAGATATTTAATTATGTTTTATTGCCCACAGATTGACGAGCTGCTTGAAAACTTTCATGAACTCAACGATTTGGATAACAAAAAAGTTGTCATTGATGATGTAACAGCTATGCAGGGAGCTCACGTTCTGGCCTATCTGTAGGTACCAAATTATATTTCAGGTTGATAGATGTAATGTTTCCTTGATTAATAGAAACAAATGTAACCCACAGGATAAAATAAAGTAAAATAAAGTACAATATTTAGTAAAGGAGCCTTTTCGAGGTCTTTATGCGTACTGGACATAAAGTACAAGACCTATGTAAACAGCAGACGGCACTCAGTTGATGGTCTGATCAACATCATACCGCCCGCCTTTACTTCCTAGGACTTTACCAGGTATCCACTTAAGGCTAGGTCTACCTGGGAATAAAGGGGTAATTTTAAAGGGGAAAAAAAAGTAAGGCTGCGTTCGGATTTTAACCCACATTTAGATATGCGAATTTCTCAAGTAATTACTTCTTTTTCTTTTTCTTCTTTTCCTTCTTCTTTTTCTTCTTCTCCTTCTTCCTCTCCTTCTTCTTTTTCTTCTTCCTCTCCTTCTTCTTTTTCTTCTTCTTCTTCTTCTTCTTCTTCTTCTTCTTCTTCTTCTTCTTCTTCTTCTTCTTCTTCTTCTTCTTCTTCTTCTTCTTCTTCTTCTTCTTCTTCTTCTTCTTCTTCTTCTTCTTCTTCTTCTTCTTCTTCTTCTTCTTCTTCTTCTTCTTCTTCTTCTTCTTCTTCTTCTTCTTCTTCTTCTTCTTCTTCTTCTTCTTCTTCTTCTTCTTCTTCTTCTTCTTCTTCTTCTTCTTCTTCTTCTTCTTCTTCTTCTTATAAATAAACGAAGGGGGAACCTTTGAGGCCGTTAAATGTTATGAATTAATCAAGTAACAGAAAGTGTATTGATCGGCACTCATAGAAAGAAGTAGTCTTCTTCTTCTTCTTCTTCTTCTTCTTCTTCTTCTTCTTCTTCTTCTTCTTCTTCTTCTTCTTCTTCTTCTTCTTCTTCTTTTCTTCTTTTTCTTCTTCTTTTCTTCTTCTTCTTCTTCTTCTTTTCTTCTTCTTCTTCTTCTTCTTCTTCTTCTTCTTCTTCTTCTTCTTCTTCTTCTTCTTCTTCTTCTTCTTCTTCTTCTTTTCTATTCTGCGTTTACTTTTAAAACGTCGATTGGCCCTTGTTTGTTAATTAGTTAATTATTTTTTTTAGTTAGGCAATCGGCAGATAGTTCTCATTGCAAATCCTATTAATCAGTCCATCGGTGCCCGGATTCTCTCCTCAATAAAACCTTATCATGTAATGACTTAAAAAACCAGTTCTATGTTATGTTGGTTTATTCTTCTTATTTTGCTTCCAGCTCTTGTTTCGCCAGACTCCTTTTAGCCTGGCTCTTGCTAGGTTGGCATTTTGCATTGTGATAAATAGCCGGACTGCGATGTCTGTACTATCTGACCAATCTATAAGTTGCTTGTGACTTTAAGATAAAAATGTAAAACTAATACATTTGTCACCCGGGAAAATGTGTATGTGATATTCAAGCATGCAGGAATCCTATCGAAGATTGTTAGTAGTACAAGCAATGTACTGTTTGCTTACATATGCTACACATTAATGCTAATTTATTTATTTTGATTTATTAGATCCAAAGACGTATTTGAGAAGCTTGAATTTACCAATGCTGGAAAACTGGCGTTTATATCGCAAGTTGCCAAGATGCCCACTCACAAAATGTCGAGAGAACATGTTCAGTTTTTAGCCAAAAAGATATTAGAAATGCTAGACGATACTGACAGCGCTGAATCTCCAAATGTAAGTAGAAATATCTTTTTGGTTTATTCTCCGAATATTATGTCCAATATTTGATTGTTCTCTGTGGCTAAGTCGATGCAAACGCTTCGTAATGACGGGATGCCGGGTTCGATTCCAGCTGCGGGCTATGCGCCTTGCGTTGGTTTCAACAGTAGTATCAAGAAAGCCGACCGTCCAGGGAGCAATGGCAAACTACTGGACGTGAATTTGCCTAGAAAAACCCCACAACAGCCAGGGGCTGTTGGGGGTGGTTCTGCAACGTCCTGTAAAGGATACGCAACAACCGATTTGATTATTAATATTTGTTATGTGCCTCGGAGAGTTACACACGTTGGTGATATACAGGCTAGTATCTGTCCTTTTCATCCTCTTCAACGAAGTTTTTCACCAGGGACACAGATGAGTATCTTTTATTTTGTACATTAGAGTCCTATGTAGTCACTTCATAGTTAGAGCATGTTTGTGTTTGTGTACTGTATGCGCTGATAAAGGCTAATCGCCGCAGCGTTCTTTGTTTGTTTATTATGATCGATTCTGTAAAGCTAAAATAAACTATTTTTTTCTTTTTGACCCCCTTTTTTTCTTCGCTATAATTTCTTCTGCTTTGAAAACTCTTAGAGTAAGCATAGTCTCTGTTGTGTCAAACAGTGTACGTAGGAAACAGAAACAACTTAATTCATTTCCCGTCCTTCTTAGGATGAAATTTTTCGTTATTTGAAGCCCTACTCTGGCTCTTGCCAGGGACCGCAATATAGCCCGGCCATAAACATGGCCTAATGGCTGAACGCGGTTTCTGGGACCTCTCCACGGTGATCGTCATCCACATGGTGGCACTCTGTGTCATCGGGTGTTTATCGCTGGTGTGATGTCCTGGTGGGGTAGAAAGTCAGTCAGTCACAGAAACAACGAAGCATATGTCTGCATGCTCATGTGCTGTCACTGCGGGACTCAAGCATCTTGACAACCCTACCCCCCCCCCTCCCCCCCCCCCACCCCCCCCTACCCCCACTCCCACCCCTACCCCAGTCCCAATTTTAAGGGAGACTCAGGACCTCTCCACTTTCCGAAAAATTAAGAAGCAGAGCTTAGAAAAAAAATTGTAATGAATAAACTTCTGCACGAGGTAGGGAAAGCGGGCGTTTAACCTCTTTACACATGTTTCTGGAAACCTACAAAAACAGAGGGAGAAAATGGGACGGTAGAGGGGCGGGCTAATAAAAAGGAGTGGGGATAGAGATTCAGGGCCCCTCCTCATCCCACCCTCATTTTTTGCATTACACAATTACGCGGGGGGGGGGGGGGGAGGGTTAGTTGCTGAGCCTCGCGAACATTGCACCCCTGAAAAAAGAATGCATATTTATGTTGTTTTCCTAAAAAAAATACTAAATAAGTCCCATATCGGATACTGCCGCCTGGGCAGTTACTTTAGTCTTTCGCGCATTCTCTAGTCCACAGGAAGCGACTTTTGGAGCGTTTATTTCTCCTACCCAAATATTTCACTAAAAATTATGAGGCTTGAGTAGTAATGATCCTAGCAAATAGTCCCTTCTTTGCTAAGTGCCACTGTCTTTACGGTTTAACACACTGACATTCTTGTCACCTGTACCACTTTCCCTGTTAAATGCATATTACCATAACAGAATGAAAACGGTAGCCGAATTTTTAATCAAGGGAAATAATTAAATGCAAAATTAGCAAGGGAAATAATCAAAACTTAAAATAAATTTTGAAAAAAGTATTAAATATTGAGAATTGTTTTTAAAAACTATTAACATAATTTTTACTTTTCTTTTACGCCTAATTTTTGTAAATAATATTTTTACAAGTTATAAAAATCTGAGCGAATTATGTGTAATTTTTTAATAATTGTTTTTCATAAATTTAATCTATAAAAATAAGATCCTGTTAAATTATTTTGGTTTAATATAATATCCATTACAATGTTTCTTCACGTTAAAATCATCATCATTTCCTTTAAATAGGAAACTTTATTTGCAGGGCGATATTTTCGCCTATATTTAGCATATTTAAAAAAAGCAATGACATCTTAAGTAAACATTCGTCATTTTCAATCTTTCCTCGCAGACGTTTTTATAGAAAGAATAGTATAAATGATAGAAAGCTTAAATAAAGGCATAGGAAAAGATGGACACTGATTTGTCTAAATCATAGTATGTGCTGTATTTAGTTTCCCGTTGATAAAGACTTAGGTCGAAACGTTCTGTTGTGTTTGTGCACATACTTTCCACTGAGTTTTCTAGTTAAACTGTGTTACATTTAGAATTTCTTGCAATCAGCTCGACTGCAGTCAGCCCTAATTTACGTTTGTAGAAAGAGTGGTCCCGAGGCATGGCGTCCGCCTCGAGTGATAGAGGTGTCGAGTCAAAACTCCGGTGAAGGCTGAGATTTTTTCACGTGGACTTAGAAGTAATTTCCCCTGGTCTCTGGGTAGTAAGATCGGAAGCAGAATTAACTAGGATGGAGAATGTTGGTTTAATATTTGTTTTGGTCGTATCATACAATCCCATTGTTGAACTTGCCGGTCATATTTATAAATTAACAGGTGGAGAGTCCCTGAGGCCGTAGAAACAAACAGAGAATGTAATGATTAGCACTCATAAAAAGAAGACTTCCATATTTCTGCTTCTTTCTATTAGTACTGATCACAATTTTTAAGTTCGATTGCCGGCATAGTACCTACAGTTTTCGAATTTTGTTTTGTCTAGTGTGTCCTTCTATCGTTCTTTAAGTGCCAATCAATATGTGTATGTTTGTTTTATATATATATCAATATGTGTATGTTTGTTTTATATATATATATATATATATATATATATATATATATATATATATATATATATATATATATATATATATTAATTAGGGCTGTACCGAATAGTGATTTTCACTATTCGGCCGAATACGAATAGTGGGACCAACTATTCGGCCGAATACGAATAGTGTATAGTGTATAAAATATATCTAAAAAAAATTTAAAAACACATTCATAATGTCAAAAGTACGCTGCACTTTTACTTCACATAAAGTAGCACAGAATAGTCGTCTTCTTCTTTAGTATTCTGAGCCCTTGAGGTTTACTGCTGCAGATATCACTCGTCTCCATTCATCTCTCTGGCTGGCCTTATCTTCACAATTTGTGACACACGTTGTTTGCAGGCCTGGCTGGACATTATCTCTCGAACTTTCTTTTTTTTTTTTTTGTCTGCCTCGTGGTCTACGCCCATTTCTCTCTCAGGTGTAAACAGTTTTTATTTCTCTGCCATCTGATATTCTTTCAATATGCCCCAACCATTTTAGTCTGTCAGTCTCATGGTGCCAGTGATCAATGGTGATTTAAACAGATTATGTGTTACGTTGTTGCTTCTCACTCTCCATTCCCCGCTGTTAGCATTTTTGATGGGTCCAAAGATTTGTTGTAAGACTTTTCGAAAACCTGTAATAAGGCCTCATCTCTTTTATTTCTGCTTCAAGTTTCAGAGCCATATAAAAAGACTGGTGTTATCAACGTTTTATATATTTTGATCTTAGAGTTGCGAGACAGCCACTTTGACTTTAGCAGATGTTGAAGGGCATAGTATACTTTATTTCTAGATTGTATTCTAGATTGTATTTCTTCTCTCAGCATGTTGGAGCAGCTGAAGTTTGCACCCAAGTACTTATAAGTTTTCGTTCGTTTGATTTTCATATTATCGCCTTGGATGTGGACTGAGTTTTTATTCTTTCCATGTCTAGTTAGTATTCGTAAACATTTAAAAACATTTTATGTTTTCATCCTTCAGTCAGTCTGTGGTAACTAATAACTACGAATGAAAGAATCCTAAGTATTATAACAAGTAATTAAGCTTGGAAATTGCCACTGACAGTAGTTAATGCAGGAAAGCTGCATTAGCTTTTAACAAAACCAATCGTTCCATGTTGTCAGCATTAAGGCAGTGTATGCTTAAGCGGGTGTAAGGTAACTTCTATTCGTATTCGGCCCGACCGCCACTATTCGGCCGAATACCGAATAGCCAATAGGCCCACTATTCGACCCCGAAGCGAATACGAAGCGAATATTCGGTACAGCCCTAATATATATATATATATATATATGATGCTTCCAATGCATCGCAGGTTTCCTATTTGTGTGTGGAAGTGGGAGAAAAATCACTTAACTACTAAACCACAAAACTCCACCCTTAAATTTCCCTCATTATTTTTTTTTAACTATTTCAACAGCAAACAGATGTTTTTTTAACTCATAGTAATAAACAGATGTTTCTTTAACTCATAATAATAAACAGATGTTTTTTAACTCGTAGTAATAAACAGACGTTTCTTTAACTCATAGTAATAAACAGATTTTTCTTCAACCCGTAATAATAAACAGATGTTTCTTTAACTCGTAGTAATAAACAGATGTTTCTTTAACTCATAGTAATAAACATATGTTTTTTTTAACTCGTAGTAATAAACAGACGTTTCTTTAACTCATAACAATAAAAAGATGTTTCTTTAACTCATAGTAATAAACAGATGTTTCTTTAACTCGTGGTAATAAACAGATGTTTCTTTAACTCGTAGTAATAAACAAATGTTTCTTTAACTCATAGTAATAAACAGATTTTTCTTCAACCCGTAATAATAAACAGATGTTTCTTTAACTCGTAGTAATAAACAGATATTTATTTAACTCATAGTAATAAACAGATATTTCTTTAACTTATAGTAATAAACAGTAGTTTCTTTAACTCGTAGTAATAAACAGTAGTTTCTTTAACTCATAGTAATAAACAGATGTTTCTTTAACTCATAGTAATAAACAGATGTTTCTTTAACTCATAGTAATAAACAGATGTTTCTTTAACTCATAGTAATAAACAGATGTTTCTTTAACTCGTAGTAATAAACAGATGTTTCTTTAACTCATAGTAATAAACAGATGTTTCTTTAACTCGTAGTAATAAACAGATGTTTCTTTAACTCATAGTAATAAACAGATGTTTCTTTAACTCGTGGTAATAAACAGATGTTTCTTTAACTCGTAGTAATAAACAAATGTTTCTTTAACTCATAGTAATAAACAGATGTTTCTTTAACTCGTAGTAATAAACAGATGTTTCTTTAACTCATAGTAATAAACAGATGTTTCTTTAACTCGTAGTAATAAACAGATGTTTCTTTAACTCGTAGTAATAAACAGATGTTTCTTTAACTCATAGTAATAAACAGATGTTTCTTTAACTCGCAGTAATAAACAGATGTTTCTTTAACTCATAGTAATAAACAGATGTTTCTTTAACTCGCAGTAATCAGTATTAGAGTAAAGGACACTTGTCCACGCCTTCAGGTAAATTGGACATACAGGGCCAGGCTTATATTTTATAGACCAATCGGCACTCTGTAAGTAATATGGTCAGTATCACGCCGGCCACCTTTACTTCCTAGTAGTGAATCTGGTATCCAGTCAAGGCTAGGTCGACCTGGAGAGTCAAGGTTGTTTTGTTTTTAGTTCGTCTCCTTCTGTCTGTGTTTCTTTCTGTCTTTCTATCTTTCTGTCTTTCTGTCTTTCTGTCTTTCTTTCTTTCTTTCTTTCTTTCTTTCTTTCTTTCTTTCTTTCTTTCTTTCTTTCTTTCTTTCTTTCTTTCTTTCTTTCTTTCTTTCTTTCTTTCTTTCTTTCTTTCTTTCTTTCTTTCTTTCTTTCTTTCTTTCTTTCTTTCTTTCTTTCTTTCTTTCTTTCCTTCTTTCTTGCTTTCTTTCTTTCTTTCTCTCTCTCTCTCTTTCTTTCTTTCTTTCTTTCTTTCTTTCTTTCTTTCTTTCTTTCTTTCCTTCTTTCTTGCTTTCTTGCTTTCTTGCTTTCTTGCTTTCTTTCTCTCTCTCTCTCTCTCTCTCTCTCTCTCTCTCTCTCTTTCTTTCTTTCTTTCTTTCTTTCTTTCTTCTTCCTTTCCTTCTTTCTTTCTTTCTTTCCTTCCTTCCTTCTTTCTTTCTTTTTTTTTTTTCAATCCAGAAACCATGAGCTGTGAACCCTCTGGCTCGGAATTATGGATATGGCAACCCTTCTACCTCGACTCCATGATAGGACATATATGGCTTTTCTGCCTACCCCCGAGCGTGAACTCGGACCACAAGGAGTTTGTCCCCTGGTCACCGCGCAGCTGGTTTAACTAACTTAGCTAGTGCGCCGGTCTAAACCCACGGCTCCCCCCCCCCCCTCCCCTCTTCCCTACAATGGGGCCCTTAAATCCTCATGACGATGGATGCCAACAAAGAATGTAGACAAATAGACCGTTTTCATTAAACCACGGTAGAATGTTTTTAATATTTATTTGTACGTTCTCCTCTTCAGTGGTTGCAGTCTGTAGTATTACCAACTCAAGGACACACACAAATACACCATGTACAAATTTCGGAAACCCCGTTCAACCGTATAGACGTATCAACATCATGTAGCAGGCCCTTTGCAGAACGTCGCTCTCATCACGGTCTGCCTCAAATGGAGGGGAGGGGGAGGGCTTGGTCTCTCGCCTGCTCTCCCGCCTCGTGTACTTTCATATTCAAGGAGTCACTTATATCCTATGCCCATCTTCGTGTTGGTCGACCTCTGCGCCTCCTTCCTGGTACCATGCCTTCTGCTATTATTTTTCCCAATCCAGTGGGGTGCTTGATATGACCAGAACATATCAGCTTTCAAGATGCGGTTTATTAGCCAATCTTCCTTGATGTTCAGATCTTTAAAAATATCAGTATTTCTTCTTTTCAATGGTATAGCCATATAGCACAGCTTTATTGAGGCACCACAAAACGATTACAAAGTAACCGGTAGTCCAGTATGAATAGGTCGATGCATTTTGAACAAATCTGTGGTGCTTTTATTATTTCAGGCAAAATCTGTGAACCGTGAATCCAGGCGTCTACGCTCACTTGGCCAAATGACTCTGGGTTTGACCCCATCACAGATTGGCGGCTTAAATGGAATGGCTGTCATTGACAATTTGGACATTCTCAGAAATCTGGCACTAGCCAAAGAACAGACTAAAGCATACTTGGAGAAAATAGAAGATACAGTCGAGTAAGTATATAGGTGTAACGTCTTCTTCACGTTCACCAGTTGTAAACTTCGGCGGATAGTTCTGGCTGTTCGTCCACTGCTTGATCTTGTCTTGTTCCAAAACTTGAGTTTAGCGTGCACATCAGCTTAACAAATCTGGCTTATATGTAAGCACAGAAAGACAGACCCCTGAGCACATACTGCAGTACTGCCCTTACCTCTCCCAGCAAAGACTGTGGATCTGGCCCAGGGGATCCACATTGCGAGAGAAGCTATGGGGGACCTGTGGCGACCTTAAACGCACAATCCTATTTTTGACCCAGACGGGACTCAATGTTTAGCATGACTGATGTCGAACGCAGAAGAAGTAAGCAGACTTTTGGTTTCTCGCCTCTCAGACATATGCACTCGGACTTCGAAGGAATGACCCACAACTAGTGAACTTTTACGAACATACTTGTAAGAGAGGCAGTGAGTGTGTTATTGTTTTCCCACACAATGGGGCCCTGGAACCCCACATTGGGAAAGTGTTTATAGCTCTTATAATATTAAAGCTTTATGTCATCGACATTTGATTCTCTAGCTTTGTCCATCCCATTCCACTTTACAAACAACAACAAAAACAAAACAAAAACTAAAAAAATCTTGATCACGTTCAATCAGCTGCTAGCCAGCCGAAGCTGCCAACAGTCTCCGGTTATATTTGTGGACTGGTTTATTTGCGCCACTTGTGTGGCTAAGACTGGTATTTGCGCCAGCTCTCTGGCTCTACGTTCCTATCATAGTAGCTAGACTGCTCATTCCTGTCTGTGTACCAATGTGTTTCTCTTATCCTTATCTTCTTGATGTTTTTTCTCGAGTGTCATTCTTCGTCCGGTTCATTCTCATTATTGTTGTCTTTGTGTCCTTCAATGTGTTTCCAAATCTGTTCCCTTCTAGTTTGGCCAGGCGTATCTTCGTAAGAGACCGAGCTAACTGACTGACTGACTTTCTACCCCCACCAGGACATCACACAAACGATAAACACCCAATGACACAAAATGCCACCATGTGGATGAGGATCGCCGTGGAGAGGTCCCAGAAACCGCGTTCAGACATTTGGCCATATTTATGGCCTGCCTATATTGCGGCCCCTGGCAAAAGCCAGGGTGGGGCTTCAAATAACAAAAATTTCGTCCTAAAAAGGACGAATCTGGATAACACTTAGAGACCGAGCTAGTTCGCAGATATTCTTTACACAACGTTCTTTCGTACCACTATTTACAGTTTTAAAATTGTATTTAATTTGCCAAAAGTACTGAAAACAATTTTTGGATTTGAATAGGTCCAAAATTGTGAAAATAATTCCCGTTTGATCATATCGATCTTACTGAAGTCTTCAGCAAATTATTTATATAATAATGATGACGATGAAATTGTTGAGCCCAGCTATGATTCTACCCGCCCCGGTTGTTGTCGGCGTCTGTATATAACCTTGGAGTTGAATGGGTTTCTGGGACTTGCTCCTGTGGGAATTCCCATCCAAATGGTGGCATTTGTGTTATTGGTGTTAATCTTTCGTTGTGTGGTCCTGGTGGGTTGGAACATCACTTAATCGATCAAGCAAGACTTCTGCTGTATATAATAAACATATTTATAATAGGGCGTGCCGCGTCCGTGGCTTAGGCGTTGCGAGTCCGACTCGTAATTCCAACGTACCGCGATCAAAACCCACTGCTGGCTGTGTGGATTTTTATCATGGTATGGGGCGTTGAAGGTCGAATCAGCCTTAAATGCGTGCCAGGATGGATGTCCTGGGGAAGTAAAGACGGCCGGTTTAATCCTGACCACATTACCCACCCAGGGCTGATTGGTCTGTAAAAAATATGGGGTGCTCTTCCCATGTGCCCGATGAGCCTAAAGGCGTGAAAAGGGATCTTTACTTTACTATAAAAGGGCATGCCTACTGTGACAAAGTCATCTTTAGTCCAGTGTGGCGAGGCGATGTTGTAGTTAATGTTCTCACGTTTAATCTGGATGAACCCGGAAGGTCTAACATACCATCATTCCCCCCCCCCCCTTTTTTTTTTCAATATGACCGGTTCTTATATTAATACAACTGATATCAAGCCAGATCGAAATTTACTCACAGTGATAAGATTTTTATTTATCGCTAGTCACTTGACAAACATAGAGTTGAGTTAAATCAAGAATTGACATCGCAGCACTCCGGGCATTCCCATGCTTGCACCAAGTCCTCGTCTTCGGCAGCCGGCGCAGAGTTTCTCTACTGATGGTAGCGGTCACAATCTGATTATATGTCCGTCTTGCCTTTCCTCTGAGTGTAGTGAGCCGGCCAGACCCTCTGGTTACACCCAGGTGCCTCATTCTCTCCAGCCCATAATAATTTTGTTTCTCTACTGATTCCGTTCTTGTTCCTAAAGGGCCTTGATAACATCTGCCTTGTCATGTATCATACATAGATTAGCATGAGTCCCAGTGCTCGTGGAACCCCGGGCGACTGACCAGCGGGTTGATGCGTTAAGATGACACTGATCCGAGCAGTGTTTTTTTAAAGTGTGTTGATATAATTATCGAGTAAAAAGCCATCAATGAAGAAGTTGTTTATTACAGAAACTGGCGTTGTGACATCAGCATTCTGGCTAGAGTCGGACCTCTGCTTCAGCACCACGATGACCCATTCAGTGACGACTGTGATGTAAGTAGTGCCTAAAGCCCAACAAGAAAGTAAAAATAATATTATATCTTCTTCTTCTTCCTCTTCTTCTTATTATTAGTTTTTCTTCTTCTTCTTCTTCTTCCTCTTCTTCTTCTTCTTTTTTTTTTTTTTCTTCATCTTCATCTTCTTCTTCTTCTTCTTCTTCTTCTTCTTCTTCTTCTTTCTTCTTCTTCTTTCTTCTACTTCTTCTTCTTCTTCTTCTTCTTCTTCTTCTTCTTCTTTCTTCTACTTCTTCTTCTTCTTCTTCTTCTTCTTCTTCTTCTTCTTCTTCTTCTTCTTCTTCTTCTTCTTCTTCTTCTTCTTCTTCTTCTTCTTCTTTTTCTTCTTCTTCTTCTTTCTCTTCTTCTTCTTCTTTGTTCACCAGATGTTCACTCCAGTGGAAAGTCCTGGCTGTTTGTCCATGTGGACTCTGGTTTTGTGCCAGGGCCTGAGTTTTGCGTGTACATCCATTTTATTGGCTTATTTGTGTGGAGTTGGTTGTTTCTTGCCGCTCGAGTAGATGCACTCTGACTTCGAAGGAAGCCCCAATTAGTCGACTGCTACGACATGCATGTTGGGGAGGCAGTGGGTCTATTCTTGTTTTCCCCACTATAGAACCCCGGAACCCACACGGGGATAATGGTATATAATTCTACACAATTAAAAAAAAAAAGTTTGTAAGTTACTGTGGGCGCAATCAGGTGCCGTCTCCACAGTGAAGGTTGGTTGCAATGGATCTCCAACACGCCCGGTCTCTTGTCATGGTTGTACACTTTCTCGTAAACTGCTGCCCATCCATCTCTTGATGTTGTCCTCCAGCTTGTATCGCTGCCCACCTTTTGTTCTCTTGCTTTCGACCTTTCCCTCCAATATGGCTTTTAGAAATGTGTTATGTTCTTTAATGTGGCCGAATTATTTCACATGTCTCTTTTCTATTTCTTTCAGTATTTCTCTTTTAATTTGTAGCCTTTCCAGAACCTCTGTATTGGATTGTTTTTGTTTCCATGAAATATGACCTATTATTCTGTATACCCTCATTTCCAGAGAATCAGTTTGGTTTTGCAGTTTCTCCCGCCTTGTGTACTTTCATATTCAAGAAGTCACTTATATCCTGTGCCCATCTTCGTGTTGGTCGACCTCTGCGCCTCCTTCCTGGTAGCGTGCCTTCTGCTATTATTTTTCCCAACCCGCCGGGGCGCTTGATATGACCAGACTGTGTCAGCTTCCGAGACAAGATGCTGTTTATTAGCCAATCTTCCTTGGCGTTCAGCTCTTTTAAAATGCCAGTATTTCTTCTCTTCTTTGGTAAAGCCATATCGCACAGCTTTACTGAGGTACCACAAAACAGTTACGAAGTAACCGGTACTCCAGTATGAATGTGTCGATGCATTTTGTAAAAATCTGTGATGCTTTTATTATTCCAGGCAAAATCAGTTTCGAACAGCTTGTTCATTGTCCTGGTGTTCGCAGTATATGATGTCTTCATAAGCTATGTCTATCGCACACTGTGTTACTCCTGGGTCTTCATTAGCTATGTCTATCGTACACTGTGTTACTCCTGGGTCTTCATTAGCTATGTCTATCGTACACTGTGTTACTCCTGGGTCTTCATTAGCCATGTCTATCGTACACTGTGTTACTCCTGGGTCTTCATTAGCCATGTCTATCGCACACTGTGTTACTCCTGGGTCTTCAGCATGCTCTGCAGCTGGGTATTCTAGACCTGTAGATATACAGGGTTAGACGTGTAGGTTTTGTTCTCATAAGGTGGCCGAACCAATGTATTCTGTCTTCCTTCATAATAAAAGTATTAAACAAACAGGTGATGTATTGAGTGGCACTCACAGAAAGAAGTAGAGAGATAGAAGGTCACATTAACCCCCCCCCCACACACACACACACACACGCACGCACGCGCACACACACACACACACACACACACACACACACACAAACACACAATTTGAAAGCTACAATTTTCATGCCGGTAATTGAACATGTAACCTCACAATGATGGCATCGCCTTGCTGCAGAAACAAGTGTACTAACATGCATAAACAACTAAGCACCTCTCCCCTCCCCCCCCCCCCCATTGTGTCTTCATTAGCCATATCTATTGTACAGTTAGGGAGTTATGGAATGCAAACAGAATTCGTCTCAAACCACCGAAATGGCACAATAAATCTATAATGCTGAGTTATGAACTGGGTTATCCTCAAAGCACTTTGACCAAATCCGTAGGTGCTCAGACACACTACTTCCCCCCCCCCCCTTTTTTTTTTTAAACACGCACTTATATCGGGGACTCAGATATTTCGCAGGAAATTCCCGGGAAAGTCCAATATTATAGAGGGGAGGGTTAGGGGGTAGTGTTAGTCGCTGTTCATTTGACACCCCAACACCCCTATACTATTGGACTTTCCCAGGAACTTCCCAAGAAATCTCGTAGTCCCAGAGGTGAGAGGAATTAAAAGAATAGAACCACGCGCTACACTCAAAATCTCTGATTGTCTTCTCTCTCTCTCTCTCTCTCTCTCTCTCTCTCTCTCTCTCTCTCTCTCTCTCTCTCTCTCTCTCTCTCTCTCTCCTCTCTCTCTCTCTCTCTCTCTCTCTGTGTTTCTCTCCTTTCTCTCTTCTTCCTCTCTCTCTCTCTCTCTCTCTCTCCTCTCTCTTCTTCCTCTCTCTCTCTCTCTGTCTCTCTCTCTATCTCTCTCTCTCTCTCTCTCTCTCTCTCTCTCTCTCTCTCTCTCTCTCTCTCTCTCAGTACATTGACAATGTTAGTGCATCCACATGCGTAGTACTACAGCTTCTGCCATTGCTTTCATGCCATCATTTCTAAACACATCTTCTCGTGTAAAGTTTACTTTAAAAAAAAAATCAAGTTTATCATAATTTTTCTGTGGTGAATTTCAGGAAAAATTCAAAGAGGGACAGCTGGGCGCGTTGCTTGGAGTGGTAAAAAGCTTGGAGAAGGTCAGGGAAACATTGCGGGAAAGAATAGAGGAGGGTTTCGCAAAAGAGATTGATGATGATGATGATGATGATGACACAGATGACATCAGAGAAAAGAGATTAGTTGCTGCAGCTGTTTCTCTTGCAACACAGAAGTTAAATGTGAGAAATCGAAGAGCCGTGCCTGGGAACAGTGGTGAGTGAAATAGAAAGTACAATCTGCAGTTTGTTTCTGTGAAGTATTTAACTCTTCTAGTGTCAAGCAATTTCTCTAGATCTAGCAGTAATCAACCTCCAGTCCATAAGGACCATGGAGTTGTGTCCCTGGTTTGGGGAACAGTGTCTGCTATTACTGTAAAGTCCAGTGCGGGAATGGCAGTCCACGACCGGCTTCAGCTAATGGTCGTGCTGCTGACGTCACTGGATTGGGCTGACGATGTCTGTAACAATGTTGATATTTTTCAGGTCGCGTGTGTATATGTCCTTATAGTCTAGCTTTTGCCTTCCTGCGGTTCTTATCCCTGTTGTTAGTTCACCATTCATTAGATCAGCGGCTCTCAACCTATAGGTCGAACGACCCTTTCACAGGTCGCAGAAGCCATCGGAAAACCCATACTCATTGAAGTTATGAAGTAGCAACGAAAATAATTGTATGCTTGGGGGGTCACCACAATGTAAGGTACTGTATAAAATGGTCGCCCCATTAGGAAGGCTAAGAGCCACTTCTTTGGGTCCTGAAGAATGCGATTCTAAGTCTATCATTGAAACTAAAAGCAGTGCTATCTTAACGCACTTGCCATAGAAACTGATGTGGCCAGACAAGAGCACTATGCAGAAAGCCAAAGAAGAATAAGAACAAAACACAGAAGTGGTGTCGTCAGCCGCTACACGCTGTGGGATTTACTGAGGAGGGGAATGATAATCAGCTGTAGGCACTTGTCCTTGTTGTAACTGACTCACAAAGCACGTTGAGAAAGGTGGAGACAGGTAGGCTCCATGCAGAGTGACAAGCATCGCTTTAAAAGTCTCGGATAGTTAGAGTCCTTTAGGTATTTTCTCCGGGTCATGTTGGTGTGTTGGGAAATGACCAGGAAAATAGAATGGCCGGTTCTGCACTACTTGGCTGTGAACTGATGTATGATAAACTAGTTGTTGTTGTGAGAGCCCTATGGTAGCGAGTGAACCGGGCGGAGGCACAAACAAATCATTACGTTTGAGGAGAATGACGCTGCGAGGAGTTATCAGGGGATCTCGCCGACGCTCAGCACTCATAAGAAAGGCGAGACGAATATACAATCAGACAGTTCCTGGTACCATCAGAATTGGAACTCTTCGTTTGCTGCTGAAGATGGGGACAGAGCACGTTTGGAAGTGTCCCGAGTGCTGTGATATCGATTCTCAATTCAACATTTTAAATCTACCGTATTTATAGATATGATTTAAATAGCTTTTAATAATTCTCTTTCTTGTCTGAACTGACAAGGAAAGATTGCATAAAATATTCGTTTACTCATTAAATATAATGCATCAACTTGTATTATTTCCTAATTAGGAACACTGACCTGTGAAATCTTGCTTCGACTGGGAAACGCTGCCAGGCTGGTGGAACCACAGTTGTTGAAGACCATGCCCAACGAAGAACTGAAAAGATGTCTGCCACAAGTGGGCGCTGTTAGTGGCTGGCCACAGGAAGTTCTCACAACTTTGGCTGAGAAACTGAAACAGGTAAGCTACATTTCACTCCTATTTTTGCAAAATCTCCAGATTGTGTGAGAAAGACACGGAAACAACAAATGGCCAGGTTTTGTTCGATACAAGTAGTTAATAATTGCCAGCAACGGTGATATAAAAAAAATTACTCTTGAAGGTTAGATCTTATCATGTGAGATTATTGATATACTATAATCCAACTCTCTTCAAGGTGTTGTTTACTTTTTAACTGTATCAGATAATCTTAAATTCTTTCTGTCCCAACCCAGATAATTGCTTTTTTAAAACCTCCGCTCACTTACAAATGTAGTATTCCTAAGATTGTGAAATTTTAGGTTTAATAGGCACACTGAGGAGATGTTGGCCAAACGGTTGGAAAGATGGGCTCTCAAGTGGGAGACCCGAGTTCGAATCTTTGGTAAGGCTGGGGGTTTTTTCTCTTCGGGGGGAAAATAAAATCCTCACCTGCACAGTCGTGGCGACAGCACTAGCCATACGGCTGTAAATACTTAGGCTCAAAACCTGCCCCTGACTACACCGCAAAAGTGGTAATAAAGGAAGTTACTGGCAGTCGACTGACTGACTGACTTTCTACCTCACCAGGACATCACACAAGCGATAAACACCCGATGACACAAAGTGCCACCATGTGGGTGAGGATCACCATGGAGAGGTCCCAGAAATCGCGTTCAGCCTTTAGGCCATATTTATGGCCGGGCTAACTTGCGGCCCCTGGAAAAAAGAGTAGGGCTTCAATTAACGAGAAATTTCATCCTTAAAAAGACGGGAAGTGATGTCATATAACTGGCAGTTTGGCAGAATGCACACTTTATTATCACAACTTTGTGAAATTTTCAGGGGTTTAACTATCTGAATTTGAGTCAGTTTTATTAACATTAAATATGGCATTACATGCAAGTGTACCCAAAATGTTTAATTAGATTTGGGGTCGGGGGGGGGGGGGGGGGGGGTAGTTTTAAAAACATGTAATGCTAACTCGCATGAGTGATTGTGCTTTTTCCTCACATTTTTCAATCTTCAAAAGCATGAAATAGTTTTGTATTGATGGCCATGGAAAGTCAGCCTGTCAAAACATTCTCTTGCTGTATTTTTATATCTGCCAAAAATCTTTCCAGTAAAATCTTTCAGTCTGTCTCTTTTCACAATGAGGCCACACATAACAAATTTTAGAAACCGGTTTTTTTTTTTTTTTTTCTGTTTGTGATATGTTGTTTTCATGTCCAAGTATCTTTCAAAACATTTTCATTAGATTTCCTTTGTTTAAATGCCACAAAGGGGTACTGCGTGGTCTCGAGGCATGGTTTCCACCTTAATTGCTAGAGGTTCCGGGCTCAATCCCCGGTAAGTGCTGAGATTTTTTTTTTAATTCCTTGGCAGTTGGAAATCGAAAAGAGTAGCCTATCGGTGCTGTCTGGGCAAAATTTGGAGTTACAAATCTACCCAAAGTATTTCAGGATCCTCGCCGGTGCTACAGAGCCTGAGCACTGTGCTGAGCTTCTTCGGACTCAGACTTGAGTTAGAAGAAGAATAGAGCACTTATGGGTTACTACCCGTGTACCATGATGTTGATCCGTTGTTCAAACCTCAAATACCACAAAATGACAAACAGCTGCTAAAAATACCATTACTGAATGGTAAATCGTTGTAACCTCCTTAATTTCCGTTTTGTGCATTAACAATCAAATGTTAAGTAGAAACAATTATCATGTGTTTTCTTATTCATTTTTTTCCCAGATTTATTCTGATGTATCAACCTGGTCTGCGAAAACTGTTGCTGCTGCTGGTTCAATAATTGCCGGGTTGTCTCCAACAGAAATTCAACTGTTAAATGGTTTGAATGGAGTTGATGTCATGTACAACATTGGCAAGCATAGGAAGCTTTCCACTGATCAGGTTAGTATTGGATAATTGATGTGATTTATTTATTTATTACAGTAGTAATACTTACTAATTTCCATTTATAGAACAAGACATTTATAAAGAGAATAATTACACTATGTTGAATAATTTACAATGTTTGCTGTTGATATTCTCTTTCCTCTTTTTTTTTTAGCGTCACCCTCATTTTTTTTTCAAAACGATTTTCCCCTCCGTGACTGCAGTCTGAAGGACTAACACCTCAAGAAAGAGAATCAAACGGGTACAATTCCCTGAAAACCCCCGTTCGGCTGTACTTCGCACTCTGATCTTGGTAACATGGTCTATAGCAGGGCTGCCAATGCTGGGTTTTCCCCCCAGATCTGGGTTTTTCTTAGAGGCCTCAGGGAAATCTGGTTTTTTTTTTTTTAATATCCTTAAATTGAATAATAAAATTGAAATATTTTGGTCACTTGAAACGTCATGGAAGTCTAGAGAGAACAATAATGGAGGGGTATATGCCTGGGAAGAGAGGAAGAGGAAGGCCAAGGAGAAGATGGGTGCAGGATGTGGCAGATGATCTCCAGATGGGTGTATCAGACGCAGGTCATCTTGCTCAGGATAGGAAGGTTTTCCGGAGGGTTGTTATGGCAGCGAGGTTCCGCGAGGGACATGCTACTGAATGAATGAATCCTTAAATAAAAGAGGTAAATGTTTCGTTTCGTAACTATAAATTTTGTACATTTTAACAATCTGGGGTTTGTTTTTTTTTTTTTTTTTTTTGTTCATTGTCTATGTATTGCTTGGGTTTTTGTTTAGCGAAGCTGGGTTTTTCAAAAAAATCTCATTGGCAGCCCTGGTCGATAGTTATACGTCATTTCAGTGATAAAGGTTAAAGTCCAGAGGATCGACTTTCATAGCACCAGATTTTATCTCAAATGGCTCGGTCTTTCTCCGCAGAACGGCTAGCAGCTTGCTGAGAGAGCCTCACAGAGCACGAACCCTGTAACTCTGGCGATGATGCCCAGTGATCTCCGTAAAAATTGCACTCTTTTACTAAAGGGCGCAGCCGTTAAAGTTAAACGAACCCACGACCTTTGGGTGTGAGTTTACAATAATAATCTGGTTCTATATTTATTTTGTTCGATTGATCTTGACACATGCTGTACACTTGTAGTTTATGTGATTTTAAAGTTAAGAGATCTGAGTATGGCCACACATGGTGTCTATATCTTATACACTGAAACTGAAAATACGATCTTCGTATGTTATTTCACGAATAAGTCTGTCAATGTACGTCTTTGAAGAGTTTTTTGCAACAACTTTCATTTTGTCACTTGTGATTAGGTTCTTGTAAAGTTGATTATTTCCACTTTCTGTTTTAGTTCACTGACTTTGTATTTTGGAGCTTTGCTACAGTTTAAACTGTGTGATTTCCTGTGTTTCTTGGAAGAAAATTGTTAAAAGTAAAACTTTTTCAATATATTTCAGTTGAAAGCTGGGTTCAAACGTTGGATGCAACTTAACAAAAAGAATGATATTCCAGACATCACTGCCGGTGAACTCTCTTCTTTGTCTGAGTTTGTCTGTGGCCTGGAAGCATCAGATATAAGCAAACTGAGAGATGTTACATTCAAGTATGTTTTACTTTGTAGCTTTTGAAAATGTATGCACTCTTTGTTTAAAAACTGTTGATGCTAATCAGTTTACCTCTATCACCCTGAGAAGGCAGACCGTAGTCACTTCTGGTTGTCACATGGCCCTCATTAAGGCCGAAATATCCAATCTATGCATTTCACATCATCGTCATCCCCCGTGTGGGACACAATTTTTTGTTATTTTGGGGGCTGCAATGTAGCCTGATAGTTCAACGCGGTTTCCCGGACCTCTCCCTGGGTGATCCTCATCCGCATGGTGGCACTTTGTGTCCCCGGGTGTTTATCACTTTGTATATCTGTATATGTTTTATGACCAGTCGGCGCTCAGGGGGTGTAATACAGTCTGCATCCTGCCAGCCGCCTTTACTTTCGAAAACAATGTCTGGTATCTATTTGAGAGTAGGTCGACCTGACAACCAAAGTCAAATTTTTGTTTTCTTTAAATCCACGCAGTGCTTTTTCACTCCCAAGACACTCGAACTAGCAGGCGAATATTTAAGCCGAACGCTACAGCGACTTTTTCTGTTAAAAGTTCTGTAAAAAGTCTTATCATATGAGCAATCGTATGTGTCTAGCCTACATACCTGTGGAATCAACTGAAGTGTGGTTAAAAAGCTTAACGTTTTCTCTTCCCCAACTTTGTTAAGAAAATATTTTATAGTTTTTCACTTATCTCTTTGTCGGCCAGAAAACTTTTTGGTCGATAAAGGCTACTGCTGAAATATCTGATTTCCCCTGTGCATTTTTTACCTTTTTTTTCTACCTTCCTTAAGCTTCCTAATCATATTTTATTTGATCAATTTCCTAATACCAGCAAGACTGCAGTTTCCCCTGTCTTTATCACTGTGGTAGATGAAATACGTTTAACAATGTTGTATTCTGTTCACAGACGATCCCTTAATACAATCGGCCAGAGCACATCCTGCACGCATGAACAAAGACAGGCTTACATTAACAAGGCTTTATCTGTATATGGGTCCCAAGTCGGCCAGTGGAATCCAGCAATGGTTGCAGATATGGGATATTTATTAGGTAAGAAACATCGCATCATCATCGGGAAGCAGGTTTTTTGCTAAATATTGCACCCGTCTCGGTCCATATAAAGATTCTTGGTTCCATGCTAATTACAGTTTCATATACTTTCATGACCAATGTGAATTCAATATACTGTCAAGAAGATCAAACCAATTGCTCCAGGTTTGAACCCATATGGCTTGCGGTCTCTCTCCGAAGAAAACAGCTAACCATCTCTGCCAAGAGCCTTTCACAAGATGTGTAGTGTCTGCAACGATCCCCAGGGATTTCTGTAAAAATTACATGTCTAAATGACACAGTCCATGAAAGATCCAGTGACCTTCAGAGTATGAGGCAACTGGCTCAACCTCTTTGCCACGGAGACTTGTGTCCATTTTTGTGCTAGTTGGCCACAGCCTCTTCTTTCACCCTGTCTCTCATTACTGTTCTTTCTAAAAGAAGAATGCACACAGGAATCTGGGACACTATGAATACCTTGATATTGGAAGCCCACGACAAAGCTCTGTCCATAAGTTTCTTCTTGTGTTGACACTGAATGAGAAAATATGGAAGAGGAAGAGCAGAATATGAAGAGCAGAAGAGGAAGAGCAGAATATGAAGAGCAGAAGAGGAAGAGCAGAATATGAAGAGCAGAATATGAAGAGCAGAAGAGGAAGAGCAGAATATGAAGAGCAGAAGAGGAAGAGCAGAATACGAAGAGCAGAAGAGGAAGAGCAGAATATGAAGAGCAGAAGAGGCAGAGCAGAATATGAAGAGCAGAAGAGGAAGAGCAAAAGAAAAAGCTGCTTGTATGTGTTGAAGCATAACACACAAAAAACGTAAATCTAATCCTAACACTAAAATGTCACATGGTTGAAAAATACACATATAACTGCTCATGACATAAGGAGGTTCTCTGAGTGGGCACCATTGGGGGAAGAAGAATACCTCCCTGCACCCCACCTCCACCCCAATGAGTATATCATAAAAGGGGGATTATTTGATTGATTATGAGTGTTTTCTTTGAACTTGCAGTGCATCTGTGTGATATTCAAAGAATCAAAAGTCTGCATATAAATAAGCCTCATCTGTAAACCGGATGTGCATGTAAAACTCAAGTTTTGGAACAATACCAGAGTCCAGAAGTGGACAAGCAACCAGAATTTTTCACCACAGTTTACAGCTGATGAAATTGAAGAAAAAGAAGAAGAAGAAGAAGAAGAAGAGGAAGAAGAAGAAGAAGAAGAAGAAGAAGAAGAAGAAGAAGAAGAAGAAGAAGAAGAAGAAGAAGAAGAAGAAGAAGAAGAAGAAGAAGAAGAAGAAGAAGAAGAAGAAGAAGAAGAAGAAGGAAAAGAAGAAGAAGAAGAAGAAGGAAAGAAAGAAAGAAAGAAAGAAAGAAAGAAAGAAAGAAAGAAAGAAAGAAAGAAAGAAAGAAAGAAAGAAAGAAAGAAAGAAAGAAAGAAAGAAAGAAAGAAAGAAAGAAAGAAAGAAAGAAAGAAAGAAAGAAAGAAAGAAAGAAAGAAAGAAGAAAGAAAGAAAGAAAGAAAGAAAGAAAGAAAGAAAGAAAGAAAGAAAGAAAGAAAGAAAGAAAGAAAGAAAGAAAGAAAGAAAGAAAGAAAGAAAGAAAGAAAGAAAGAAAGAAAGAAAGAAAGAAAGAAAGAAAGAAAGAAAGAAATGAAAGACAGACAGACAGACAGACAGACAGAATAGGAAGACTGAATTATCGTAACATAACCTTTCATCATAACTTTGCAGAAACAATCTTTGGCAGTCATTTTATGCCGTAAGGCTGAAATGGTGGTATAAAGTGTCACAATACAACTACAATAAAGAAAATAGAATTGACATGCTAGTAGAATTTGTGAGAAGAGTAATTAAATAAAGATACAGAAGTGTGAATTTTGATAAAAATCAATAAGATTACATATTAAATCACTGTCTTCCACAGGTGCATTGAGTGGTGATCATATAAAGATGCTCAGTTCCAAACAGCTGGCACTCATTTCTCCCAAAATTATCCAAACAATTCCAAAGGATGGAGTAGCTGTAAGTAAATAATTATATTCAACTAGTTATACCCGTTAGTAACATTTGAATATATTAGTATCTTGTAAATGTTATTATCAAATGCACTAATTATCACAATACTCAACATCTTCTTCTTATTGTTACAACAGGATAACAACCTACTCCACCAGCCTTTTACGCTGACTCTAAGTTATCCTGGAAGCAGCCGTGGTCTAACGGCTAGACACTCGGCTACGGATTGGAAGGTCGTGGGTTCGGTTCCTGACGAGGACCGGATTTTTTTCCCTTAAAAAATGACCTTAGCTCCCAGGTCGACCCAGCCTTGAGTGGGTACCAGGTACCGTCCTGGGAAGCTAAGGCAGCGGTTATGATGCTGACAACATCACCCACCAAGTGCCGTTTTGTCTACAAAATATAGGTCTAGCCCGATATATCAGATAAGCCTTAAAGGCGTTGAAAAGGGTCCTTTACTCTACTATATGTTATCCTAAGAGTAATGAAAACAGGGGAGGCTGCAGTCAAAATAAACACCAAGAAATTAGTCCACTAAACTGTGACTAAGCTGCTTAATTGGTGGGGGGGGGGGGGGCCACACGCACAAGAAAACATCGGACATTCGGCCAGAGCCTTTCTCGACAAAAGCTACAGCGTTGAGAGGGAAGCATTATTATTTTATTCGTTCCACATCGCCTTTGGCATGCTTTTTTGTCAAGTTGAAATGTCTTATTTTTCCTGAGCATACGTTGTTCATATCCCCCTCCTGTTAAGTTTCCACAGTTCAGTGGATTCATTTCTTCATATGTTATGCTGTCTTTTACAAAAGTTCCTTATCTCTATGCTTTACTATCACTGTTTTGTGTGTGCAGATGTTTGTTGTTTATGAGCAAATTCAGGCAAATCTGGAAAAAACATCCAAGGTAAATTATTAATGATGCTTCTCTGACAGGCCATGACTACAGCCCAGCTGTTAGCCTTCAGCACAAACCAGGCTAATGCTGTCACACACGCACAGTACGAAGCCCTGACATCTGAACAGAAGAAAGTTGTCGGTTCCAAAGCTACTCTTGACTTTACCAAAAAAGAAAAAGCCGGTGGCAAACCAAACAGTGGAAATAGTGAGTATCCATGTTTTTATGCATTGTGTGCATGAGTGTAACTCTGTCAACACCACGAGTTTTCATATGAGATGCCCAAAGGGTAGAATAACTGGGTGGGGTTTTTTTTTTCTTTCTGGTGATAATGTTAGACAGTACTGACTATTCTTTTAGGCATTTTTTGTTTTTAATTTTAAGACACCATTTTGTGAGTGGGACAATAATAAACATTTTGTGGTGAATAGTGGCCTATTTTTTCCTAGAAATAAAAAAAGCCCTACAAATAACCGCTAGAAAAAACATCATTCAAACTTTGTTTTAAACAATTTCAATAATAAGGGATGCATCTTGCATCAATTGTAACTAACTTATATCTTCTCTGGTATCAAAACATTCAAAGAGAATAAATGTATACCAGAAATGGCTACTGTTAAACCAGCTTTCGGGGATTTAGGATTCAGAGAGAAGAACTCTTATAAATCATGGTTAAAGAGTAACATTTACTGGATCTGCTTCTTGCAACTATAGTGATGTGGTTTAGGTTCAACAAATGTCCTTGTGACAAATTGTTTCAGTTATTTTCTTGTGTTTTGTTTAAAACTATAATTCTGTCACCATCCGATCATCACTGAGCCAGAGTTTGGTTTCTGCCTCGGATGGTTTAGAAAAAAAAAAAACCTGTTCTCATGGCTTTCAGACAGTGGTACCAGAGTTACACCTGGAAAAGACTCGGACCTTCTCACGTAGTATTCCCAAAGATGGCAGCGGATGCATTGAAGACAACCTCCATTGTGAAAATAGCAGTTGTGGAGAAACAAAAATGTTACCAGTCCAGTCAACTCTTTTGGTACCAAGGCTTATGGTAGACATTTCTGTACTTTTCCGATTCCAGTCTCCTGTTATGTTAACCCCCTTTTCTCCAGTTTACTATCATACATTCTCTTCAAAGCTGCATTGTTGTTTGTTTGTTTATTCATCTCTATGAGACGAATCAGTAATTGCTGAAGAATACAACGTTAGCATAGAAACTGCTCAATTCAGCACTGTCTGGGACAGGAAGAGTTAATCAAAGTCCCAACTCAAACAGACTAAACTCTTAGCAAAGCCGGTAGCATAGACATGGGATTCAATGCATAAGGCAGCTATCAGAATGCCAGCATCTACAATCCATCACTAGAATTGCAGTTTATTGTTGACTGCAGCTGCAGTTACAACAAACTGGCAGTTGCACATGCAATATCGTATGAGGCATCACCAGTTCTGTTGCAATAGTCCACTCAGTATTTCTGAATGTGCAGTTCGCAACACAAACTACGGTGAGCATAGTTGAAGATCTACAGCTTACAGTGTCACATCATGCACTCAGCTGAGTAGCCGAACAGTAGATAAATGAGTTCACAGTTTTCAGGTTTTACTTTCTCTATTTCTATTTCAAAAGAACAATATATGGACAAGCATATTTCCAAAAATGAAAAAAAAAATGTCGTGAATAATTCACTTTTGAGGTTCTCATTCAGTGGAGATACGTTTGTTATTTTTGAATAAAGTTTAATATATGCCAACTGAAGGTAGGCTAGACTGTATGCCTACTAGTCCAAATGGTACAGCCCCTTTGATGAAGGAAAGAAAAGTCTCTACATTATATGCAAGCAGAAGAGTTTCATAGCATGCTCATTGCTTGTGTTAAACCAGCAGTAGTATCGTTTCGAGAGAGGAGTTTGAACCCATGGTTCCTTTTTTTTAAAGATTTTTAATGTTATCTAGAATCTATTCCACTGGGGGGAAAGGGGTGGGGGAGGTTAAATTATAAATGTGAATGTGCGCTTTTACTATAAAGTTTGCTCAGTCGAACTGTGTATCATAAATAGGCATATGATACTTATCTGATCAGGGAGCCCTGTTTAGTGTTTCTGAAATAATAGTCATAGATTGCAAATAAAAATAATACTAATTACTGATATAGGGTATTGTGTTAGACAGACTTTACATAAACTCAGTGCCATTTGCAATTAATTATTTACTCTCAATGTTTCACTTTTCCTGGCACTATGGGAACAAGAATACGTATGTTTAGTACACGCCTAACTGCCATTTCTGCCTGTACTTACCACTTTTGCAGTGAAGGCTGGGGGTGGTGCTGCTGCTGCCACGGACTAGGCAAGTTACCATTTTATTTTTGGCACTGAGAGAAAAAAAATATATTTGTTTTTTTTTTTCTCACTGAAGCATAAATAAACTTTACCATGAATGTTTCATTTCAACCATATCTGTAACAATGTAAACAATTGTTTTTTTTTTTTTTTCTTTTCTCCAGAACTCAAGGATTTCCAGTGGGGATTTATGAGCCTTATTACAGTTCTGCTAGCCTCCATATTGATGTAACAGAGCATATGATCACAGCTTTAGCTCTTAATTCTTCTTATTGTTTTAGGCCCTTTTCACTGCTATAATTTTAGTGTGCCATCATTTTCATTTCACTTCAAACTTTGGTTTGATCTGCAGAAAATTACGGTCAAGTACTGTCAATATTTTATAAATTAAATAAAAAACTTATTTTCCACAAGCAAACAAAAATAAAGAGAGAGAGAAAATCTAAAGCAAATGATATTTTACAGTTTTACAAAGACAGTGTTTTGTTATTGAAATCTGTCTTACTTGGTACTTGATTAACACAAAAACTAAACACATATTTAGAAAGACTGCTGAAATGTAGTCTTTTGAAGTTGATGATAAGTAAACAATAAATATTCTTTATTTTAAGCAGAAAACAAGAAATTAGAATTGGGGCTATACATGCACATTAAAAACAATTACTGCTATATGCAACAATCCAATTTTGTAAATAATGTGATTTTGATACATCAATATAATTTTATTATTTCAAACAAAACCAGTCCTTTGAAACTTTTTGATGACAACTGTTTAAGTTGAGAAAGCTACTGCACTTGAGGATTCGGCATGTGCAGTGAAAACGATCGTGATTGTACATTTAACTTTTGAATCCTATACAATTGTTTCTAACTTATCTGCAGTCTCAAAGTCTGTTTGCATTAGAGCACAAATATTTGAGTCTGTGTGCCTTAAAATACAAATATTTGAGTCTGTGTGCATTAGAGTACAAATATTTGAGTCTGTATGCATTAAAAAAAAACGAGTACAGGACAGAACTAGTTAAAGTAACAACTGGGACATAATGGGTTAATGTAATAGAAGATTTGGACACAAACAGATAAGGGGAAATAAAATACACCTATAGGATCATAAATAAAAGTGTAATGAGCTGTCTGGTACTGATAGAGTTAAATCTGTGAGATTATAATTTTTTTTTAACCAGGATGGATGAGGTGGTGTTAGTAATGATCAACTATTGTCACCATGGTTGTAGACAAATACAGTTGGTAGCAGCATCTAGGTTGCAACAACAACATTTTGACACTAAATACAGGAACTCTTGGTGAAACGAAGACATTTTCTTCAGTCGTTTTTTTTTCTTTGTAAAATCATTCCAAGATAAAAATAAAACTTATAAGAACTATGCTAGCTGTGTTTGTATTACAGTATTATATGTTCTTAAAGTAGCCTGTTTGTTCTTTTATTACTAATTCCCACCTAGTCTTTATGCATTTGTAACATATGATTGTGTACAACTTCAAAACGTTCTTACTCTAAGTCAACATTCTGAACAATATTATATAGTCAGAATTTATTTTCTTCTTCTTTTTTCACTTTCACCCGCTGTAAACCCTATGGAAAGTTCTGCCCCCCCCCCCACCCCCCCCCCCTACCTATGGACTTTATGGACTTTAGTTGTTTTCCAAAATCGGAGTGTTGCATGCATGTCTGTTTTACAGATCTGACTTATTCGTAAGCAGACTATTGGTTCCTTGCCTCTCAGGCGGATGCATCCCCACTTTAAGAAAATCCCCAGTTAGTCCAATCATATGACATGCTTTCTGGGGAGGCAGTTAGTCTATTCTTTTTTTCCCGCACAATAAGGCCGAGGATCTCACACTCGGAAAAGTATATCATAATCGTCTCACTCCAAATATGTCCTCAGATGTTCATTTTGCATCTGCAATAAAACAGTGTACCAGGTGCCGTTCAGTTAGTACTAAACACAACACAAGCTATCACTAGAAAACTCAATGGAGGAAATCGGGGTGGGTGGGGGGGGGGGGTGCAGAAATACAACATAACATTCGGATCAAAGTCTTTAAAGCAAATGTCCTTACTTTTCAGTTGTACTTTTCATTTGCTTGTTTTCCTCTACAAATGTTCTTCTACAAATGTTTTTAATTTCCTTTTACTATGTTAACTTTTGTTTCCCCACTTCTGTTCAACTTGGTCCCGGAGAAAATCATAAGGAAATTTCAAACAAGAGGTTACTATAGGAGAAACTACAAGATTACTTGGTTATGCATTTGACATTGAAATTGTTGGAGAAAATAAACTAGAGATTGTAAAACTACTGACTCTCTTAAAAGAAGCAGCTCACAAAATGAGACTAACTATCAATCAAGATAAGACAGGATGCATGATAATATCAAGACAGGAAAAGAATATAAACTCTGGCCACACACAAGTCGAAAATATGAAAATCAAACAAACGGAAACATATAAGTACTTGGGTGATTAGTGATTAGAAAGGATTATCATCACAGCACTCCGGGCAGATCCGTTGGTGCTCCGATCTCCTTCTCAAAATCTCCACAAGTGTAAAACGACTGATGACGCCTGTTCTGTGTTGGTTAATGAAACGTCTTGCCCCCTTAGTGAACTATGCATTTCTTACAGCTCCAGGCTGTACCCCAATGTCCATCAGTCTAGACAGGGATGTGGAGTCATGTCCTTTGGCTTGCTCCTCGGTACGGTAAGTGCAGCCCATGGTGTTGATAACAACACTTCTGTCCAGTACTGGAACAGCCATTGCAACCGCAGTGTCAGCAAGATAGTCTGCCCGCTCGTTCCCTTGAACACCCGCATGACCTGGCACAAAGATGAAGTTTAGGGCAGCTATTCGTGAAGCGCTTAGTGTTGAAATCTATTCTTGCCTGATAAACCCAGCTTGGATTTTTTAAAACCTATTCATTGCTTTACTGCGAATTAACCTTTGAGTACCAAGCCATGCTAAAGTCCTTGTTACAGCCATAGTTTCCATTGTAAGGCTACTAGTTGTAACAGCAAAGGCGCCATTCATCTCCTTGATGGTTTTCTCCTTGAGCTTACCGCGAATGCCCATGCACTTCGCTTGCCCCGAATTACTGACCCATCTGTGTAAATCATAGCATCACTTTCATCCGTGTTTTCGTCAATCAGTGTTCTGACTAAAGTGTCAACAAGGCCAAAAATTTGCTTTCTACAGCTTCCATCAAGTGTGATATGGACTGTAATATTAATGTTTGGAGAAGGGGGCATAATTATCCATTCAATTCCAAAATTAATGTCAGTTAGGCGGCATTGGTAGCAATTTTCCTAAAAGTGAGAGACTTCACTTCAGTTCAATTTATTTGCAACTGTGGTTCTGCTATAGGTTATCTAGTGAAAATATGGGGGTGACTGCAGTCAAGATAATACCAAGGAATTCCAGTGGAATTTGACTAAAAAGTATAACGAAACGGGAAAGCAGAAAAACGTGCACAAAACAACACAAAACACCGTTTCGGCCGGTGGTCTTTCTCGAACAAGTATTATAGTTTATAGGCTATGTACAATCTCCTTGACAGCGATTCATCTGTCTCCTTTTCTTTCTATGTAGAACTCTTAAGTGCTCTTATATGCAGTCGCAGGTGCCTAATCTCCTTCAACATATTCATACTTGTCCGCTGCTTGACTACGCAGTTTTCAGTCCTTTTTGGACCCTTTGGTGATGGTGACCTGGCAAGTACTGAAATAGAAGGTGATCCATAATGATTTTACTTCACCGCTGGTGTTTAAGAAGTGGGTGTTGTACGGATGTATCTTCATGTTTTATGTGTGGTGCAGATGTATAATCAAGTGTTGTGGAGGCTGCAGCTGATGAATCCACAAACTTAAATGAAATGTAAAATGGCTCAAAGCTTGTCTTCAGAAAATCTGTCTAATAGAAGCTGAAATTAACCTTTTTGTTAGCAAATTCTCCTTAAAGTGTAGAGAAAACTCTCCACTCCATTGTCCATTATTTGCAACTGTGGCTGTGCTAAAGGTTGTGTACAATCTCCTTGATCTTCCTGAATATATCTGGAATGGGTAGCTTTTCAATATTGATCAACTGCGTTATGTGGCCATTTTCTAAATAGGGTACTTCAGAGGTCGCGGGTAGTTAGTATCCTTTGGATATTTTCTCCAGGCTATGCCGATGTGTTAGGAAATGAACAGGCAGATAGACTGGCTGGCTCTGCACAAATTGGTGGTGAATTGATGTATGACAAGTTAGATATTGTCAGGGCCCTTTGGGAACGGATGAACAGTGCGGAGGCGCAGACAGATCATTACGGTCTGAGGAGAATGGCGCTGCGAGGAGTTACCGGGGGTCTGACAGACGCACAACGCTCGGGAGAAGGATGAGACGGATATACAATCACACGGTTACTGGTACCATCGGAATTAGAACTCTTCGCTGAAGATGGGGACTAAGCACTTATGGGAGTGTCCCGAGTGCTGTGATGTTGATTCTTAATTCAACATTCAATATACACCCCTTACGCCTCTCAACACAGAGCCTTATATATATATATATATATATATATATATATATATATATATATATATATATATATATATATAAACTCATGGTTTCTGGATTTCATATTTTATATATATATATATATATATATATATATATATATATATATATATATATATATATATATATATATATATATATATATATATATAAAATCCAGAAATAATGAGTTGTAGACTCTTTGGCTCGGTACTATGGATATTACAACTTATCGGCTTTTGACTTTATGGTATATACCGTATATCTGGAAAAGATGTGGTTTTTCTGCCTACTCCTGAACGTGAACTCGGACCACTCGAACTCTCCGTCGCCGCTCAGCTTGTTTAACAAACTTTGCTAGCTATCTGGGCAGTTAGCCATATATATATATATATATATATATATATATATATATATATATATATATATATATATATATATATATCTGGGCAGTTAGCCATATATATATATATATATATATATATATATATATATATATATATATATATATATATATATATATATATATGGCTAACTGCCCAGCTAGCTAGCTAAGTATATATTTAATCAGATCACCTGCTCAATCTGTCGTTAAACTTCTGTCTCTCGGTCTAGTGTGATTAGAAACATACACAAGTCAAGCTGTGTTTAGAAAGTACTCACAAGGGCGCTGAGAAATGTCAAGGTAATAGTGTTTCGTGTAGATTTATGTTATGTTATCACAATCGGGTGCAATTAACACAAAGAACATAGGCCTATTGGTTCACACCTCCCTCCCCCTTAAAAAAAATGTTTTACAGAAAAAAGGAGAAATGATGGGCACGCGCGTGTGTGTGTGGTGTGTGTATGTGTGTGTGTAATGTACCGAACAGCAAGAAAATACAGTATGTATTTGAAATAATATTAAATGTGTAAATACACACTTAAAGAAAGAACTATACAGGTGTAGGGGCCGGTTAGTCCTCTTGCAATTTTTGAAAAAAGGGTGGAGAGGATGGGGAGGGGGGGGGGGGGAGGAGGTTTCCACAAGGTACCTAGTCACTCATCTGGACCTTGTGATAACAGTCGAACTCACTGTGCACTGGGTATTACTGGCGTGCTCAGTCATTTGTGATAACAAGAAGAATAACTCCACAACGGGATCATGCACAGAACGAACGAATGAACAAAACAAACTTTATTTTAAAATGGTTAAGAATTGGGCACGCGCGCCTGTCTAACATTCCGCTCTTCTAGTCTCCCTTCTTACATTTTATTTGTTGCCAAAACTTGCAAAAACTGCATTTTTTATACCACTGTTGCAGTGTAGGCGGGAAGGGGGGGGTTGAGACTTGGGATTTAGGGGCCGCATGGCTAGTGCTGTCGCCACGACTGTGCAGGTGAGGATTTTATTTTGCCCCCGACAGAAATAAAAATCTCCAGCCTTACCGAGAATTCGAACCCGGGTCTCCCTCATCTGTTGCAAATGTTTCGTTATTTTAAAGCCCCACTCCGGCTGTTGTCGGGTGCCCTAATATAACTTAATGATTGAACGGGGTTTCTGTGACTTGCGCACGGGTGATTCTCATCCGAATGTTGGCACTTTGTGTCACCGGATGTTTATCGCTCGCTATGTGGTCCTGCTGAGATTTGAACTTCATTCATTCCCTTCTTTCATACATCTTTTCGTTCATTCATTTCAGAAACTACTCCAAGCTACATCTGCTGACTTTTTCTATGAGAAAATTGTTCAAATGTGTCCTGTTTTGACATAGGCTTTACGAATAGACTGGTGTTATAGCTACTGAGGTCGCAAGCATTGAACAGCAGTGGAATCATTTCTTCGGGGAATGCCGGTGTGGTAGGGAATGAACAAGCATGGACATATATATATATGTAAATATGTAGTCATGTGTGCTTCACCAGCAAGCAAGCGGGTGGCAGTTAATGAGTGCATGTATATATATATATATATATATATATATGTGTGTGTGTGTGTGTGTGTGTGTGTGTGTGTGTGTGTGTGTGTGTGCGCGTGCGTGCGTGTGTGTGTGTGTTTTTTTTTTTTTACTACTGCGCGTTTGAGTATGCGTGCTGAATTTTAGTAATAAAGTGAGATAGTGTTTTGGCTACGGGACACCAGTAGCACACATATATCTTCGTGTAGGGAGTCGGCAGTCCGAAACCCAAGTTCAAGGTGTCTCCTTCGTGCCAAAGAACTGCATGGCTGTTGGGTGAACAGTCGTTAACGAAGGCAGTCAGGTCGTTGTTGGGGCGACGCTTGCTGGTGGATGTAATGTCCTAAATCCCTTCCCCAGCTAATAGTGGGGTACTGCTGGGGTGACAGTTTATTAACCCTCACATAATGCTTCAGGTACAAATGAACACTAGGCACTGCCACGTTTTGCTTCTGCCAGACTGTGGCCGTTGCTTTTTTGCTCAGTTTGTAGACTGGAAGTATATAGTTTCGTTACCCAGCTTCTGAGTTGAGTGCATGGCATGACACTGTGAGCTGCGGATTTTATTTGGAATGTTTTTCAAATGACCAACGTGGTGGTGTGATTTGTAGATTCAGAAAATGGTGCGATGCCGGTTGTCGCAATATTGGTGGGGCCATTATTTAATTAAAATTGATCGCGTGTACAACTGCTGATCTTTTGGTGACTTCTGCTACCATCAATGATGAACTGCATTTCTAACGTCAGACTGTTTGTGTTAGCACTTCGGATTGCTACCATATGCTTTTAATGCGAGTGTATGCTAGATTTGCTGACACAGCAGTTTATTTTTTCACAAGGGACTGTGATAAACATTCTGTGTGTTTTTCGTTGGCACAGGAGCGGAGCAAAGATGGGGTGACCCGTTTTCTATGAAGCTGAAATTAAAATTACCAGATTACCAGATTACTGGCTGGTTATGTATCCCTGTATAGTGAACTGATGCGTGGGAAGTCAGATGTGTTCAAGATCATTTGGGATCGGACGAACAAGGTGAAGAGTAAATGGATAATCGTGGTCTGGAAGGAATGATGCACCAGGGAGTGACTATGGAATCTGGCCGACACTATACGCTCGGAGAAAAGGGCAACCATATAGCCATACTCAGTTTTTACTTTTTTCTGGCGGTGCGCATTACCGGCACCGTTTTAACCAGCAGTTTCAGCACTACTGTAGTAGACATTTAGTGGTGAGTACCGGCACCCTTCTCCACCCCTAATATAAAAGCCTTGCCATACTTAAACAGGCATCTTTTATACCGGAACTTTGCGCTGAAGATAAGGACGTCATTCATATATTATCTGGGTAATTTTAGGTATTTTGATTTATTTACACATTATCTTTCACTTATTGTCACTCTTATTAGTAAAAAAAAGGGGGGGGGGGCAAAAAATGACACAAGATACTAACATACGTTAAAAGATTTTGCCCCCCAAGAAATGAAAAAATATCGTCCCTGGGTGGGCTTGAACCACCAACCTTTCGGTTAACAGCCGAACGCGCTAACCGATTGCGCCACAGAGACACGATATCGTAAGATTATACTTATCTATATAATGTTTATTTTATTAAGTAGCTGTTACATTAGTAATGTACATTTATTTTTATAAGCATTTAACTATACAATATAATTTAGTCATTCCCCCTTTAATAATGGTTATTAAAAAAAAAATACATGTAAACAATATCGTTTTCAACTTAGTAACATTACTTAATCAAATAAACAATAGCTTTAAGAAAACTGAACTTGCACTCAAAGCAGCACACACTATACCTCATCAGTCACCCGGTCACAGCTGTAAATAAATGAAGAGGGCCATATACTAGAGTCAAGATCATACCAGACTTACCTGCAGACACTTTTTCATCTCAGTCACTTTACTAACTATAAATGTTATATCCACGATTCCCATGCAAGTTGCAAATATTATCACGTATCGTTAGAAAACGTTCACATTGTCATAATTTGCCAAGGTCCGTCAAGTTGCAGACATTCACATTGACTTTGAAATCAGGCATATTTAAATCTGCGGTCATAAGTTCAGATAACAAGAATAATAATACAGAATTTCAGATTAGTATTACTTCGTATTCGCCCCATGTAACAACATGGTGGGACAGTCCTCTTAGTTTTAAACCAGTCTCAAATTTTCTAAGAAAAGAACGATGCAATAACCCAAACCCACACATATATTGGGTCTCTCTCAGTCAGCTTGTGTTTTGTGGTGATACTCATAACAAATGCACAGATCTCTCGTGTTTTAGTCGAAAGTACACAACTTGTTACACGAATCACTTTGGGTAAGTTCGTTTTTACGAGTAGTATAATTTTCAGTTTTCATTGGCCTTTTTTAACGCTTTCGGTCCCAAACAAAACGGTTATCAGACAGTCATTTAATCATTAATTTGCCATTTTCCACATGTACACTGTACACAGTACATTTGTACTCCAGTTTTGACATGTATGAAAAAACCTAACGGACAAGTCTCTTATCAGCAAAAGAAGAGAATAATCAAATCAATCAGAAAGCCACAAAAACCGGCACAAGACAATTACCATTTTATGGACAGACCAGAGCAAGTTCTGCGCCTTAGAACAGGATACAATCCACTTCACAGCCACATGTACACAAAATTAAAAATCAGCGAATCAGCCATGTGCACATGTGGACTGGCACCTGAGACAACAGATCCTGTTCTCCAAGACTGTCCCAAATACAACATATCAAGGCAAAACTTTTATCCAAGAGAAACATTGGTGCAAGTCAGACTTTTGGGGTCACTGAGTGAATTACAAAACAGTGAAGTTCATACTAGAGACAACATTGCAGATATAGATAATTTATTTCAAGCAAACGAAAGAAGAAGAAGTGCCAGCACAATTAGCCTGACACATTAAATGTGGTTTATCATCGATGGAAGCAGCAGTTGTATCAGATCAGTAGTTGCACATGCAGTTAATCACATAAGGTACCCCATTTTTTTTCTTTAATTTGTATGTATGGCAAGAGTCCACTTGCCATTTGCTGAATCTGCAGTTCGCAACACGAACCACATTCGACACAGTCGAAAAGCATTCCAAAATAAATTTACAGGACACAGTGTACCACTGTGCATTTGACTTAGTAGCTATTTGATGGAACTATATCCTTTCAGTCTACATATGGAAGAAAATGCAACTGCTAACCTTTGACAGAGGCAGTCTTCTTCTTCACATTCACCGGCTGAAAACTCCAGCTAAAAGCTCTGGGTGCTCGTCCACCTTCGGACTTAAGTCTTGTTCCAGAATGCAAGTGCTGCATGCACATTCGTTTCACAGCTGTTGCTTATTTGTGTGCAGACTTGTGGTTTTTGCCTCTCAGGCAGATGTACTCTGACTTCAAATGATATCCCCGATAAGTTGACTCCTACAACATGCTTGTTGGGGAGGCAGTTAGTCTATTTTTGTTTTCCCCACAGTGGGAGCCCCGGAACCCACACATGGAGTCAGAATATTGATCGGAAGCATATGAGAGAAACATTACAACATATGTACAACCAGTCTGCTACTAGAACAGTCAGCAGTAAGACATTTGCTGCTGGAGATAGAGCATTGTTTGGGTATGCCTGGTATGAGAGCATGTTTTGGTATGCCTGGTATGCTGTGATGTTGTTTCTTTAATCAGTTAAATTCCTTCATACTGATTAAGAACTGTTGTAAATAGTGACTTGTTAGGGTTGTTTCCTTCTAAGTTGGTGTGCATCTGCTTGAAAGGTAAGTAACCAACAGTCTGCACGCAAATATGTCAGATCTGTAAAATGGATGTGCACATAAAATTTTAGTTGTAGAACATGAACAAAGTCCATAAATGGAGAAACAACCAAAACTTTCTGCTGGAGTTTACAGTTGATGAATCCAAAGAAGAAGATGGATAATCTTTACTTGTCAGCAAGGAACTTGATGATGATGATAGTGGGAAATGTTACTCAGGAGAAAGACAAGATAGACATACAGTCAGACTTCTAGGGATACCATCAGAACTGGAATTCTGAGCTGATGCTGAAAATGTGGATGGAGTGCTTATGGGTATGGGTCTCAGCTCATCACTAACAGTATTGTTTGTATCAGTTTATTTTTATATCAGTTTAATCACATCCGCAGTTCATCTATGAGGATGTCATCCTCTACAGCTTCTCAGCCACAGTTCACAAATCGACTGGCTCAGGAAAAATCACCATACCTTCTTCAGCATGCCCACAATCCAGTCGACTGGCAAGTAAACCGTGTTGTAATAACAGCTTTCAACATATACATAGCATAATCATAAGTCATTCCAACATGTATGTTTTACATCATAAGTAATATCAACATATTTATAGCATGTCATAAGTCATAGCTATTCGACTGGTGGCCTCTTGGTTAATACTACCATCGAAATTGGAACTCTTCGCCTGCTTCTGAAGATGGGTGCGAAGCGCTTACGGGAGTGTCCTGTGTGCTTTGATGTCGATTCTTAATTCAACATATAACAATTAAATTGAATAAAGCAAATTAACTGATTTTTTTAAAAACTGAAATATAAAATCTTCATCACCTTTATATTACTGTATTATGCAGCAGACAAAATACATCAAAATATGCCAGACAATAAATTAAGCATTCGTCTCATCCCTGTTCAGAATATGTCAATTTATTTATCAGTCTGTTTATGTCAAGCGGGTTATTGTTTCATGTCTCTGTTCAGTTTAAGATATGGTAAATCTAATTAACATGAGCTTGCTTAACTCTTTCAGGCCCATGAATCTTGACAGTCTTCGCTCACAATATTTTCCCTTTATAAAAATGGCAGAAAGGGTGGGGTAAAATAAAGGCAGTAGAGAATATATTATATTTCTAATCCCTACACAAGTATATATATATATTTTAAAGAGGCATGAATGTACTACAATTTGAGTTTCAATTATATGTTAGTATTTAATGCTGTTATAGTTAGTATTTAAAAAAAAAAAAACATTTGGCAGGTGTATTGTTTACAAAGACAAAATTTTGCAACAAAATTCCTCACTTACTATGGTTCTGCAGCCACAGGAGCAGTGAATTTGCAAAATTTAGAAAACATGTTGAAGTTTATTCAATTTTGTAACAAATTCAAAAGTTATGTTAAGTTTCTGGGTTAGTTAGTCAGCCAGAGGCTCCAGGTAGCAATGCAACATTCTCTGCGTCAGGCTCATCAGAACTGCTAGATTATCTTTGCTGCTGTCGGTGTAAATTCAACGTCTGAATCACTTTTAAAAAAAAATTTAAGTTTTCATTATGATATTCAAAATTAAAAACATCAGACTGAAACAATTTCAGAGCCTCAGCCACTGAAAGGTGCATTTGGTGGCATATTCCTGTGCTTTGAATGTGGTCAGTCAAGGATAAAATAATAAAATTCAATGTCTGAAAATGACCCCTGCAATGATTTAAATAATTTTGCGGCTCAGTGTACAAATAAAGATTTATAAACAAAGTAGAAACATTAGAGTAACCTTCCCTGAATATTTTAAGGATTGTTTCATATATAAAAAACTATTTTTGAACAGTATGTGAATGAGCATGTGCGGGACACACGATCAACACAGTTGGGCAAATCGGAACTTCTCAATAAATGCACATTGCATTGCTTAGGCCTGAAAAAGTTAGAAGACACTTGGTTAACACGAACAGCCTTTTGGTACCTGCATATTTCTGTTTTTTATTATAAGTCCCCAGCATGAATTTTTTAAACACAAACTCCTGATTTTTTCTGTTCCTTGGAATTATTGAGGTTTTACTGCATTACATTTATTACATTTGGCTTTGGCCCTAAATGAAAGATTTGTACACAGTTCAGAATTATAAATGTTTTCTTCCACAGGTACCCTTGGGGCGAAGAGGCTTTCCAGAAAGCAAGAGAAGACAACAAGCCCATCTTTTTGTCTGTGGGTTACTCCACTTGCCATTGGTGCCATGTCATGGAGCATGAATCATTTGAGAATGTTGAAATTGGGCAGCTGTTGAATGAGAATTTTGTTAGCATTAAAGTGGACAGAGAAGAGAGGCCAGATGTTGACAGAGTCTACATGACTTTTGTTCAGGTAGGCAATGTGCTAAATATCTAGATAGACACTTCCAGATGTTGTCAAAGTCTAGGTGACTTTTGTTCAGGTAGGCAATGTGCTAAATAACTAGACACTTCCAGATGTTGTCAAAGTCTAGGTGACTTTTGTTCAGGTAGGCAATGTGCTAAATAACTAGACACTTCCAGATGTTGTCAAAGTCTAGGTGACTTTTGTTCAGGTAGGCAATGTGCTAACTATCTAGATAGACACTTCCAGATGTTGTCAAAGTCTAGGTGACTTTTGTTCAGGTAGGCAATGTGCTAAATAACTAGACACTTCCAGATGTTGTCAAAGTCTAGGTGACTTTTGTTCAGGTAGGCAATGTGCTAACTATCTAGATAGACACTTCCAGATGTTGTCAAAGTCTAGGTGACTTTTGTTCAGGTAGGCAATGTGCTAAATATCTAGATAGACACTTCCAGATGTTGTCAAAGTCTAGGTGACTTTTGTTCAGGTAGGCAATGTGCTAAATAACTAGATAGACACTTCCAGATGTTGTCAAAGTCTAGGTGACTTTTGTTCAGGTAGGCAATGTGCTAAATATCTAGATAGACACTTCCAGATGTTGTCAAAGTCTAGGTGACTTTTGTTCAGGTAGGCAATGTGCTAAATATCTAGATAGACACTTCCAGATGTTGTCAAAGTCTAGGTGACTTTTGTTCAGGTAGGCAATGTGCTAAATATCTAGACACTTCCAGATGTTGTCAAAGTCTAGGTGACTTTTGTTCAGGTAGGCAATGTGCTAAATATCTAGATAGACACTTCCAGATGTTGTCAAAGTCTAGGTGACTTTTGTTCAGGTAGGCAATGTGCTAAATATCTAAATAGACACTTCCAGATGTTGTCAAAGTCTAGGTGACTTTTGTTCAGGTAGGCAATGTGCTAAATATCTAGATAGACACTTCAAGATGTTGTCAAAGTCTAGGTGACTTTTGTTCAGGTAGGCAATGTGCTAAATAACTAGACACTTCCAGATGTTGTCAAAGTCTAGGTGACTTCTGTTCAGGTAGGCAATGTGCTAAATATCTAGATAGACACTTCCAGATGTTGTCAAAGTCTAGGTGACTTTTGTTCAGGTAGGCAATGTGCTAAATATCTAGATAGACACTTCCAGATGTTGTCAAAGTCTAGGTGACTTTTGTTCAGGTAGGCAATGTGCTAAATATCTAGATAGACACTTCCAGATGTTGTCAAAGTCTAGGTGACTTTTGTTCAGGTAGGCAATGTGCTAAATAACTAGACACTTCCAGATGTTGTCAAAGTCTAGGTGACTTTTGTTCAGGCTGTAAACTCCAGCGGAATGTTCTCGTTGTTAGGCCACCTAAGTTCTAGAAGCTGAGTGTTGCGTGCACATCCGTTTAACTCTTTGAGTCCCAGGGGGTTTAGCATCAGAGGCCCAAGGGGTAATAATGCAATTTTTTATTTCACAAGTGTAGCACATTAAAACAGACCATACTAATTCAGTTGCAGCGCAACATACACATATTATACATCAAAGTGACCAGGCATTGTTGTGGAATAATATAAGAAGACAGCTACAACAAATAATTGGGTTGGTAATAAAATATTAGTAAGTAAACTGACGATATGTTTACAACAATTAGTAAAATAAAAAAAGAAATTTCCACTTACCACCATGGCACCCAAGAAAAACTGGTTAAATATATCCAAAATGAATCACAAATGAATATGAACCACTTAGTAATGTATAAGTTGTTTGTTGTTTGTTTGCTTTAGTATCCAGAAGTCATGTGTTGTTAACCTTTAGGCTCGGTATTATGGATATCACAACCTTTCGGCATTGATTTCATTGTAAATACCGTAAATCTGGGAGAAATGTGGCTTTTCTGCCTACCGCCGGGTGTGAACCCGGACCACAAGGAGTTCGTCACCCGGTCACCGCGCAGTCCGGTTTAGCCAACTACGCTAGAGTGCCGGGCAGTAATGTATAAGTAAAATATAATCTCAATCTATACATTAGATTTTGTGTATCTTCACACAAAGCGAAGTTTATATAACACTCAGTTTACCTGTAATTCTGTAGCTAAATAATAAGAGGAATAGCACTAGAACTAACTGACACTAAAGAAAATCTTCTTTTACCTAATGTTTATTCTGTTTGTGCCAGCTGACTTTGCTATCGTTGTACCCTTCGCGTGAGGTACACATTAGACATATCCCTCATCAAAGTTTGACTCTATAAATGACTGAAACACCTCTATTTCACAACTTTATCTATCTAACTTCGAATGAATCTTAAAAAAAAACATGTACTTTATTTAAATTTTTGGCTTCTCAGACCGTAAATCATGTTTGCATCCACATAGAATACTGCTAGGCAAATACTGTAAAAACATAAACTCATGATATGGCAACATGAAGACGATAGTAAAAAAAAAACTAAACAAAGCGGTGCTGCACTCAGCATATGAATGCATCCTAAGAGGTGCGAGGAAATATTACAAACCATCCTGGACAAGGATTTAGAAAGTACAGATCCACTGAAGACCAAAAACATTTATAGCCCAGGAAATAGAGGATGTCTTCCATGAGGAAAAACAAGCAAGGTGTACCCCAAGGTTGAGTATTGTCACCAACATTGTTCTTAGCATATATAAATGACATTTCAAATAATTTTTCAGCCAAAGTACCACACCTCATTCTTTGCAAATGATTTAGCTATATGGACTAGTGAAGAAAATATTAGTACAGCTAACAATAGAATGCAGCAAGCTTTATCAGTGTTAGAGGAATAGTAAAAAACATGGCTAATAAATATCTGTAAAGAGAAAAAAACATGCACTGCGTTCTCCTTCTCACATAAAAAGCAGACAATTAAGCAGTGCTAAATGGAATAAATACTGCATCAAGAGAACGGCCTAAAATACCTAGGTGTCACTTTTGATTGCCACCTAACATGGAAGACACAGGTAGAGACAAGTTGACAAGAGCAAGGAAAAGAAGGGCAATCATGAAAAACTTGCTGGAACAATATGGGAAGCTGATAAGAAAGTTCTTAAGAAACTATACACTGGAGGAGTAAGGCCAGTCCTTGAATATGGTATTGCAGCATGGGCAACAGTTACTAAGTCAAACTTTATCAAAATAAGTAGATTTCAAAATCAAGGAATGCGGATTATAACTGGGCACATAAAAACAACGGCTTTTAAGGAACTAACAAAGATAACAGGTCTGCACCCGATGGAGTATAGGAGAGACAGCAGAGCCCAGCTACAAGCAAAACAATTTAGAAGGCTGATAGATCACCCCACCCCATGTATCAAAGATTTAATGGTCTAGAAAGGGGAAGACTAAAGCACTAATCAACTTTGTAGAAACTGCAAAAACTAAGATCAGAGAAGATCCTGCACTAATCAACATCCAAACCCATCCACATTATACACAGGCTCCCTGCTTGGAGACAGCAGCACCTGCCTGAGTTGGTAGAAAATATTCCTGGTGTTAAGAAAAAGAACACTCAGAATGAAACAGAAAGAAGGAAAATCACAACTGCACAGAAGAACAATACCCAAGTAACACCCGGACTCATGCATTTAAGTGGACCAGCAAAAAAGGTCAACAGAAAATGGAGGTGGGGGAATTGTCCTAAATCTGAAAAATTGATTAATGAAAATAATTCAATTATAACCGGAAAATTCTCAGTAATTTTAGAGCAGAGGCCTTGAGAACTGCAGCAGAAATGCTTCTGTCAATAAAAAAAGAAATAAAGAGAAACACATAGCTTTCTTCACAGATGTACAGCCAGTTGTCACCATACTGAAGAGCAAAAAATAACAGAACTAGCAGATCTTAGAGCTGCACTCCATGGACTGAGTCAGAAATAAAAAAGACTCATAGTACAATGGATTCCATCCCATTGCAACATAACTGGGAATGAAGAGGCTGACAGATTAGCAAAGGAAGGTAGAAGACTACCCAACCTGATATAGACATAACATGTGATGAGACCAAGAGGTTTATAAGGTTTTGAGGTTTTAAACAACGGATCAATATCATGGCACATGGGTAGTAACCCATAAGTGCTCCATTCTTCTTCTGAGTCTGAAGAAGCTCAGCACAGTGCACAGGCTCTGTAGCAACGGCGATTTTCCTGAAATACTTTGGGTAGATTTTTAATTCCACATTTTGCCCGGGCAGCGCCGTTAGGCTACTCTTTTCAATTTCCAACTGCCAAGGGATTTTTTACTTGCACAACAATGCACATGAGTGTCTGATTCCACTACCCAGAGACCAGGGGGAATTACTTGAAGTCCAAGTTCACGTGAAAACATCCCAGCCCTTACCGGAGATTTAAACCAGAACCTCTAGCATTCAATGCAGACACCATGCCTCGAGATCACACAGCCCCTCAGGAGGTTTATAAGAAGTAACTATATTACCAGATGGGATTCTGATAGTCCCTAGAGATGCAGAGTTCATAAACCATGACTTGGGAAGAAAATGAAACTAAAAATAGTGGTATATTATGGATTCATGTCATTTTAGATCTTTTTAATTAAGTTTACTGCAATCAGATATATCTTCTGCTATTTTGTTAGTGTTTCTGAATATTGTATTCTTTCTACAGGCTACAACTGGCAGTGGTGGATGGCCGATGAGCGTTTGGCTGACGCCAGACCTAAAACCTTTTGTGGGAGGTACATATTTCCCTCCAGATGACAGATATTACAACCGACCAGGCTTTAAATCAATTTTGCATATAATTTCTAAGAAAGTAAGTAATTGAAATTAACAGACCACTTTGAAATTTAATATGTAAAATGTGTAAGATTTGTTGAAGAAATTAGGTGAACAACATTAATTAGACCAAAACCAGTTAAAAATTATAAACTTGAATGAGATGATTATGGGTAGAGAGAACAGGAAAGTTCACTGTGCTTCCTACAGAGAGCTGTCACAGTGGCATATCGCTTGGCACAATTGCTTACCATAACAATAGGTCTGGGTTCAGACTCTAGTATTAGTATGATTTTGTCCAACCATTATGGCCTTGGTTTCAACGAAGCCTCATAAAAACTTGATATGACTTTCATTTAGGGACTATATTAAAAATGGGTGTAAATGGTAGACAAAGAAGATGTATCAAGAATATTTTTACTTTGCTAATAATTGTTTTAAATAATTCGTACACTAAGAAACTGGCAGAAACCATGACAATTAAAAGGAACAATTCTGCATTGTGCAAACAAAAAGAGCATGTGATAAATTTTAAACTTCTATATTAATGACATGGCTAATCTTGAATTTCATATTGTGAGTGGTACAGTGTAACTAGAGACATTGTGATTTGTGTATTTCAGTGGAAAATACTTATGCTCTATTATATGTTGATGTAACTGTAAAAATGCACCTGATGAAACACAGTGAAATATCGCCCAGACAGTAAATTTTGCAGTGTGTTACTTGTGTCCAAAGTATATTAATTTACAGTGGAAAGACATTGTTTATCTTGTAATTATTTCTTTTATATGAATGTTTAGTGGAAAGAAAATAAATCGGAGATTGAAAATCAGAGTACCCAGATTCTAGATGCTTTAACGCGAGGAATGCAGGCAACAGATAAGGGAAGTCCGGTGGTACCAACTATGGAAGCTAGTGATAAAGGAAATCAGATGCTAAAGAAACGTTTTGATCAGCAATATGGCGGCTTTGGGTCTGCTCCAAAATTTCCCCAGCCTGGTAAGAACTAGTGATGCCTGTTTTATAAACATATTTTTTTTTTCCTTATATTTTCTGCATGTATTCATCATCACGGCGTAATGCTGACCACATTACCCACAAAATGCTGATGGTCTGTAAAAATATGGGACGCTCTGCCCATATGCCCGATGCGCCGAAAGGCGTGAAAAGGGATCTTTACTTTACTTTACTTATTCATCATCTCATGCTATGGAGAGCTGTGCAGGCAATCATATTCTGCAGCTGCCCATTTTGGGAGAAAAATAAATAGACTCACTGCCTCCTTAACAAGCATGTCTTAAAAGGTGACTAATTAAGGTTTGTACCGAAGATACACTAATAGCAGAAACTGAAACCATTATGACAGCTCTACATCTAAACGGGTACCCCACAGGTTTCATCAAAGGCCACTGAAAATTTCCTACTTTAACCCCCAACAAAATTACAGTTTCCAGACTGCAACTATTTGTCAGACTAACTTCTCAAGGGAACGACATCATGCAGAATCTGCAGACTGACTAAAAACGGCTTTTTTTAGAATTTTCTTTTACTGCTGTTCCAGTGTGGTTAGATACAGGACCACTCCCATCTCTGTCTCACCTGTTAAAGAACCAGTATTTCCGTACACCAAATCAAATTTCATTTGTCAATTTAGAACAATATAGACCAATCAGACACTGCTGCATTATTTGGTCAGCATCGTACTGGTTTTCTTTACTTCCCATGACATTATCTGGTACCTATTTTAGACCAGGTCGACCTGTGAGTCAAGGTCAGTTTTGGAGGAAAAACTTCAGACAGCGCATATTTGATCGCAAGACCTTCAGAGCCTCAGATGAGTGTCTTGCAACTAAGCTACCCTGTCTTCCATTCACTGCAGTAGATGAAAATTAATATCATATATAAATGTATAGAGATACAGAAAGTTAGAGTGTTCTGTCTTCTTATGCAAATACAACCCTATCGTCTGCACAAGTTTCTTAACAACAGTAAAATGTCTGGTTTAAAAGACTGAGGGTGACCAATATGCAGATGAATCGGGTCAATCCCATAGAGATTAAAGGTAACCAATATTAGAAGAGAGCATAGCAAAGAAGAACATTGCTTTCTTTATATTTTAATCAGTTTGATTCAGCATGCAGTATCACTTTGTTATTTTATGTGTATCGATTATAACACTGCATACCAATGTTAGTTAGTTAGTTAGTTAGTTAGTTAGTTAGTTAGTTAGTTAGTTAGTTAGTTAGTTAGTTAGTTAGTCTTTCCTCTTGTGTCGAGTGCGGCACATAGGGCAGAGGTCATGACTCTCCATGCATGGCGGTTCGTTGCAATCTGTTGTAGGTCTTGGATGTTTGGGTGGCCCATGAGCGAGCCTTCCCTGATGATAGTTCTACGTAGGGTTTCCCTTGGTCTTCCACGAGATCTTTTTCCCTGTGGTGTCCAAATGAGGGCTTGGTAAGGAAGTCTTGATTTATCCATTCTAAGGGCGTGGCCGACATAGTTCCAGCTGCGTTTTCGTATAAAATTAGACACATACTCTTGCCTGGATTCTTGCCTTATTTGTGTATTGGTTCGGAAATCTGACCATTTGAAATTTAATACCACTGTAAGAACATGTATTTAACTTTACATTTAATGCCTTTTTTCAGTTATTTTCAATTTCCTGTTTCGTTACTTCCATCGAAACCAGACAAGTGAATCAGGGACTCAGGCTTTACACATGAGTTTGTTTACACTTACAAAGATGGCTTATGGGGGAATACATGATCATATTTCACAGGTATTTCTGTGTTTTAATGGTTGTATAGATTATGTGTAGCCATGAATCCTGGACAAATAATTAACATACATTCTTTGTGTCTTTTCTCTGGGGCATGCAGGTTTATTGAGAAATGAACAGCAGACAGATTGGCTACTTCTGCACTACTGGATGATGAATTGATTCGTGTCAAACAAGATGAGGTCAGGGCAATATGGATGCCTGAATAGATTATTATGGTGTGGAGAGTATGTACAGCTAGGAGTGACCAGGGGATCTGATTGACACTCTGCACTCGGGAAAAGGCAAGACAGACATATTAAACTGCTAATGGCACCTTTGAAATAGGAACTCTTCGCTGGCTGCTGAAGATCATTTTTGGGATTGTTCTGAGTACTGTGATAGCGGTTCTGAACTCAAACAGGCAAATGAAATTCCTTGTAGCCTTGTGTCCCTGCAGAAGAAAGATCACACTGGAAAGATCACTGGTAGAAGAAGCAGACCAAGAGAAATATGGTAGCATGGAGGAATATCATCAGTGGAATTGATCCAGAACACCAAAAACGGAGATCTGTGGAGATGTGTGAATGCCAACGCCAGCTGGTAAGGAACTTGATGATGATGATGATGACAGCAGAATGCTGAAAGTTTCTTAGACAGGAAAAATTAGTAACCTGAATGTTTTGAAGCAGGCTATATCAAAAAGACAACTTACTGTGGGGAATAAAATAGACAGTTGTCATTTTTGGCTACTTAATAAGAAGAGAAAGACCAGAACATGTCGCAACTGGGAGGGTTTTAGGAAAGAGAGAGAAAAGTAGACAAGTGAAGAATATTGGTGGTCTTTTGTCTTGGCTTAGAAAGAAGTCAGTATACGATTGGAGATCGTATGCTGTTGGAGAACTTTTCTTCTGCCTTCTAACCCCCAGTGGAGCATACTCCCTCAGCCAGCTCATGCCAAGACGTTCTGTCCTTCGCTATTGCATTCAGCTCTCCCCATCTTTTTCACCTCATTCTCTAGCTGCCTTCTCCATGTTTTTTTTTTGTTGTCTTTCTTTATTTCTATGCCACTGCGGGTTCCAGTGCAAAGCATTCTAGTTGTATTGTTATCAGGTTTTCTCTACATGTGTCCTATCCAATACCAGCATCTTTTCTTCACCTCTTGGTCCACTGGAACTTGTTTAGTTCTCTCCCAAAGCTCTACATTAGTGATTCAATAAAACCGTTTAATTCCCTCTATTTTGCGCAGACACCACTTAATGCATGTTTGTAGTTTATTAGTAATTGCCTTAGTTCTGTCATACCAATTCCCTCTGTTCTGTGCAGGCACCATTTAATGAATGTCTGTAGTTTATTAGTAATCGCCTTAGTTGTTCTCCATGTTTTTGCTGCATACAACAGTACTGATTTGACTTTGGAATTTAAAATTTCAAGTTTAGTATTTCTTTTAATTTCTTTTGACCTCCACAAATTTCCTAGTGCTATGAAAGCTTCTCTTACCTTTTGTATTCGTATTTTAATATCTCTTTCAGTTGTTGGAGATCACAAGAATAAAATAAGATGGACAGTACCCCCAAATAGATTTCAGGACTCTATTTTGGAGGGAAACAAGAATAGACCCACCGCTCCCCAGCAAGTTTGTTGTAAATGGCGACTAATTTGGGTTGTTTCCTTCAAAGTCAGAGTGCATCTGCTGAGTGGTGAGTAGCCAACAGTCTACACACAAATATGTCAGATCTGTCAAATGGATGTGCAGACAAAAGGCAAGTTCTGGAATACAACTAAAGTCCATAAGTGGAGAAACAACCAGAACTTTCTGCTGGAGTTTGCAATCGGTGAATGCAAAGAAGAGATGGATAATCTTTACTTGTCAGCAAGGCACTTGATGATGATGATAAAAGGAAATGGGAAATTTTTACTCAGGAGAAAGACAGGACGGACATACAATCACACTGCTAGGGGTATCATCAGAACTGTAGTGCTGAGCTGGGAGCTGGCTGCTGAAAATGTGGATGGATTGCTTATGGGAATGTCCTGAGAGCTGTGGTATAAGTTCTCAACTCAACTCATCATTGTCAATATTGTTTATATCAGAGAACGAAAGCAGTTTTTCCCCATTCTTAACTCAATTTGATAATGTTGATGATGATAGATGTATAGATAACCAATGAATCTCCCTTGATCTCTAGAAAGGTTGTCTGCTTTTGTTAAATTTTCTGTACAGCCATAGATTCCTTCTTTCTTTTAACTCAGTGGTTCTCAACCTTCTGGTCGCAACCCTTTTTTTGTGTGTGTGTGGTCGAATGACCCTTTCACAGGGGTCACCTAAGACCATAAGAAAATTCATATTCTTTGAAGCTATGAAGGAAAATAATTGTTTGGGGGTCACTACAACATGAGGGTACTGTGTTAATGGGTCGCAGCATTAGGAAGGTTTAGAGCCACTGATCTAACTGCTTGTTGGCAATCTTTGCCCCCTTCTGTGTAGCATAGACGTGGCCATTGATTATTCTCAGATTCAAGGATAAAGTAGTATTTTGGATCTAGGGAACCATGCATTTGCAGATTCCATGTCTAAAAGTAAAATCATACAGTGTATGATAAGGAGAACTCACCAGGGACCCAAAAAATCAAGAAGTGCTTCTTCTTATCAGAAATTCCTCCTATCCAGATAAGAGTTCAAGCAAGAAACATTGGCTGGGGCTAAAGAAATTGTTCTTCACAACAGAAACTCGCTATATCAGAGATCGCCTTCCGAGGTCTACACTAAACATTGTTATTTAATACTTTATTATTGTTTTCTCCATCTTTTTACAGGGTTTCCACAGATATTCGACTGACAGGATATGGCATGTGCCTCATTTTGAAAAAATGTTGTACGATCAAGGCCAGTTAGCCTGCTCCTACTCAGACGCCTACCAGGTTGGCTTTTGCAATTTTTAATGCTATTAACTAGGAGCTGCTGTATAGGCTAGACTCTCACCTGCGCATCCCAAGGTCATATGTTCAGCCGAACTTTAAAAACAAATTGACCCTGGCTCCCAGGTCGACTAGCCTTAAATGGGTTCCACTGAACAACCTGGAAAATAATGGTGGCCAGCGTGTTGTTGACCAAATCACCAACTGAGTGCCAAATGATCTATAAAATATAGGTCTAGCCCTATATGCCCAATACGCCTGAAGGTTTGGAAAGGGTCCTTTACTATGTTAACTAAATTTGTCAAGGTGCTTCGAGATTTCAAAAAAAAAAATTTAGTTTTCAAATCGTTTAAAGGACATTGCAGTACCAGAGCCAGGAATGTCTTTGTTGTTTATGATTTTACTGGGCAATTTTAAGTTCACTAGTTTGCCCTTGCTTTCTGAACAATCAGCATTCTATACCACAGTCATATTCAACACAAAGCTGTCTGCTGCCCACTTACCCGCAGCTGAAATTGAATAAGTTATTTAAGAATTACAGAGCATGTTCACAATGCCCAAGGTACAGACACCAACGTAAAGGACATAGGTCTCATTATACAACATAGAATTGTAACCAGTACTCCATAATTCCAGTGACAGTACCTAGAAATTACCGCAAATAATTTAAAACTCGGTTTTTAAAAAAATCCCACATCCATCAGGGTGCAATGCAGACAGCTGGACCACTTCACCACAGACCTCCAACAAAATATTTATTTCCAGGTAAATTGTAAAAATGTTTTCAGAAAGATAAGTTAATGATAAAAACATGTAAGGTTGTTTAATTTGTAATTATGTTTTATCTTATTTCTGATATTCAGGACAAGGACTGTAATAACTTTTTGTTTTTTTAATTCCACTGTCCGGTAACCAGAAATTTAGCTTTGTGTCATGCCCTTAAATGTGTTTGAGATTTAACTGCACACTCTTCCAAATTCGTTCGAGGAGCAGCTGGCCAAGCAGTTACAATGTAAGGTGATGGAAATTTTTCTGTGTGGGGGGGGGGGGGGGGGGGGGGAAATTAAACATCCCAACCTGCACAGTCCCTCCGTGGTGACAGCCCTACTCATGCGACTCTAAATCTTCAGACTCACAACCCCCCCCTTACCGCCCCCCCCCCCCCCCCCCAGTTAACCACCCTTAAAACGTGGTAAAACAGACAGTAGTGACAGTTGGTTTTTGTTTTTTCTTTAACTGCCACATTCACAAATGAAATTTCCATGCTAACAATATTCTTATTTTTTGCTATCAAAGTATTTTGAAGTTTGTCAAGGCAGTGACAGTTACAGCCTGCTCCTCTTTGACTCTATGTTTCCACCTGCTGCGGAAGATATGTGCAAGCAATAAGTCCAGACCTCATTATTTTCTTCTTGCTATTAAAAAGCTAGTCACTGAATCCAATGCCTGGGGATGGGGGGGGGGAGGGGGGGGGTCTGAAGATTGGTATTTCATTTTTGCCCCCAAAAAACAAATCCATAACCTTGCACGTGATTCGAACTTGTGTCTCTCACATGAGAGCCCTGCATTCAGAACCATTCGGTGAGCCACTTCTCCTTATTAAGGTCACAGACAGTGAACACATTGTTCTCTTTGTTCACAGATCACTCGTGATGATTTATATGAAGCAACAGCACAAGACATTTTCACATATGTCCGCCGGGATCTGAGTCACCCGGTAAGTTAGCAGACGCAGTAGACACATGAAGCTAAAAGCAGTCATGTAGCAGATTCTTCTGTTGGGCGAATGAATGAATGAATCAAGATGTGACATCAGTGCACTCGGGACATTCCCACCGGTGTTCCGTCTTTTTCCTTCGTAGTCAACAAAGAGTCGACACGCTAATGGTACCAGTTACAACCTGATTAAAAGTCTGCCTATGTTTCCCCTTCAGTGTTGAATATCTTCCAGAACCTCTACTCACCTCCCGCGACACCCACAGCAGTAAAAGAGGAAGTGAAAAAGAAGAAGAAGAAGAAGAAGACCTCTACTCACCCCCCCCCCCCTCTCCCTCTCACTTCCCCCTTTTTCCCTTGAATTAGTCTTTCAATGTATGAATTCTCTGTTTCACTGTTCATTCAGTCTTGAAGAGCCTTCACCACGTACTTTTGGGGGTGGGGAAAGCTAATCTCTGCAGTGAGTTGGTAGCTATTATGTCTCTTTACAGCCTTCTTATTACTACTTTTGTGGTAGTATTGGAAGGTCATGGGTTCGCTCCCTGGCGGAACCGGACTTTTTTCAAAAATGACCTTGGCTCCTGGGTCAACCCAGCCTTGAGTGGGTACCGGGTGCAGTGCGGGAAGTGAAGGCAGCTGGCGTGATACTGACCACATCACCCATCTTGTGCCGATTGGTCTATAAAATATAGGTCTAGCCCTATATGCCCTATACGCCTAAAGGCGTGGAAAAGGGTCCATTACTTTACTTACTTGTGTACAACCAATAAGTTTTGATATAGATATTCTTCCATGACATCATATCATACTAATATCCCAGTAAGGGTTCTGGCGGCCCAGTTTGGAGTAACAAAGAATATAATTACCCCCCCCCCCCCCCATCCACCACCACCACCATCACCACCATCCAATAAGCATGTTGTAAAAAGCTGACTAATAGGAGTTTACTAAAAATTGGATGTGTTGGCCCAAAAGGCGCTGATGTTGCAGTTTAGCTGTAAACCACAACACACCATGCCAGCCACCCTTTTAAGGGAGAACACAGAAGACAGAAACTGTAAAACGTCTTTTCTTGTGTCTCTCCCTGTCTCTCTTCTCCCTTCAGTTTTTCTGTTGTCATAACATACTCCAGTTACCCCTACTTCTGACATGCCCCAAGAATGTGGATTGTTCTCCTCTGAGAAAGATATCCAGTTCTCTTTATGTTAGGCTTTGACATACTTCAAGTCAGCGGTTCGTAACCTGCCGGTCGCAGCCTTTTTTTGTGTTTGTTTTTTGTTGGTCGAACGACCCTTTCATAGAGGTCACCCAAGACCATCAGAAAATACATATTCGTTGAAGTTATGAAGGTAAATAATATGGGGTCACCAAAACATGAGGAACTGTATTAAAGGGTTGCGGCATTAGGAAGGTTGAGAGCCACTGCTTTAAGTCATGATCTATGAGGAGGGGTGATCAGTTACCTTTCTTGTCACCTTTACTTTTCCAGAAAATTCTGTAATTATCTGGTGCACATTTTTATGAGGCTTGGTCAATCTCAGAGCTGCACTGGAGGGAACAAATAATCCTGCCCCCATCCCCCGTCCGCCTGCTAGGAATCTAAGCCAGACCATAAAAATAGCTTATGAATTTGAGATTAAAGTTTAGTTAAGATGTCATCACTCAATGTTTAACTAAAGTCATTTGGTATCCGTAGTTTTTTTATAAAGCATAAATCAGTATCTCTATGATGTTTTCAAGGTACAGAAATCTGCCTTTAGGTTGCAAAATTTTACAAAGTACATGTTTCTTCTTTCTTATGTTATCCTTCCTCTTCTTCTTCTTCGTGTTCGCTAACTGCACACTCCTGCGGAAAGTTCTGGTTGTTCATCCACCTCCAGACTTTAGTCTTGTTCAAGAACTTGAGTTTTGTATGTGCATCCATTTCAGACGTGTTGCTTATTTATATGTAGACTCTTGGTTCCTTGCCCCTCAGGCATATGCACTCCAACTTCGAAGGATGCTCCCAGTTAGTTGACTCCAACTTGTTGGGAAGGCAGTGCGTCTGTTCCTATTTTCCCCACAATGAGACCCTGGAACCCTCACAGTGATACCGTGAGTTTTACTTGCTGACATCCTTGATACTTTGATCATCCAAGAGTTCATGACACTGTGATGAAATTGGCAGTCCCATTACATTCTTCTACATTCATTCTGTCATTTCATACAATGATATTTGCAACACTCATCTTTCTGATAGTGTACCAGGGAAACCAGGGGTCACTCTCAGTGATATCTTCTGTCACTATTATAACGTGAAGGAAAACGGCAATGTGGATCCTTTGCAGGTAATAAAGTGATTAGTTGTTGTTGAATGTTTTATGATATAACCATGAGACATCTTCTTTTTCTTCTTATTATACATCTTCTTCTTCCCAACCACATTCGATTGCAGGTTGTTACCTCATATCACTATTGTGCTGTTATTTGTATAAATGTGTTTATAGTTAAATGGGATTTCTGGGATTTGCTGCCATTCATTTCCATCCGTATAGTGGCTTCTTGAGTCACTCTAGGTAGCAATCTTTCAAGCTGCAGTGCTGGAGGACATTTTTTTTAATACACAAATATTTTCTTTTTTTTTTTTCTTCTTCTTCTTTTTCTTTTTGGTTCCTCCATTGGAGTATAGAACTTCAGCAAACATATGCCAGGTTGTTGTATCTTTTGCTATCTCTTGCATATCCCTATATGTATCCCCAAATTATTCATCTGTTCCTATGTGTGTTTTAGGTGTCCTATCTAACACCAGTCTCTTTCCTCACTTCTTGTGTCTCTGTATTTATTTAGTTCTCTCCTTAAGCTATTGATGCCAAATGTATTGCTGAAGATTGAATTTGTGGAAGACATGGGACTAAAAGATATTAGATATTATTTCTAAGCATCTTCTGTGATTGTCCAGTTGACTGACTGACTTTCTACCCCACCAGGACATCACACAAGCGATAAACACCCGATGACACAAAGTGCCACCATGTGGATGAGGATCACCGTGGAGAGGTCCCAGAAACCGCATTTTGAATGGGGCTAAAAACACCGACATGATCACAAGAGACAGATAACCAGGATGGCTTTGATGCATGGTTTGAATGGGGCCAAAAACACCGACATGATCACAAGAGACAGATAACCAGGATGGCTTGGAGACATGGCTTGGGTGGGGCAAAAACACTAATTGAATTAAAAGAGATTGTATTTGCATTTTGGATAAACTGTACATTATATTTATTAACGTATACACCTCATTGTTGTTAGTGAATGTTTTTATGGGCAACCATTCTACAGGACCCACACGATGAGCTGAAAAAGAAAAATGTTCTTCTGATTACCTCAACTGTGGAGGACACAGCTTCTGAGTTTGAGTTGTCTGTTGATGAGGTCAAGGAGTCTTTGGAGAAAAGTCGCCAGATTTTGTACAATATCAGGCAGAAGCGGCCTAGGCCACACCTGGACAGCAAAATGGTAGCAGCATGGAATGGTATGAATAGTTTTAACATTTTATTCATCTTTTTGAAAGTTTCAATTATTTTATTGAAAGTTGTATAATGAAAGTTATCGTATATATTAAAAGTTGCAGTGTGGATGTGTAATTATTTTACTGAAAGTGACGGAGTAAGAATTTTAATTATTTCATTTAAAGTTAGAAGAATGGATGTTTTAATTATTCTATTAATAGTTATGGAGTGAAAATTTGTGTTGCCTTTTTTAAAAACTATTCAGTAAAAGTTGTAATTACTTTATTGCAATTTATGAAGTGGAAGTTTTTATAATTTATGCAAAATTATAGAGCTTAAGTATTAATAATGATGCAGTAAATATTTTGATAGATTTTAAAGCTGTTGAATGGAAACTTTCATAATTTTATTGATAGTTATTGAATCAAGACCTAAAGTTAAACTGTGGAGCTGATCTTTATTGTAGCTGTAGACATTCCATGCTTATTTGGCTCTATTTTCCACAAAGAGAACGTAGTATAACATAAACTAGAACTCATTTACAGACATTGATGAGCATTTCTATTCTTTGTTAATCCTTCCACAATCTATTTTTTTTTTTTTTAAATACAAAGCCAATGACCTGACATTCCTGGAAATCTCCCCTTCACCATAGAGGTCCTTAGAAAAAATATTTTACACGGCTCACAGAAAAACCTAACAATTTATTTACCAAAACAATATTACATTCTATACAGAATAAGAGAAATAATCAGTAAATATAATTGCAGCAGAGAATTAACTAAGTTAATCTCTTTAAACCTTAAAAACAATTGTTATTGTGACTCATTTTGAACCCCATGACCCAGGCGCTGGGTTACCACTGTTAATAGAAAATTCTGACATCATAATTTCTATTAAAAAAAATTAATTTGTTCACAAGAAAACCTGACCTAAGTGCTGATTTAAGCAAATATAATCATTCCCATAAATGGTTCAGCCATCTAGTGAGAATGCAGCCAGACCATATAAGACTTTTTACAGCAGAACATCTGGGAGGAAGGCAAGAGGAAGACCAAAAAAGAGATGGATAAATGATGTAACAAATCCATCACCTAAACCACCTGAGAAGCACGAAACAAATACAGAATCATGACACTGGGCTGCAGCCTGGTATCAGTGAGACAGCAAGAGAAGAAGAAGAATCATTTCCATTGCTCCTGAACATTTGAGCTGGTATAAATGATCACAATGTAGTTTTTGCTAGGCTTTACCTGAATAACGGTGATGGTAAAAATAACATTTACGGGAGTGTGGCACAATCAGGAAGTGTCGGTTTTGCAGCTTCTAAGGGCAAAAAAGGTTAATAGTAATATGTTAGAAGATTTTGAGTTTCCCTTAGTGTAGAACAGTGGTTCTCAACCTTCCTAATATGGTGACCCTTTAATACAGTTCCTCGTGTTGTGGCGACCCCCAGCCATAGAGTTATTTCGTTGCAACTTCATAACTTTAGTGAATGTGTGTTTTCTGATGGTCCTTGGCGACCCCTGTGAAAGGGTCTTTTGACCCACAAAAGGGTAGCGACCCACAGGCTGGTGTAGAATGATGGAAGTATTCTATCCATTTATATCCTCTTCCTGTCACTATTGACACATAAGGCATTCATAATTGCTGCCTGCCTACTACTTTTCTGCCTATGGTATCTCATGTCACTTTACATTCCTTCATTTCCCTTCTCCTGTCCTTAAGGTTTGCTTGGGTTATCAACCTTTCCTTTTTCTGTCTACTATCCACCGGAGAGTTGTCCTTTCAAAAGGGCCATAAGGAATTCTTTAAAAGTGTCCAGGCCAGGCTGTCTCCATCTTCTTCCTTGGATAACATTTGCCAGTGATGAACATTTTGTTTTCACCCTCCGTTCTTCATTTTTGATCTTGTTTAGCCAAAATGTGCACAGGATTCTTCTTATCATGGAAAGAAATAAAACCAGACAAAAAGTAGAACAAGGAGCTTCACAATATAACAAGCACAAATGAAAAGTGAACTTTGTACCTACAGAGCTTTGATCAGCACATACATAAATCGAGCAAAACCGCACAAATACACAAAATCACTTAATTGATGTATCCCAGGGCAGCCCTGAAAGTTCTGTAGTTTATGTATGTTGGAAAATGACAGCAGGGACAAATACAAAACTAAATGCAGGTCTTGAGTTGATTTGAATTGACATGGTAAATTCTGCATAAGGAAACAGGCTGTAGAAGTTGTGTAATGTATCTGCAGGTTTAATGATATCTGGTTTTGCCAGAGGTGGACAAGTGCTGGGTGATCCCACATTGACAGACCGGGCAGTAAAAGCTGCATTGTTCTTGAAACAGTACATGTTTGAATCTGGGACAGGGATATTACTGAGAAGTTGTTATACTTCTGATAGAAAGACTGTCTCTCAGATGTGAGTAATTTTTCTCTCTGTAGAAATGATGAATACACTTATCTAGGTGTTTTTATCCTTTTGTGATATTTCAGCATTTGCAGTCACCATATATGTTTCTAGGATATCGGGGGGGGGGGGGGGGGGGGGGGGGGGGGGGGTGGGCGGGGGGGGGGGGGGGGGGGGGGGGGGGTCGTGTGGGGGGGGGGGGGGGGGGGGGGGGGGGGGGGGGGGGGGGGGGGGGGGGGGGGGGGGGGGGGGGGGGGGGGGGGGGGGGGGGGGGGGGGGGGGGGGGGGGGGGGGGGGGGGGGGGGGGGGGGGGGGGGGGGGGGGGGGGGGGGGGGGGGGGGGGGGGGGGGGGGGGGGGGGGGGGGGGGGGGGGGGGGGGGGGGGGGGGGGGGGGGGGGGGGGGGGGGGGTCAACTAAAAGAGGAAATTATGAATTATAAATAATTTTAGAGTGAATGAAGTTGGTGTCTATTATAAAATAATTATCGAATTATTAAGTTGGTATCTATTTAATACAAAATAATTTTAGAGCGACTTCTTATTCTTCAGTGATCTCTGGTCCTGCTAATAAATCCCCTGTGGAGCAATGAGAATAATCCAATGAATGTAGGTTTCTACCTTTTTTTTTGGTCAGTTCAACAAGTTCCTCTGTTAGACTCTGTAGTCTGCCGTCAGTAACTTTGGCCTATGGAGCCTATTTGCTGGCGGTGAATCTTTGAGAAAAACCATGCAGGGTATTTGCAGCTTGTTCATATACTGTGCTGCCATCAGGAGGGCTGATAGCTCTGACTTGTAGTTGGAGAAAGTTCATCCGGTTTAATGTTAACACTTGCTCCACCATTTGCAATTGCTTCTTTTGCTAATCCGTGTAGATTCTTGTCCAGCTGTCCTGTGGGAACATGTTGTTGAGGTGTTTTGTTTTCTTTAGATCGGGCTCAGCATCCTTATTTTCTAAGTTCCGGATTGAGGTAGAAACACTGAATCTGAGTCCCAAAGATTAAAGAATAACTCTTCAGGGGCTCAGGTGAAGAGTATAACTCAAGAGTATAACGCCTGATTCTTTTGTTAGATGGTTTAGGCTTGCGTGCTTTATCCAGGTTTGGGGGGGGGGGGTTAGAAGCTTCTCAGGTATGTTAAAATGCAACACACTAAATAAAAAATTTAAAATACTTCTTTCTGTGAGCACTAAGTACATTTATTAAATATAAATAAAAGATCATTTTAGGAAGATTATAATGATACAAAGCATTTTATTGTAACTCAAATGGTTACTTTTTGTTTGCACAGAGATTCTCCTATCCGAGGTTTTGCTGATGATTATGCATACGTGATCCGTGGTCTGCTGGACTTGTATGAAAGCTGTTATGATGACCAGTGGATAGCTTGGGCAGAACAGCTCCAGATGAAGCAGAACCAGCTTTTCTGGGATGAAGATGGTGGTGGATATTTCTCAAGCCAAAGAGAAAACAGTAGCATTGTACTTCAGATAAAAGAAGGTCTGTACTACATCAGCATTTTGAATGTTTCATTGTGGTTTTGGTTAATTCCCTCCTGTTGTTCCATTAAACATTGACCAGGCTTGAGTTGATTCCTTATTTCCATTCTTTTTCTTCTTCTGTGTTCGTCTTTGCTGTGTCCTCTCCTGGAGGAAATGCAAAACATCATCCAACCACAGCCAGTAGACCCGACAGCTAAGCTTTAGGGAAAACTATGAGACCTTGAACTGATCTCCCAGTTTTTGGTATATAGTGGACTAAGCTCATAACTAGTGATTGAGCATTTGTAAGAAGAGAGAGGCAGCATGGATTTGAAGAAAATGATTGGAGTCGCTAAGGAAATCTCATCTGAGAGGAATTTGTTTTATTTTTGTGCCAGGATACTGGGGTGAGAGGGAATGAACGAGCGGATTGGCTTGCTGGCAGGGCTACTGAAGGTACAGGAAAAGTAATGGACTGGAGTAACATTCCCAATACTCTCAAGGAGGCAGGATGAGAAGATGATTCAGGAGACAATATTGAATTGGCAACACTCAAAAGACAAGAACTTATGGTCAAAAGAGGTGTCGCCAAACATGAACATTATACAGGTAGCCAAAGAAGAATAGTAAACCTCAGTGACCACACACTGAAGGTTATACTGAAGATGGGATCCGAGCGCTTATGGACTTGTCCGATCTGCAGTCATGGTAATCTGTCGATTAACTAACTAACGACGATTGCCACATTATTACATCTAGGCTGCAATATCTGCGCTGTTCGGTCCAGTACATCTTATACCAGCAGACTCCTAATTAATTAACTTTTATAACATGCTTGTTAAGGAGTAGTGGATTACTCTTTTCCCTCCTCAAGATAGGGCTCCCAAAACTCACAGAGGGACAGTTCCAATCTGTTCTGTGCTGTGCTTTCAGTATCAAGTTTGGAACTTAGCCTGGCACCTCTGGTCTCTCTCACCAATGTTTTCTGTAGGGTTTCTCTTGAACGTGCTTGCTTCCTCAGTCTGTTTGTTCCCCATTTCAACGCCTGTTTTGTAATTCTTTGTCTGCTTCATTTCTTTTAACAAAATTTTGAAAACGGTAATTGCTTTTTTTTGAAATAATTTTTTCTTGGACAAGAGAGTTAACCTTCATTAATTAAGAGTCTTCTTCTCCTTCTTCTTTACTCTACTCCTGGAATGCCTCCGGCATCAGGGCAGGAAGAGATCTCTGTAACGGGCCCTTCTCTTTGCTTCATATAAAGTATTCTTCAGTATCTCTAATATCTCAGCGATCCATTACTGCGTGGTTGGCCTCTGGTTCTGTTACTGTTGTATCTATATAACATTGCTGTCTGTGGTGCCCTGTCTGATGCCAGTTTTCTTACATGGCCAAACAATTTAATTAGAGTAATATATTGATTATTTGTGTTTCCCGTGTGGGATTGGGGGGGGGGGGGGAATAGACCCATTGCTACTGAAAAATTTGTAAGCCACAGATATAGCAGTCTATAAACCACAGCACTGCCAACTGCTCTTTTAGGGGCAGACACAGAAGAAAGATTTACTTCCCTAAAGTGGATGTATCATAGTCTATGAGGTTCTCCATGACTGTATGAATTGTTTTGCACTCAGAAGAAAAGTGTTTTTTTTTTAGTTCGAGACATTCATAATTGTTTGTTGCATTTTCTTTTATTTGCCTTCCCCCCCCCCCCCCCCCCATTTCCCCTTTTAAGGGTTTACTTGAATGTGTTGGGCTGACAGGTGCAGATATCGTCTCCTCGCTGTAAACCACAACATAAAATGCCAGGTGCCCTCTTAAGAGTTAACACGAAAGAAGAAGAATTTTGTCCCTTTCATGAAGTGCAGACAGTTATTTTGTATTTTCACACTCATAAAAGGAAGAGGTCATCCATAGGTCATAATTCTCGACTCATATTATGAGATGTAATCTAATCTTGATGAAGCTTGTGAATTTAAATGGGCGGGGGGGGGGGGGGAACACACACATAAGCCTCAGTAAATGTTAACAGATGTAAAAATTAAGAGCAGAAGCATAATTTCTCTCATTGTCAGATCAAGATGGTGCAGAACCAAGTCCCAACTCAGTGTCAGCTATGAATCTTTTGCGGTTGTCCACCATCTTGGACAATACACACTGGAGAGAAATGGCTGAACGGATTTTCAAAGTCTTTGCTGAAAGAATAGAAAACACCCCTGTTGCTGTTCCTGAACTTGTATCAGCTGTAATGTTTTATCACTCAAGCCCAAAACAGGTAAAAATAGTTATTGTACATCATAATTCACTTGGGAAGGTATTTAGGTGTTACATACTTTTGCATTGTCACTGATGTTGTTTTTGTTAAAGGTTTCAGGCATTGTTATTGTTGTTAATCTAGCTGTACATAGCTCTGATATATTTTAGAGGTTTTCACTATTTTAAGTGTTTAAGTAAAGATCCCTTTTCACGCCTTTAGGCACATCAGGCTTATGGGAAGAGCACCCATATTTTTACAGACAAATCGGCACTAGGTGGGTAATGTGGTCAGCATTACGCCGGCCGTATTTACTTCCCCAGGACCTACATCATGGTACTCATTTTAGGGTGGGTCGACCTGCGACCACGATAAAAGTCCATGCAGCCAGCAGTGGGTTTCGATCGCAGTACGTTGGAATTACGAGTCGGACTTGCAACGCTGCTTTTTTTAAGTGTTTAGGTTTCATTAACTGCAGCACTGGCCAGTGTGTTTGATGTGTAGTTTCTTGAAACTGTCATGGATTCTCTGGTTTATTATCATCATGTAGCAGGTATTTTGCAGAACATTGCTGTCATCACAGTCTGCCTGAAAGAAACTAGGTTTTTTGCTATCTCTCCCAGCTTGTGCACTTTCCTAACCAAAGTGTCACTTATATCCTGTTCCCATCTTCATGCTGATCGGCCTCTGCTTCTGTTTCCTAGTAGCATGCCTTCTGCTGTTGTTTTTTCACTGTGGGGCTTGATATGGCTTAAATATTTGTTTCCGAAACAAGATGCTATTTACTAGCCAATTTTCCTTGATGTTGAGATATTTTAGGATGTCTGTATTTCTTTTCTTCTTGATCCATGGTATTCTATTCTGAGAATCTTTCTATAGCATTTCAGCCCCAAAGCCTCTATTCTCTTCCTCAAGGACTGCGAGATAACAGAAAATGTTCTGGGAAGTATGGATAGCCGGTTTTGATAGTGACAAAAACACCCATCCATAGCAGCTGTTGATGTCCAGGCTTCTCACACTTTAGGTATACTATTGTGTAGTGTAACCCTTTCACCCCACAAGAATCGTAAGAAATGACCTTTTTTCCTTCAGAAATTCATTACAAAAGACGTGCATTCTTATTCTTTGAAACTCGACCCTATGGAAACTGCCAGGGTTCCAGGTGGATGTCTTGATTGTCACGGCTGATCTTGAAGAGTCAACATCCTGTATGTGTGAATCAGTGGCAGCTGATTGAGCAGTTGGAAGGAGCCAAAACATCGGCTAAGTGGCATTTCCAGCCACTCAGAAAGAAAACCTCCACCGAGTTGTCCAGTGATTTTATGTCAATTTTGATTGTTGAATACCAAAACAATTCTGGTCGTTCTAATTATAATATTACTGAGTAACTGGAAGAAAAAAATAGAAGCAGCAGAAGAAGTTTATTTGGTTGTTATAGACTGTGGGCACTCGATGGGTTAAAGGTAAAGTCGGGAGATGTGAACCAGCGTCATTGCACAGTTATAAGCCATATGTGCTCTGCCACCAGTACGGACAGCTGATAAGAAACTGTCCGCCTTTGTCGCCGTCTGCACCCAACTCCGTAGCTACAGCGACGTTCCTAAATTTATCCCAGAGTGTTTACTATGGTATCCATTTCCTAGAGGCTGGGTGAACCCCGGGAACCGTCAGGTTTCGAACACCGGTCGTGGGCTGCAGCAAGTCACAGATGGATTTGAAAGTGAGTTTTCTATCGACTGCGCTAACGCAGCACACTTGATGGGTTAAAATTTTCACCTTCTTACTGAAATAAATATATCATTAACCATTCTGTTATTTATGTTCCCTGTCCCACACATCTAAAAATTTGTAAAAACAGACGGTAAAGACCTGCAGTTTTTTTTTTTTTTTGAGAGAGAGAACTATATTTACTTGTCTGAAATCCATAAATGTTTCCTTGCTTCTCAATCTGTTTCAGATAATCATCGTTGGAGACAGGAATGGTGAAGATACAAAAGGACTGATCAAGACCTTGCATAAACATTACCTGCCGCACAAAGTGCTTCTAGTGTCTGATGGGAGCACAGATAGTTTTCTGAGAGAACACGTGAAGATTCTCAGCTCGCTCGTTTGTGTGGATGGAAAAGCCACGGCTTATGTTTGTGAAAATTTCACCTGCTCTCTGCCTGTCAATTCCTGTGATGAACTTGAAAAGTTACTTGTGGGTTCCTTGCCAGCATAAATGTTCCTTCTTTTTCTTCTTCTTGTTCACCAGCTGTAAACTCTGGCTGAAAGTTCTGACTGTTCACCCATTTCTGGACTTGAACCTATTCCAGAACCTGAGTGTTGCGTGCACATCTGTTTTACAGATCTGACTCATGTATATGCAGACTGTTGGTACCTTGCCTCTTAGGCAGATGTACTCTGAAGAAAATTTCTAGTGAAAAAGAAAGGATGATGCTTTTCCTGCCAGTGGCACATCGGGCATTTGATGCTAGGCTCATATTTGTATGGACCGGTTGGTCATGATGGGTAATGTGGTCAAGAATCCTGTTGGCCTCTCTTACTTCTCAGGACTTCACTTGGTACCAGTTTGAGGTTGGGTGACCTAGCAACCAAGGTCATTGTTATAAAACAAAATCCAGAATGGAACCCAAGATCTTCAGGCTGGAGGTGGGGTGGCAAGTCACTTTGCCACTGCAGCTCTGTTTTTCTTTTTGTTCTGAAAAAAAAATCTCATTTATGTCAAGAATGTACTTTTACAGTTCGTGTTATCTTTTTGTGAGGAGTGGCTCGTTAGAATGGGCTATTTGGAAGACTCATGTTGGAAACCTTGGCAAGCTGATATTAATTTTTTTGTCTCTTGGGTGCAGAAAGTGAAATCCTAACCAGCACAGTACATGGCAACAGCACTATATACAAACAGCAAAAATATACCTGACCACGCTCCCTCCCCCTCCCCCCCCCCCCACACGCACACACACACACCCACACACAGCCTAAAATGTATAATGTCAGACTGTTTGTGTTGGCACTTCTGACAGCTGCCTTGTGCACTGAATGTTTGTGTATGCTATCAGATTTGCTGACACTGCAGTATAGGTGAATTTGTCCACAAGGTAAAGTAATGGACATTCTGTGTAGTTTTCCATTGGCACAGAAACAGAACAACTACAGTAGAGCTGTGGAAGTTTAAAACATCTGGGAAGAACATTCACCATATATGGCACATTGGATTAAGAAATTAACATCCCATGCAGAAAAACAAAGGTGAAAATAGGGGTGACTGCAGTCAAGCTAATACTAAGAAATTAATTAATACTGTCCCTTTTGTCATTGTTGTGTAGTTAGTCCATTTCGAGAAAGGCCCCGGCTGATACTTTGATTTTGTGAACGTTCCGCTTTCCCATTTCGTTAAGCTTTTTAGTAACAGTTCACTGGATTAATTTCTTAAACAAAGTATTTTCCAACCCACTGCACCATTATAAACATGTCAGATGAAGCAACCGATTAGGGTTTGTGAAATTTGATGTGTTGGGCTGAAAAGGAATTGCAGCCTAGCTGTAAACCATCCTTATAAAGGGTTAACACACAAGAAAAAAATCAGACAGTAACAAACCTTAGCAGATAAATAAGCAAAGTAAACGACTCTGTCATGCCATTGTCAAATTGTGTCAAAAAAGACGGGCATCGTTATAATTCTCAGAAACTTTAACCTAAAAAAAATTATTTCTGAACTAGAGGAAGAGACATAGACGCAGAAGAAATCAGGAGTTTGGTGAGTTTTTATAAAAAATTTAGGAGTTGAAATCTATGACCCCCCAAGTCACTCAAAAAGATGTGTTTTTTCTCCATTTTGTTTAAATTTATTATTTAAGGTAATTTTATTTTTAATATGAAGGGAAGTAACTACTAAATACAAATGAAGCAAAGTAATAACTGCTTTCCTTCCCTTAGACCATGACAACAGGGATTGTGTTGACAGACTCAGAGACTGAAATGAGGTCATCATAAGACTGTGATTACACAACACCCCCAAAAATATTTTTCTCAACCCCAAAAAAAATGTCCAAACAATTTTGTTTAGTTAAGTTTAATCATACCCACCATGTCTACACACTATGCAGTTGAAACCACAGCTGTTGAGTGTATCCTCATACCCTTGTGGGATGCAATTTTTCGTTATTTTGAAGCCCCATCCTGGCTTTTGCCAGGGCCCTAAATATAGCTGGGCCTTAAATATGGCTGAACGGGTTTCCACGGGTGATCTTCATTCGCATGGTGGCACTTTGTGTCAACAGGTGTTATCGCTTCTGTGATGTCCTGGTGGGGTACAACTTATCTTGCCTTACTACAGCTGTTATATAAGCATATTAGCCATTACTTAGAGATGTCATGTCTTTTTTTTTTTTTTTACCCAGCTTTCTTAACTCTTTGAGTCCCAGGGGTTTTAGCATCACAGGCCCAGACGGTAGTAAGGAGAGTCATAAAATTGGCGCATCATGCGTTTATTGGGCTTCTAGGTAGGAACCTATGAGCGTATGATGCGTTCCTTGGGATCCATAGAATTAGGGCTACAGTGTTAATGCTTACGTTGTATACTAATTTGGAAGTAGGTTTTTATTTCTTCCTCACTTTCACACAGCGTCCAGTGCTATGAAAACTCTTGTCTTTTGTAATTTTAGTTCGTTATGTGCTCCCTCGGATAATTTTCTATGTGCAGTTAACCGTAAATTTCAAGTGTGGCCAGATCAATAATTAAAACATTAAAACAGTTTCTTTAATTTAGATCACATGCTAAAAAAATACATTTTAAAAATATTTTTTTAATTGAGGCAAAATAAAATGTATTGCCTTGTAATCAAATGAAAAATGGAACATGTTATGAAGAGACATTTAATATGACAGGCGGCTAATGAAGATTGTTTTTCTGACTGTCCTGCACTGGTATGAACACCATGAAAGTGACTGGGCCCATAGTATTCTCAGCCAGCAGTGGAAACATGGCAGCCACCTGTCATTGTGGAGATCATCATCAAGTTCCTTGCCAGCTGGCATAGGCGTTCATGTATCTCCACAGATTTTGCTCAGGATCAATTCATTGATGATACTCCTCCTTGTTAGTTATTCTGGCAGCCCTGGGTATCCGCAACAATTCTTCTCAAGAACCACATCTCAGTTGCTTCTAAACTCATCTTCATTTGTTTGCTCACATTGTGGAGATAGCATGATTTTTTGGGTTTTAAATGACAAGTAACTTTGCATGTAAAACCAATGCCAGGCAAAAATATACTGCAACATGATAAATCAATTAACAAATACTTTGTTATTTGATAATAAAAATCAAACATGTCTGTCACTTCTAAAGCTCCTGGCATAGACAAACCCAAACTTTTCTGGTAAGAAAAGTTTCACCATAATAGGCCACCAAGCCACCAGGATTGATATTACTGTCTGGCCAGGACACACTTTTTATCTGTTAGAATACTGTTATTACAGACATTACCATTTCTAACACTGTGATGGAGGTATGTTACTTTTACAGGGGTGTGAAGTCCCTTATCACTCATCATACTTATCTCCTCCCATCACAAGTATTGAACCATGTTATCTACCATGAAAAGATATTAAACCAAACTGCTACGGGTAGTCTACACTTCAAATGGGTAGAAAGCATTCGAAAGTTGCAGTTATCCTCCATCACCTGGATCTACACCTAGATTTGCAGGAGTAAATGGTAATGAAAGAGTTGACCAGCTGGCAAGTAATGCACCGATGCAAACGAGAAGAAGCATGGACAGAGCTGATATCATCAACGCTGTATGGACTAGGTTGGGGAATAATGGTGAATCTCTTGACGCTAACACGACTACATGACCGAGGAGTTGAGCTTGGTGAAACACATCTATGCCGTCTTTGAGGTAAAGACAGGAGATACTGTAACCAGCTCCTCATAGGAACAATCGATAGAGATACCTGGGAGTGGCAGCTGCATTGGAGGACTGAGCACGCATGGGGATGCCCAGTGTGCAAAAGACATCGATTGTCACAACATAATCAAGAAATAAACTAGCCTCACCTAACCACAATCACAAGTATCCAGCAATTCATGAAATGTTATTGTATCTTTTGTACTTGGTTAGAGAATACTCAAGAAATCTGCATAATTGTTTTTATTTGCTAAACAGTATATGTTCTGTACAGTGTTTATATATTGCCTTATTTATTTTCCTATTAAATAGTTCACCGGATGTAAAACAAAAATAAACAGAGTAAAGGTCCCTTTCCCACACCTTTAGGCGTATAGGGCATATAGGGCTAGACCTGTATTTTTATAGACCAATCGGCACAAGATGGGTGATGTGGTCATTATCATGCCGGCGACCTTTACTTCCCTGGACTGCACCCAGTACCCACTCAAGGCTGGGTCGACCTGAGAGTCAAGGTCATTTTTGAAAAATGTCCGGCTCCACCAGGAAGCATACCCACGAACCTTCTGATCCGCATGCGAGCGTCCAGCCGCTACGCCATGGCGACTCCCACCGGATGTAAGCTATGGCAGAAAGTCCTGGTTGTTCACCCATTTGGACTTTAGCTTTGTGCTAGGGCCTGGGTTTTGCATGTACCTCCATTTTATTTAAATGCAGTTGGTTGTTCCTTGC
>CAJHNH020004612.1:15000-35124 GCA_905116865.2 Candidula unifasciata | reverse complement strand
CGGGGGGAACCTAATTTTTAAAAAACCACACGCCGAGTTCAATTTAACTTTGGGGGGGGTAAATGTCACTCCCCACCACCGGTTTTCTGCTCTCATATTCCAAATTTGAATGATATTTCTTCTTTTTCTTCTTCTTCTTTTCTTCTTCTTTTTTCTTTTTTTCTTCTTCTTCTTCTTCTTTTTTCTTCTTCTTCTTCTTTTTCTTCTTCTTTTCTTCTTTTTCTTCTTCTTCTTCTTTCTTCTTCTTCTTTTCTTTCTTCTTTTCTTCTTCTTTTTCTTCTTCTTCTTCTTTCTTCTTCGGTTCACGGGCTTACTTAGCGAAAAGCTCTGGTTATTCGTCCCTCAATTTTTCTGCACATCTTTTACAGCCGGCTCTTTTTTTACTCCGTAATGTTTGTTTTTTTGCCTCTCAAAGGGCCCCCCTCCGATTTCTAAGGAAGCGTAAGACTTTTTTTTTTTCCTCTACAATGTCGGCCCCCAAAACACATGGGGACATGATAAAAACTGGCTATTGAGATACAGAAAATTACTCGTTACCCAAAGAAAAATGTTATTTTCTAAGTAATCCAGTAACTTAAATTGTGTTGGTGCAGTTGTTCTTATTATGTATACTTCTACTACAGGTGGAAACGATCACAAGTGTGGAGAGAGAGAGAGAGAGAGAGAGAGAGAGAGAGAGAGAGAGAGAGAGAGCAGGGCAGACAGATAGACATAGACACGCAAACAGACCCCCAGATATACAAACACACTGACAGAGAGAAACACACACTGAGAGGGGTTTGATTAAATCAAGAGTAATGCTCCCACTATTATTAAGAGTATTGGAAACAACATGTCGCGTTTGACTGCTGCGCCGATGAGCATGTTTGTGCGCATACAGTTCAACACGTGAAACCAACTGCAGACAGTCTGGGGCACCAGGATATGGACAATTAGCAACATTAGCAACATGAGCATTATTAGCAACATTAGCAACATTAGCACTATCAGCAACATTGGCAACATTAGCATCATTATCAACATTAGCATCATTAGCACCATCAGCAACATTAGCATCATTAGCATCATTAGCATCATTAGCAACGTTAGCATCATTAGCAACATTAGCAACATTAGCATCATTAGCAACATTAGCAACATTAGCATCATTAGCATCATTAGCAACGTTAGCAGTATTAGCAACATTAGCAACATTAGCATCATTAGGAACATTAGCAACATTAGCATCATTAGCACCATTAGCAACATTAGCATCATTAGCAACATTAGCAACATTAGCATCATTAGCAACGTTAGCAGTATTAGCAACATTAGCAACATTAGCACCATTAGCACCATTAGCAACATTAGCATCATTAGCAACATTAGCAACGTTAGCAGTATTAGCAACATTAGCAACATTAGCACCATTAGCACCATTAGCAACATTAGCAACATTAGCATCATTAGCACCATTAGCAACATTAGCATCATTAGCAACGTTAGCAGTATTAGCATCATTAGCAACATTAGCAACATTAGCATCATTAGCAACATTAGCAACATTAGCATCATTAGCAACATTAGCAACATTAGCATCATTAGCAACGTTAGCAGTATTAGCAACATTAGCAACATTAGCACCATTAGCACCATTAGCAACATTAGCATCATTAGCAACATTAGCAACGTTAGCAGTATTAGCAACATTAGCAACATTAGCACCATTAGCACCATTAGCAACATTAGCAACATTAGCATCATTAGCACCATTAGCAACATTAGCATCATTAGCAACGTTAGCAGTATTAGCATCATTAGCAACATTAGCATCATTAGCATCATTAGCAACATTAGCAACATTAGCATTATTAGCATCATTAGCAACATTAGCAACATTAGCATCATTAGCACCATTAGCAACATTAGCATCATTAGCAACGTTAGCAGTATTAGCATCATTAGCAACATTAGCAACATTAGCATCATTAGCAACATTAGCAACATTAGCATCATTAGCACCATTAGCAACATTAGCATCATTAGCAACGTTAGCAGTATTAGCAACATTAGCACCATTAGCACCATTAGCAACATTAGCATCCTTAGCAACATTAGCAACGTTAGCAGTATTAGCAACATTAGCAACATTAGCACCATTAGCACCATTAGCAACATTAGCAACATTAGCATCATTAGCACCATTAGCAACATTAGCATCATTAGCAACGTTAGCAGTATTAGCATCATTAGCAACATTAGCATCATTAGCAACATTAGCAACATTAGCATCATTAGCAACATTAGCAACATTAGCATCATTAGCAACGTTAGCAGTATTAGCATCATTAGCAACATTAGCAACATTAGCATCATTAGCAACGTTAGCAGTATTAGCATCATTAGCAACATTAGCAACATTAGCATCATTAGCAACGTTAGCAGTATTAGCATCATTAGCAACATTAGCAACATAAGCATCATTAGCAACATAAGCAGCATTAGCATCATTAGCACCATTAGCAACATTAGCATCATTAGCAACATTAGCAACATTAGCATCATTAGCAACATTAGCAACATTAGCATCATTAGCAACATTAGCAACATTAGCATCATTAGCAACGTTAGCAGTATTAGCATCATTAGCAACGTTAGCAACATTAGCATCATTAGCAACGTTAGCAGTATTAGCATCATTAGCAACATTAGCAACATTAGCATCATTAGCAACATTAGCAACATTAGCAACATTAGCATCATTAGCAACATTAGCAACATTAGCATCATTAGCACCATTAGCAACGTTAGAAACATTAGCATCATTGGTAACATTAGCAACATAGCAACATTAGTAGCATCAGCACAAAGAAACATCTCATTCAAAACATATTCATTCCAATCCTATGTAACCAGTGCCACGCGTGGTCTTTCACTGCATATCAGAAAATAAAATTAGTAACCACAGAAATGAGAAGTATGAGAAGGGCTCCAGGGGTGACCAGATCAGATAAAAATCAAGAATGAGATCTGAAGAGAACAAATTCTACATTACAAAGAAACTGCAAATCAAATGGTTTGCACATTTTGAGAGAATACCTTCTGAATTGAAACCATTTGAGGGTATATCAAGAACAAGATGGAACATCAGAGAAACTCTACAACAGCGCGGTGTGTCTATGGTCGAAGCGACAAGAAAGGCAAGAAAAAGAACTTTATGTCTTCCTCAACACCCGGCGTGGTAATAGAGGACTTCATGGAGAAGTGTTTTTCTTTCTCTTGTTCAATAGAAGTGCTCAGTTCCACAAGTATAGCACCTAATCGGGTCCGCCATGACATCGGGACATTGAGTGAACGGGACATTACAAGTCTCCAGGCAGCACTCTACGACCTTCAGCAGGACACTTCCAACGAGGGCTGGGCTCATGTGGTCTCCTTCCATGGTGCTCCTGCCCGATGTCCAGATCCTGACCACCCAACCGTGGCCTGTTGCCAGCATGGCATGCCCACATTTCCTCACTGGCATCGGCTGTTCACTTTACAGGTAAGGAAAGATAACTGCCTGTCACTGATTGTTCTCTTTGTCAATCTTCGTCATCCCCCTTGAGGCCAGGGGCTCCAAATATAGCCTAACGGTAAAACGCGTTTCCGGAACCTCTCCAAGAGTGATCCTCATCCACATGGTGACACTGTGTGTCACCAGGTGTTTATCGCTCTATGTAATGTCATGGTGGGGTACAATTTACTTACTTACTGCTCTGTTTGTCATAGTAGTGTTCCCCTTTTCAAAGAAATATACAGTAAGCAAAGAATGTTTACCGTGCCGTTTGGTGCACCCTGCAAATAGATGCTTGCTTCGCTGGAGGAATTATGTTTAGATGCGTTCTACCTGTTCAGTGCCGTATCGTGCATACAACAACTGCAATTACCGCTGACATTTTCCCATTTCCAAAGAAAAATACATTATTTTATCAAGTGCCGTTTTATCAGAAAAACAAATTTAGGTCTAGCCCTATATACCTAATACGCGTAAAGGCGTGAAAAAGATAGCTTTACTCTTTTCTTCCTGTTGAGGCATGCATCTATACAGTAAGCTAAAGAAGGTAAGGTAAGGTAAGGTAGACATGGGAGGATCGACTTCATTGCACCAACATTTACCCCTTATGGCTCGGTCTCTCTCCGCAGATCAGCTAGCTGCCTGCCGAGAGAGTCGCACAAATCACGTCCTCAGTAGCTCCAGCGACGGTCCCCATGGATTTCCGTAAAAATTGCACTCCTGGACTGAACGGCACCGACGTGAAACAAACCCACGACCTCTAGAGCGAGAGGCAAAACGGCTAGACCACTTCGCCAGGAAGACACCCAGGAAGGCAAAGACAAATTAGAATAATTGATGTTGCTAACCGCTTGAGGTTGTGGGTTTTACTCTCAGCAGAGGGGATCTGGGCATATATGGACTGGCGGGTTCGATGTGCGATGAGGATGATCTGGGAGCGCCGTGGCAAAGTGCTCAAGCCTGGGATGTAAAGGCGGCCGGCGTGATGTTGACCACATCACTAATAGAATACTGATTGGTCTATAAAAGAACACATGCCCAATACTCCTGCCGGTACGAAACAGGGCCTTTATACTCTGCTTAGAGGTGACTTGGTCATGACCTGATTCTGATGGTTTGTTTATAGGTCGAACAAGCTCTTGCCAGGCACGGCAGCCCGATTGCTATCCCTTACTGGGACTGGACCATAGCCCTGACTGAGTTGCCCAGTGTCTTTACACAAACAACGTTTTATGATGTCTGGAGAGATGAGGTAATTCAGGAAGATGAGGTCAATATAGGTGATCTCATGAAAGATGAGGTAACTTTCTGCAGTGCATGGTATGACATTGTCACTATAGTTGAGTGACATTGTCACTATAGTGGAGTGACAGTGTCACTATAGTGGAGTGACAGTGACACTATAGTGGAGTGACAGTGTCACTATAGTGGAGTGACAGTGACACTATAGTGGAGTGACAGTGTCACTATAGTGGAGTGACAGTGTCACTATAGTGTAGTGACATATAGTGGAGTGACAGTGTCACTATAGTGGAGTGACAGTGTAAATTTACTGGAATGACAGTGTAAATGTAATGGAATGACGGTGTCATTAAATTGGAATGATGGTGTAAGTGTGGGGGAATAATGCTGTAACTATTTTGGAATTAATGAGTAAGACTATTGAAATGACGATCTAACGGTTGAAATGAGAATACAACTGCATACAGTATCTGGAATTACAATAACTATCTGCCTTTATTAGTACAACCGCCATTACACCCAAATTAAAAAAGAAAAAAAAAAAGAACCCTTTGCACATCTTCATGCATATAGGGCACATAGGGCTAGACCTATCTTTTTCAGACCAAACAGCACTCGGCGGGTGATGTGGTCAACTTAACGACGACCGCGTTTACTTCCCAGCACTATACATTGCACCCTTTACAAGCTGGGTTGACCTGGGGGTCAAGGTCATTTTTGAAAAAAGTTCGGCTTTGTCAGGACCTGAACACACGACCTTCCGATTCACGGGCGAGCGTCTAGCCGCTACACCACAGGAGCGCTTTGCCTAATCACAAGAATTTCTAAATAATAATACACTCATAGGCATGCCCAATCAATAAAATTGCTCCCTAATATTACACACATATTTATATCACATCATCAGAATTTATCATCATCATGTAGCAGGTCCTTTGCAGAATGTCGCTCTCATCACAGTCTGCCTGAAAGAAACTCGGTCTCTTGCCAGTTCTCCCGCCTCATGAACTTTCACACTCAGGAGTCACTTATATCCTGTGCCCGTCTTCGTATCGGTCAGCCTCTGCCCCTCCTTCCTGGTACCATGCCTTCTGCTATAATTTTTCCAATCCGTCGTGGCGCTTGATATGACCAAAATATTTCAGCTTTCGAGAAAGGATGCTGTTTATTAGCCAATCTTCCTTTATGTTCAGATCTGTCATTATTTCTCATCTTCTTTGTCCAAGGTATTCTTTCTATAGCATTTCAGCTCAAAAGCCCCTATTCTCTGTCTTAAGGACTGAGAGATAGTCCACGACTCACATCCGTATGTAGCCACAGGGGAGATGCATGCTCTCAAAATTCTAATTGTTATCTCCTTGCTGGTGCCTAACCATAGACTTTTAAGGCTGTTCAATCTTTGCATTGCTATGGCTTTTAATTTCTGTCGAACAGTCTCCATTGTTGTTTATTATAGAGCCTAGATATTCAAAGTTTGTGACATTTTCAATTTCTCCATCCATCATTTATTGTTATTTTTGGGTGACAGCCAGTTTTATCTATTAAAATTACTGGATAATTATACAATCGTCTACATATCCAGTCATTAGGATTCTTCAATAGCTGTACAACCACAGGAATACCTAATTATTGCAAGAGCTCCATAATAATACACTTATGTGTATTTCAAACAATTTGATTTTTTCACAGTCATATGTATAGTTGATTAACGCAGAAGAGGAAAAAGAAGCACAATGTATGTATACTCAAATATTAGAATTACTCCATAATATACAATTATTTGTATATGCAATCTTTGCATTGTTCCATAACTGTACAATCATGGATATTCCTATAATTAGAGTCACTTTATACGTATACAATCATATGTATGACAATCTTTGAAATTGCTTTACATCTATACAGTCATGTGTATTTCTAGTCTTTAGAACTGCTTTATATTTAAACAATCATGTGTGTATGGGCAGCATCTGTGGCATAGGCGTTGCGAGTCCGACTCGTAATTCCAATGTACCTTGCTCGAAACCCACTGCTGGCTGTGTAGATGTTTATCCCGGTACGGGGCGTCGCAGGTGGACCCAGCCTTAAATGGGTACCAGGATGTATGTCCTGGGAAAGTAAAGACGGCCGTCGCAATGCTGACTACATTACCCACCTAGTGTTGATTGGTCTCTAAAAATATGGATGATCTTCCTATATGCCCGATGCGACTAAAGGCGTGAAAAGTGATCTTTACTTACTTACATTACTTATATGTGTATGGAATCGTTAGTAGCTGCCCAAATGCCATCTGTTTTATCCTGACCTACCCAGGTGTACATCAATCCATTTTCACGTGGGTATGTGCCATCAGAACAAGCCTTCACGGTGCGAGATGTTCAACCCGGATTATTTGAAACTTCTAGAGATGGCAGACACTCGAAAATCTTCGACCTCGTTCTGTTTGCCCTGGAGCAGGTCGACTTCTGTGACTTTGAAGTAGGTCAAGTATAAATGTTTGCAGACAAACATACTTCCATGTGAGATAAGGACAGACATACAATCGAACGAAAAGTATATCCGCGAGCTTCACAATATAACAAACACATGTAAAAACGTGAACCGTTGCAGCTATAGAGCCTTCATTAGCACATACATATATCAAACAAAACCACACGAATACACAAAATCACTTAACTCACGCATCCAAATGTAGCCATGTGGATGTCTTGTCAGTGCACTGAAAAGAACACACTGAACCGGAGAATAAATACCCGTAGAATGCCAAGGGCATTCACCTGTGGGATGAGGACATTCGGGAGCAAACTCAGGCAACTTAGGGACCGGAGGTGTATTTAGGCCCAATAAAAAAGTTATATCTGGCTGAGGAGATGAGGGGGAAAAACGCGTGTGGGGAGGGGGCGTGTTCTGTATTGTATTATGAATTAATCGAGTAACAGAAAGTGTATTGATCGGCACTTATAGAAAGAAGTAGAAATACAGAAGAACACACTAGATAACATTAACGAAGTAAATGTCGAATAACAATCACAACAATTCACGAACACAGTAGATATTAATGCTTTGTCTAGAATACACAAACATTTAAGAAAGGTATTTGATTGGTAGGTTCCGGTGTGTATACGTCATTCCTATAAATAAACAAAGGGGGAACCTTTGAGGCCGTTAAATATTATGAATTAATCGAGTAACAGAAAGTGTATTGATCGGCACTCATAGAAAGAGGTAGAAAGATAGAAGAACGCACTAGACAACATACAAATCGAAAGCTATAGTTACCGTGCCTGGAATTGAACCTGTCACCTGCAAACGGCGTCTGCGCCTCGCCATGAATGCAAGTGCACTAAAGAACATGGTCAATTAGGCACCCCCATATATTGTATGCAGGATTCCTGAAGGAGTTTAAGTACTTTATGATGGTGTTGATGCGGATATTAACGTGATGAATGACTACTAAGTATAATAATATATTTGAAATAATATCGTATGTCTAAACAGAAACATACAAAGATAACTTCTATCCATTGTTTGAGGGACGAGCAGTTTAACATTAAAGTGGCACCAGTCTCATCCAAAGTGTATGCACGTGTCATTCTAACAGCCCGACCCGGTAAACGCATATACTAGTTGATAGACCCCCTTATTTAAACAAATTACTTTTTTTTTCTCTCCAGGTCCAGTTCGAAATGATGCACAACGCCATTCACTTCCTTGTTGGAGGACATCAAACATACTCCTTGTCCTCCTTGGAGTACTCCGCTTACGATCCCATCTTCTTCACCCACCACTCATTCACAGACAAGATCTGGGTCATCTGGCAGACGCTACAGCAGAGGAGGCATCTGGCATACAACAGAGCCGACTGTGCCGTCAACTACATGGCCAAACCCATGAAACCATTCAGCTTTGAAGGTTTCAATCAAAACAAGTTTACCAGGCATGTCTTACATCTTCCACATTGCCGTCAACATACCTATGACCAAAACAGACAATGTTTGTACTTGTATTCTTCTTCTTCTTCTTCTTCTTCTTCTTCTTCTTCTTCTTCTTCTTCTTCTTCTTCTTCTTCTTCTTCTTCTTCTTCTTCTTCTTCTTCTTCTTCTTCTTCTTCTTCTTCTTCTTCTTCTTCTTCTTCTTCTTCTTCTTCTTCTTCTTCTTCTTCTTCTTCTTCTTTTTCTTCTTCTTCTTCTTCTTCTTCTTCTTCTTCTTCTTCTTCTTCTTCTTCTTCTTCTTCTTCTTCTTCTTCTTCTTCTTCTTCTTCTTCTTCTTCTTCTTCTTCTTCTTCTTCTTCTTTCTTCTTCTTCTTCTTCTTCTTCTTCTTCTTCTTCTTCTTCTTCTTCTTCTTCTTCTTCTTCTTCTTCTTTTTCTTCTGCTTCTTCTTCTTTTTCTTAGCGTTCACCGACTGTAAACTCCGGGAATGGGGAGACGTTCTGGTTGTTCGTCAACGTCTGGATTTTTGTCTTCTTACAGAACTGGACTTTTGCGTGCATCTATGTTTCACATATTTCGCCTGTTTGTATGCAGACTGTTGGTTTTCTTGTCTCTCATGTAGATGCACTCCGACTTCGAAGGAAACATCTCTAATTAGTCTCGCCTTTACGACTTGCTTGTTTGGTAGTTAGTGGGTCCTTTCCCCCTTTGAAATGGGTACCCAGAACCCACACTGGAAGTAATTACAATTATTATCGTTATAATTATAAAAATTAAATATCGTCATCATTTGTCGGGCCTATAAGCAAAAGGGTTTGTCATTCACCATCCCATACGATCACAAGAATCACGTGTCAGGTCAGTGGTTTTGTCTGGCGCAATCCGTTTGCCCATCTCTGCCTCGCCCTTGCTCGAGGAGCAATAATCGTGCCAGCAATCAAGAAATAGCAAGAGAGGCTCAATATTGTGTTTATTTTCTCTTTTCTTTTTAAACTGCATATCGTTGTTTAGCCGTTGACAAAAGCCAGATTGATATCAGGTCTGATAGAAAAACATAGGCTACGAGTATCTGCATGAAGGCACACAAGCGCTCAGCCAGTTAAGCTACGCATGACCAAGTCAAGGAGACGGCATTGTGCTACCCTAGAACAGGCGTAATAACACAACATAACCCTTGACCTGCTAGGAACGTGGAGTTGTGTCGACGGAAGCACTAGCAGGAGAAAAAAAAAATCCGATATCTCTCTGTGTCTCCCACGTGTTGAACAAGTGTATATTAATTTAGTCTTAACCATTTTTTGTGTGTGCTCTCATTCCAGGTTCTTCTTTGTGTCTCCTCCCGCCCCTCCCTCCCTTTCTTCTACTACCTACCCCCCCCCCTCCCCCAATTCCCCACCCCCTCCCAAACAAACCCCACAATGTTCCCTGAAGTACAGTCTTAGTAAGGGTTTAGGTCTCGCCACTTTCCCGAACCAAACTAGCTTGCGACGTTTGACAACTGATAACAGAGCTCCTAACGTCCAAGCCAATTTGTGTCTCTCATGTTTGTTAGTTTTTTTTTTTTTTTTCTTCTAAACAACAGATGTAAAGACTGTTGTTTCTATGTTTCTTTATATTTTTTTCCCTCATTGTATTTGTTAGTCTCGTTTGTGTTCAGTTGTGAGTTGAGAACCCACATTATAGCACCCGGGATAATACAAGAAATAGTAAGATTGTATGTCCGTCTCGCCCCTTTCGTGAGCGTTGAGCGTCAACCAGATCTCCTTTTGGCTCCATTATTTTTAGGACCAGAATGATCATTTGTGCCTCCGCTCTGTTTACTCACTCCAAAAGGTTCCTTACAACTTCATGCATCACTTTACCTGCAAATTTTGCAGAAACAACCAGTCTAGCCTTTTGTTCATTTCACAAACACCGACATTACCTGTAGAAAATATCCAAGTTACACTTACTACCTCGGAGTTCTGAAACGAAGCTTGCCACTCTTTACCGAGCATTTCTGTCTGCATTTTTTCTCAGCATGATCAATAAATGTGTTCAATGAATTAAGCTACCCCAGAACAGTGTGTTGTATATATTCATTGATAAGTAAAGGACTCTTGTAAAGAAACAGACGTATGAAATAGTCAAGATGAAGTAATAAATCAAAAATTGACGTCACTACACTAGGGACATTCTCACAAGTGCTCCGTCTCTTTCCTCGGTAGCCAATCAAGAGTCAGCATGGTAAACATGGTGACCTTAACTCCAAGTCGACCCAGCCTTGAGTGGATACCAGGTGCAGTCCTGGCACGTAAAGGCGGCCCGCGTGATGCTGACCACATTACCCAACAAGTGCCGTTTGGTCTATAAAATATAGGGCTAGCCCAATATACACAATACGCATGAAAGGCGTGTATAAGGGTCCTTTACTTACAAGTATAATACCGACATCATCATCAATCAAAGGTGTTTTAGTCTAAAATATGGGTAAAGTATGTTCTGGGCTCATTCAAGACGTAAATGTATTGTGCCCGTTTATAAAATGGCTGCGTTATTTGCACCCATTGGCAGACACATCAGACTTCTGGAGGCATTTGTTAAAAGTTCCGGGAGGAAGTATTATATGCCCAAACGACTTGTGACATAAAATTAGGCTTTATTCTTACCTTGACCGATGTGTTCTTGCCCAGAGATCATGCTGTGCCAAACTCCCTGTTTGACCACAAAGAGCTTGGCTATGCGTATGACAACCTGAACATTGGGGGTTACACCCTAGATGAGCTGGAGAAGCTCATCGCTGCCAAACAGAGCAGAGGACGAGTCTTTGCTGGATTCTTACTGAAGAGCATAAAGACTTCATACACCATTGAACTTCGTATTTGCATGGTGAGAGACGTTTCATGCACACATGTAATTACATAGTAATTTTTTTTTAAACAAAGATATAAGACCAAAGGTGCTTCTCTCTGTTATTTATTCACCATAAACTTCTATTATGTTCTTCCCACACTTTTCATTTGTCTCCAGTTCACTTTTGTGTATAGTTTAGATTTGTTTATTCCATGGCTAACACGGACTGTCCTAGACAAATGTAAACGCAAACTCAGAACACGCGAGATGAAGTGCAAACGAAAAGCGGCGAGGGAAAACAAGAAGAGAAGAATGACCAATGAAGAACTAAGAACAATAGCAGGCACAGTACCAGTAAATAATTTCATAGAACATCAAAGAATCAAATGGTTGGTCATCTGGTCAGAATAGAACAAAGCCAACCAACAACTAGAGCGTACTACACGAGAACAACAGGATACTGGTCAAGAGCCTTACCAAGAAAGACGTGGGTGGAGAGAGTAAACTATACCCTACAGAATCGCAATATGCGACTAGCAGAAGACAGGAAACACACCTCATCTCTCTTTGTTAAGTACTACGGTATAAGCGGTGGAATAGAAGAAGAAAGAAGATCGATCTGAAATCATTCTTTTATACGTTTTGACAAGCAAATTCCTGGTTTTCCACTTTTTAAAAAAAAATAATGATTGAGAGTGGAGGAGGAGTTGTCTCTCTGGTAGAGTAGGTAATTTGTTTATATTTAGTTTTACATGTCAATTGTTTCATTCACGACTGTTGTTATTTTGCGGAGATTCCCAGATAACGTCTATGGAGTTATGGAGTTCGTGCTTATTGCTACGCTCTCAGAAGGTGTGTGAAAAGACATTGGGTCATAAAGAATGCAAACACAGTGCAATGAAATCGGTCCTCTCGACATTTAAACTTTAAACAGTTTTATTATCAGTTTCATATCAGTTGTTTAGCAGAAGTGTTTTCGGGTACGACGGAAGTAATGGTAAAACTAGAGATACTTACCCTTTCTAAATGTACATAAGTTAAAGTCAGCTGCAATCATTAGGCTCAAGCTTAGACATTTTTAGTGTTCACATCTGACACTTGCGGTCATTCTTTTATCTGGCAGCGCAATCAAACATGCCATCCGGCAGGTCGCTTCAACATTCTTGGTGGACCTACAGAGATACACTGGGTCTTTGACCGCCTGTTTAAACTGGACATTACAGAAGCTCTGGAGGAGCAGGGGCTCACAGCTGAAGACGCACTGGACGCAGAAGCCCAGTTTACATTGGATGTAAATGTGTTTGATGTGGAAGGCAAGGCTCTAAAACAGACAAAAGTCTTCCAGGAGCCAGTCATTATATTTGAGCCCCCTCAAGGTATACTATTTGATTATGTGAGATTAACTGGTATCATCCTATTGTTATTACAACTACTGTGCTATTACTACTACCACCGCCGCCATCACCACAATCACCACATCTGCTACTGCTGCTGCTGCTACTACTACTACTACTACTACTACTACTACTACTACTACTACTGCTGCTGCTGCTGCTACTACTACAGCTACTACTATCACCACCAACACCACTACTGTTACCGTTTATCCTTACGATTACTACTTCTACCACCACTTCTACAACTACCAATGTTCAGACTAGCACTAACATGGCCACAGCAATCACTAACAGTGAGAAGTGTAAAAAGCAGTAGAAAGAGGAAAAGTGTGTGAGACATTGAATTATAAGAAAAAGACTGGGAGGCGGAGGAGGAAGAGGGAAAGAAAATAAAACGATGCGTAAGAAAAATGGGAGATGAATAAGAAGTGTAGGAATGAGGCCAGGAATTTGTAATACAACCATATTGCTGTGATTGTAACTAGGGGCCACAAAAAACATAGTGTCTACAACCGTTGGAGGGATTGGTGTTCGGAAAGAAGTGTCTACATTGTCGCAGTCGGAGATTAAGAACCTACGTATGGCACTTGCAAAAAACCAGGCAGATTTCGGTCCTAACGGCTTTCAGGTAAGCATTGCTGTCAAGCACTTCAAGGTCCTAAAGTGACTCGAGCTTGAACTATGTGACGCTATGGGATTCTAGACGGATGTGTGCACATAAGGGGAAACAACTGCAGTGGGGATTTCAATGAGCCCATTTACAAATTCCCTTTATAATGAGGGGGGAAGAGGGGGGGGGGGGGGGGGGGTTTGCAGCTAACTTTACTCAACGCTTTTCAGTTGATAATGATCATGAAAATAAAAATAATACCTTGTGTGCCCACATAGAGCTCGCATTTAATTACCCCACTCCGCTCTATTGCATGCAACTTTCTCGATTTCTGACCTGGAGTTGAGCCGAGTGTTTTAAGTATCTTAGAGTTCTTCTAAATGTTTCTCTAGGACGTTCTTTCTTTCTCAGACCGTTTGTTTCCCATTTAAGTGCTTGTTTTGTAAATCTTTGCTAATTTCGCCTCACTGATGATAATAAAGTGCTTAATCATAATTAAATTTAATTAGTATAAGAATTATATAAAAACGTACTTTAAAAACTAAATATCGTCTGTACGTGGTTTGGCGAGAGTTACAGGTCTTCTATTGGAGCTCAAACCCCAATCCCATCCCACTATATATAGGAAAGTTTCTGGGTAAGTTTTGGCAGGGTTAATTACCAAGTTCTGACAGCTCTGAATCTTGAACATTTCTAAGCAAAGCCCTCTCCTCTGTGGAGGTTTTCAAACAGTGGCACCCACGCCAAAAAATAATATTGGATAGTGAATACACCACAAAGCATTCCCATTTAAGTCCAGATAATGTGACATTACATCAACCACACCAGACATCGAGAGAGGATGCGGTGATCAAAACTAGACTAGAACCTTGCATTGAGGGACGCTCCTTAAAGCATCTAAAATGACTGTTACTGTTGTTTTTGTCTTCATTATAATTTATAACACACATCAATCAGAAGCCGTATTCACAATGAAATTTAGCTACAGTCTATCTCTAACACTCGCTGCCTCTTGCCTTGGTAGTACATTCTCTCAGACTTCTATTCGTCCATCTCTTCATGTTCATGTTGTCCTCCCACTTTTATCGTTGTCAAGTTCTTGTCTCTTTTTTAGTAACTCTCTATTCATGTACAGTCTTTCCATAACTTCTGTATTTGATATTGCCCCCCCCCCCCCTTTTTTTTTTCTTTCTTCATTGAAACACGACCTATTCTTCTGTATATCCACATTTCCAGAGACAGCTCAACTTTCTAGTCGCTTGTTCATTGTCCAAGTTTCTACAGCATACAGCAGGGTTGGTTATCCCCAACATTTGGATCTCCTAATTATGTATGTATACTGTAGACAAGTTAGTACTATTGTTAAAACTTTTCATCACCGAAAGCTACTGACATATCCGGAAATTTCATCAATAAAACTGATATTCTCAAAACTATATTCCCCCAGAATATTGCAAGTTTCCATGGAGAACCCACTACCAGATGCACCCACGCTGGACATTCTGTTGCTTGTTGCCTCCACGGGCAGGCCAACTTCCCTCAGTGGCACCGCCTCTACCTCAAGCAATGGGAGGACGCCCTCACAGCCAAGGTCACTGATTCTGCTTGTTATCTCCTTTAAAGTGGCGTTTGACACGATAGGCTTGGTTCACAGCTAGACCTAAAATATCCAGTTTCTGCAAACCCATGCTGTATCACCTTTTGTGACATTCTTCTTAAAGGAGTCAGTGTCTTTTTCACACACACACACACACACACACACACACTCACACACTCACACACACACACACACACACACACACACACACACACAAACCGGCTCAGGGACCAATATGGGAAGCAAGCCTAATTGTCTAACGTTTGTTTCACGATTTCGAATCTTTTTAACAAGATTTTTAAAAATGTCAAGTTCTTCAACAAGACTAAAGACCAGAAGTGGACGAACAACCAGAACATTCTGCCGACCTGTATGTTTGATAAATGCTAAGAAACATTGTATAATCTTAGCCAATGCCAGCGGCAGCGTCCAGCGCGCCGGTCACGCCAAAAGGTAGAGAACATTGAAAGAGAGACTCTCAGGTCCTTCAGATCAGGACCTTAAGCGCTTGGCGTGATTTCATCCCTTATATTTTAACAATCTCATTAGGTTTGAGGTTTGAACAACGGATCAACATCATGGCACACGGGTAGTAATCCATAAGAGCTCCGTTCTTCTTCTAACTCAAGTCTAAGTACGAAGCTCAGCGAAGTGTACAGGCTCTTTAACACCGGCGAGGATCCTGAAATACTTTGCGTAGATTTTAACTCCAAATTTTGCCCGGGCAGCGCCGTTAGGCTACTCTTTTCGATTTCCAACTGCCAAGGAATTCTTTTTTCGTGCTCAACAACGCACACGGGCGTCCGATATCACTACCCAGAGACAATGGGGAATTACTAGAAGTCCAAGTCCACGTGAAAAAAAAATATCCCAGCCCTTATCAGGGATTAAACCAGGAACCTCTAGCACTGGAGGCGGACACCATGCCTCGAGACCACTCAATTCCCTCAATTGCACAAGATAGGACTAAATAGAAAAACAAACTGAGATCTATGTATAACGACCTTTCAGAGATAATGTTGATGATGTTGATCATGATGATTACAAATGTGGCTTTTGGTCAATACCACACTGAGTTTAACAGTTAAAATATATTTCAGGGAGCTAAAGTCGGAATTCCATACTGGGATTGGACCAAGTCATTCACCGCTCTACCAGCCTTTGTCACGGAGGAGGAGGCGAATCCCTTCCACCATGGCAACACCCACAACGGGAAGATGACCACCAGAGCACCGCGGGACACTCTCTTCAACGATCCAGAGTTTGGGTCTGAGTCGTTCTTCTACAGGCAGATGCTTCTGGCGTTTGAGCAGACTGATTACTGTAACTTTGAGGTGAGTCTTTTATCACTACGGAAAGAAAAAGGGGAGACGGAGAGAGAGAGAGACACACAGAGAGAGAGAGAGAGAGAGAGAGAGAGAGAGAGAGAACACACAACATAAACTGGGAAGGGGTTGAGGGGGGCGACACAACAGACACTGGGAACATGATTTTTTTTTGGAGGGGGGGGGGGGGTGCCACGACAGAAATTGGGGAAAGGGTTGGGGCCTAGGGAAGGGCTGAGCCGCCTTATAATTTTTTCTACTGGAAAGGAGGCCCAAGAGAGTTAAGCCTTGTTTAAGTGCGCAGTGGCAAAAAATGTTATAATTTTTTTGAAAATAATATGAAATGGATAAACCAGTAATTTGAAGAGACCACATGTGTATAGTCGGAGTAGGGGCGAGGGGCCGCGTAGCCCCTTGAAAAGTTTTCAGTGGGAAGGGGTCCCATATACTTAAATATAATTGAAACACATTACATGTGATTTTTTTATAATTAGAAACTATGTTATACAATATAAATTAATTGCTAATGTGACATCAACTGTTTAATTGTTAAAAATCGCTTATACGTTTCTGGAGTGTTGTTTCTAAAATATAAATCGCTGCAATAAGACCCATTCAACTTCTCCGTTTGGTTCCACTGTAGTCGCTATATGAATGATCCGGCATTTTTTGGTCAACCACAGGATGATGAAGAACATGTAAGTAGGTAAATGACCTTTTGCACGCTTGTATGTGTATTGGGTAAATAGGGCTGTACCAATATTTTATAGACCAATCGATTTGTGCTTAGTGATGCGGTCACCATCAAGCCGGTCTTCTTTACTTCCCCGGACTTCACCTGGTACCCAGTCAACGTTGGATCGACCAAGGAGCAAAGGTCATTTTTGAAAAATATCGTGCTACGTCAGGATCCGAACCCATGACCTTCAAACCCGCAGGGGAGCATCTGGCTGCTAGACCACCTTAGCTCCTGGCGAAGAACAATAGCAAATAAACATACTAGGGTGAATGCCTTCTTGTGTTCATGAAACCTCGTACTCTGAACAGGTTCAGTTTGAGATAACCCACAACGCTATCCACTCCTGGACTGGTGGTCAGTCTCCCTATGGCATGTCCACTCTTGAGTACACCGCCTACGACCCGCTCTTCCTGCTCCACCACTCCAACGTGGACCGTCAGTTCGCCATCTGGCAAGCCCTGCAGAAGTTTAGAGGTTTGCCGTACAACAGTGCTAACTGTGCGGTACAGCTCCTGCATCAGCCGATGAGGCCCTTCAGTGATGAGGATAACGTCAACCCTACCACACGAACCAACTCTAGGGCCATTGATGTTTTTGATTACGAAAGGTAAGAATTATTCTACTGTAACTTTTAACTAATTTGTCAATTTAAGCGATCTTTGTAGAGTGTGGGACATCTCTACCTGCTAAATCTCTTTGTAGGACGTGAAAGTGGGACATATCTACGTGGTAAATCAATATAGGATATCTTCACGTGGGACATAACCACGTGCTACATCTCCATGTGGGACGTCAAAGTGGGACATCTCTACGTGGTTCATCAGTATAGGATATCTTCACGTCGGACATCACGACGTGCTACATCTCCATGTGGGACGTCAAAGTGGGACATCTCTTCGTGGTACATCAATGTAGGATATCTTCACGTGGGACATCACGCGTGCTAAATCTCCATGTGGGACGTTAAAGTGGGACATCTCTGCGTGGTACATCAATATAGGATATCTTCACGTGGGACATAACGCGTGCTAAATCTCCATGTGGGACGTTAAAGTGGGACATCTCTGCGTGGTACATCAATATAGGATATCTTCACGTGGGACATAACCACGTGCTACATCTCCATGTGGGACGTCAAAGTGGGACATCTCTACGTGGTTCATCAGTATAGGATATCTTCACGTTGGACATCACGACGTGCTACATCTCCATGTGGGACGTCAAAGTGGGACATCTCTGCGTGGTACATCAGTTGTAACACAGTTAAGTCATTACTTGTTTGAAGGAAGTGGGTTATTACGCAGAGTTATGGTGTACTGAAAATCAACAAGTTTTGGCAGCCTTGACATTCCCTTTTCCAGAATCTTCTTTTCTCGCCAAAACAAGCTATTGACATCAAACTGATGTTGTCTGGCCTTGGCCTTCTTTCTAGAAGTTTTGAAATGCATTCTTTTCATCATGTGACCCAACCTTGTCGTACTAGTGAATACCTTGTTAATGTGCCCTATCAAAGTAAACGCAATTGTCCTTGTTTTTCTAGAAGCTTCTATGACCTCAATTGTCAGTTTAACTACTATATCTGCGTAGAAAAGGATGATGAAATCTGATGCAATCGAGATATAATTAGCAAATCCCACGTGATAACCTACCTAGTAAACAAGTTGAGGTGTACTAGAATATTCTAGAAGCAGACAAAGCGAGAAGAGAACAAATATCTAGCATTCCAGCATCCAAGTATAAATAGCGAGTAACAAAGCACTTTAAAAATTCTTCAGTCCACAAGACTCAAGAGAGGGGAGACCAGTCACATGGGGTCCCAAGACAGAGACGACACACAAGATACATGGATCCATGGAGAACAGAGACATATTAGGAACATTATAGAGATGTTAGAGTCGACGATTTAGCCGTTAGTACCAAACAGCACTAGAAGCCAGGTGGCAGTTAGAGACACTAGAACCAGTTAACAAAGTAACTAGGGATGAAGAAGACAACGCGAAACTACGAGTATTTAGCCATAGAGAGAACACAGCACTATTTAGAATATCATTGCTGTTATTTTGTGACATTGCTGAAGTAACACAATAAAGACAGTACAGACGAGAACAGTTGTTTCCAGACATTTTGTTATACAAGCATCAGAGTCACGTGAGAAGCATGCAGCTAGGAAGACATCATCATCATCATAACCACTATCGACACGACCATCTTTCTCCTCGTCTATAATCTTCCAATCGACTCCTCCTGTAGCAAACCTAAAGATGAACCTGGGTGTGACAAGAACATATGCAACAAAGAAGAGAGCAGTGCTACACAATGTAGGATATCTTCACGTGGGACATCACGCGTGCTAAATCTCCATGTGGGACGTTAAAGTGGGACATCTCTGCGTGGTACATCAATATAAGATATCTTCACGTGGGACATAACCACGTGTTACATCGACATGTGGGACGTCAAAGTGGGACATCTCTACGTGGGACATTCGGACATGGGACATCGCTAACTGGCGCATCTTCACGGGGTACATGAAACTGGGACATCTCTACTTTGGACTTCTTCACGGGGTACATGAAACTGGGACATCTCTACTTTGGACTTCTTCACGCGGTACATGAAACTGGGACATCTCTACTTTGGACTTCTTCACGGGGTGCATGAAACTGGGACATCTCTACTTTGGACTTCTTCACGGGGTGCATGAAACTGGGATATCTCTATTTTGGACTTAGTCGACTCGAATATCGTGGCAGTATTTTCCCTGCGATATCCTTGACAGACAATTGGACAGACACAATTATACAGACAATTGGACAGATAATAGGACAGACAATTGGACAGACAATTGGACAGACAATTGGACAGACAATTGGACAGAAAATTGGACAGACAAATGGACAGACAATTGAACAGACAA
>CAJHNH020004612.1:0-12500 GCA_905116865.2 Candidula unifasciata | reverse complement strand
TCTACCACTTGGTGTTTCTATTTTCATGTTGAACACTCTCCGTGTCTGTATCGATGGAAACATTCTCACCGTTGGCCGTGACCTTAGTCTTTCCTTCTCATTGAATAATCTGTATTTATTACACAATCTAGATTTTGCACGCAACCTTTCTCAAACATCTCATTTCACAAGTGGTTAGTTTTTTCTCTAACGTTATTTGGCTTATCTCCAACTCTGCGAACTTACCAAGATGGCCACGAAATCATTACTGAGTTATTTCAGTTGGCATACTTTTCTCACCTTTACGGATTTACTTTAATCTCTCTTACCTTCACAGAATTACTATTATTTCTTACCTTTACAGATTAACATTGTTCTTTCTTACTTTTACCGATCACATAAGTATATATATTCTAGCAGAATGGGAGAATAGATCCGGAAAAAGAAACAAAATGGCAACGAGCTAGCTGACACTGCTATTAAGACATCCAAACATAAGTATAAGCACTAAGAAACAGATTATAAATAGCATATTTATGCCATCACTGTGCTACCAGTACCAGACTTGGGTGTAATCAAGAGCTAGCTAAGCTATGTAAAATTACCACCTGTGAAATTAGATGGCAGAAAAAGCCGCCAACTTAATGATCTGAGACAAAGTTAGAAATGATATTATCAAACAGACTGTATGAACGACACTATGAAGCAAATTCACTGAGAAACAGAATGTCAAACGGTTTGGTTATTAAATAAGAATGCAAACCAAACAAGTACCACCCCGGGCGCTACACGTGAAAGGATCTGAAGTGAACTCAGAGGCCGCCATAGGAGAACAAGAATTGATGATATTAAAGAGCTTCTACGTCGACACGGAATGACAAAGCCAATGCTGCCCATCAAACGATGTATAGCAAACTGTTCTTCCCCACAACGCTTAACGGCAAAAGCCGAACTGATGATGATAATGATAGATTACACCTTATTTTACTTACAGTTAACGTTTTTTTTTTTATCCTAACATAATAAACTTTATCTTTCTTACAATTAAAACTTGTATCTTTCTGAACATTTGCAGGAACTTTTGCTGTTTTGGGTGGTTCCACGGAGATGCCCTGGGCTTATGATCGTCTGTTCAGATACGAAATAACACAGGTGTTCAATAGCCTGAGACTAAGACAGGACTCCAAGTTCCACTTTGAGGTTCACATCACGGCCGTCAACGGCACTCACATGGAGCCCAGTCTGTTGAGATCTCCTAGCGTACAATTTGTTCCTGGAGGCAAGGGTACGTGAGTCTATATTTTCTTATCCGATTATTATATTCCGGTGTGTGAGAGGCGGCTTGCTGAGGGGTTATAAAGCTTGACTTTCGTATGGGCGATCCGGGATCGAATACTCAGTAAGTTGATGCAGGTCTGTATCTGAAGTGGACACAAATAAACGTTCTAGTCTGCGCAGGTTTTGGCTTCTGAACTAGACGTTGCTTTTAATCCCTATGGTCACGTCTCTCCCTCTTCGTCCTGCACAGCCGTAAAGCATGCCAGGATAGACTAGAATTACTAGTAAGTAGCAGCAGCAGCAGTAGCAGCAGCAGCAGCAGTAGCAGCAGCAGGAGCAGCAGCAGCAGCAGTAGCAGCAGCATTAGCAGCATTAGCAGCAGTAGCAGTAGCAGCAGCAGGAGTAGCAGCAGCAGCAGTAGCAGCAGCAGTAGCAGTAGCAGCAGCAGTAGTAGCAGCAGTAGCAGTAGTAGCAGCAGCAACAGCAGTAACAGCAGTAGCAGCAGTAGTTGTGTATTCTAAAATAATATAACCTGTTCCCACAATATTGTTGACCTTTTTAGCAAAAATCTTCCAGAAAGCAACTGCAAACTACTTAAGGTAAAATCTTACTAGAAAAACCACAACAGCCAAAAAATGCTGGGATCAGCTTAGCAACGCCCTGTAAAGGATACGTAACTAACTCCTCCCCCCCCCCCCCCCCCATGTTTACAGCCTCCTTTCACACTTTCATTAAACCACTTCATTTGTCAAGGTTACGATGTGAAAGCTCCAGTGCCATTGCCAGAACATAGACAGACGCTAATGAGAAAGTCCGTGAATGACCTGACCCTCGCAGAATCGGCTAATCTCAAGGAGGCGCTGCACAAGCTCCAGCAAGACCACGGTCCCACTGGGTTTGAGGCCATTGCCAGTTTCCACGGAGCACCGTTTCTGTGTCCAGAAGCCAGGGAGGACAAATATGCCTGCTGTGTCCATGGTAAGGGCTCCCGGTTGTTGATTTTTTAATCAAGTAATGGTAATGTTAGTTTCAGCTTCATAGTAAACGGGTCATCCCATAGTTGCACCGCTTCTGTGCTAACGAAAAACACACCGAATTTTCATCCAGTCGCTTGTGGAGAGATTGACAGACTGCTGTCTCAGCATATGCACTAGCATACACAAACATTAAAAGCATACGGTAGATATCAGGAGTGCTAACACAAACAGTCCGACATTAGAAATGCAGTTCATTATCCACGGTAGAAGAGGTAACTAACAAATCATCAGTTACACACGTAAATTAAGTTTATATGGAGTATATCGTATTATTGAACAGGGCCTGTTTCAGAACGTTGTTTAGGGAGATACTTGAACTTTGTATTTTTCCGCTGTTCCCTAGCGTGTCGCAGAAAGGAGTTAGACTTAGTTTCCTGTCTTCTGCTAGTTGCGTAGCTAGCTTGTGTTTATGTCATATTGCGTTTCCGTAATGTCAATTTTGTTCCCTCTATTTGTGTCTTTCTTGGTCAGCCACTTGCCCTGTTGCCTGCTGTTCTTTAGCTACACTATGCGGGATTCACTAACGATACGATCTGAGCACTTATGGACTACATGGTTTGATAAGCAATTAGAATACAAGGATGCTTCGAGCAGAGTGAAAAGCTTCACTGGAAAGGTGACGGGTAGTGAGCATACTTTTCTTGAGGCTATGCCGGCATAGTGGGTAATGAACAAGCAGGTTAACTGGATCTGCACCACCGGGTGGTGAATTGATACATGACAAGGCAGATGGAGTCAAGGCCCTTGGGGAACAAGCAACAGAATCAGTAGATATAGAAGATTATTATGGCCTGGAGAGAATGAGACACCTTGGTGTAACCAGAGGGTCTGGCCGGCTCACTACACACAGAGGAAAGGCATGACAGACATTTAACCAGATTGTGTCCGGTACCATGAGTATTGGAACTCTGCGCTGGCTGCTGAAGATAAAGACGGAGCACGCATGAGAATGCCTAGAGTCCTGTGATGTCAATTCTTGATTCAACTCAACTTAGCTTAGGATACTCTATAGACTTGCTAACTGGCTAACTCCCTAGCTGCTGGATGATTGTGTTCCATTGTGACCAAACGATTTGATTGCTTGATGTTCTGTGAAATCATTTACTGGGACTGTGCCTACTATTGTTCTTAGTTCTGTGTTGGTGACTCCACCTGTTATTGTTTTTGCCGCCGCATTTCTTATAAATCTCATGTCACATGTTCTAATTGTGCTTTAATGTTTTTCTCGTAGATTTTACATTACATTGTACGCTACTGGTGTTTGAATCTGTAACTTTATGTACTGCAATGTAGTATTTATTATTAAACAATGCATGGTTCCAAGCGTAATACGTGGAGAGATCTTAATACGTCTCAGTAATGTTTTGTTACTCTGAATTAAAATAATTCGAACACAAACAATAGGTTACATTGTTGATGTAACTATGTGGTAAAATACCCGATGAGATTCGACAAGTTATACGAAGCAATGGCTTGTACAACATATTATTTGTGTCCGGCTGCGTCCTTCAGTTCATGAGTGCGATTTTTGTTCAGAGATCCACGGCTATCGCTACCGGAGATAGGGAGTTCGTGCTCTGTGCTGCGCTCTCGGCATGCAGCTAGCCGTTCTTCGGAGAGAGATCTAGTCAAATGGGATTAAACCCCGTGCAATTAAGGCGATGCTCTCGACTTTAACCTTTTACTTTTATTAAATGGTTCAGCATTATTGAGTTGTTGCCTATGCTGTAGTCCTTAAGGACGAAAATATGAGCTTTTGGGCTGAAATACTATAGAGACATTTTCATAATAGTATGGTAAAAGAAGAAAAGAAATACTGACATCTTAAAAGATCTGAACATCAAGGAAGATGGACTAGTAAACAACATCTTGTCTCAGAAGCTGAAATATTTTGACCTTATCAAGCCCCAGGCGGATTGGAAGAAAAAAAAAAGCAGAAGGCATAGTACCAGGTGCGCTTTGCGTTGGTTTCAACAGTGGTATCAGGGGGTCGACCGTCCAAAGGCAATGGCAAACTACTGGACGTAAATTTGCCTAGAGATACCACACAACAGCCAGGGGCTCCTGATGTTGGTTCTGCAACGTCCTGTAAAAGATACGCAACTCACCATAGTACCAGAAAGAGAGGCAGGGGCCGACTAGCATGTGGATAGGCACCGGATATAAGGTACAGCTCCTGGTAAATAGGCGCACAAGGCGGGAGAGCTGGTAAGAGACAAGGTCTCTCACAGGCAGACAGTGATCGGAGCCACGCCTGCTACATAATGATGTTAAACCAAAAGGTTAATCGTTAAGTATCGCGAAAGTCGAAAGAACTGATTTCAGTGCTTTGGATTTGATCTTATATGGCTCGGTCAGTATCCGGCGAATGGCTAACAACTGTGTCATCTATAAACTCGAACCAGATGTGGATTCAAGTCAAAGGACTCAGAGCAGACAGAGGAATGTCTCAGCCACTGGGTTACTTCTGCTGCCAGATGGTGCACACGTTGAGGGGGCATTATTGCAAGATTTTTCTCTGTGGGTTCGAGGGCCCCACTTTAGTTGGAAACAAGAATAGACCCACTGCCTCCCTAGCAAGCATGTCGTATGAATAGACTAGCTGAGAGCATTCTCGGCAGTCGGAGTGCATGTGTCTGAGAGGCAAGGCATCAAGAATCTGCAAACAAATAGTCCGGGTCTGTGAAACGGGTGTGCACGAACCCTATAATTCAGGAAAAAGACTAAAGTACGGCGGTGGACGAACAACCAGAACTTTCCGCCGGAGTTTACAGCCGGTGAACGCGAAGAAGATAAAAAAAAAAGAAACGATTAAGGACGACATACCATCATCATTTTTTCCCCTTGTGCCGTTGTATGGCACATAGGGCTCACAGTGTTTGCCTCTGTTCCGTTCTATCATCTGCAATTAGTTAAATATCATCGATGGAATCCAGTTCATCACATCTGGCCTCTCTCAATACCGTTTGTTATAGAGTTCCTTCGTTTCCTCCATCCTTCTGTATCTTATGTTAGTATCTATTTTGTGATTTCCTGCTGGTTTTCTCTCAAAATGTGTCCAACACAAGTTCCGTCTTTTTGTTTTGTACTGCTGTTACCAGCAATTGCCAAGTCATTTCTCCGATTTCTTTACCCTTCTTCAAATTATTCAATTTAATGTTCAATACTTTCCTCATTATTTTCAAATGCATTTCGAATGAACTGTACTTGGCAAAGCAACCTGGCCTCAAAAGCAGCTTGTGCAGAGTAAGCTATGGAGATCCATAAAGGCCCTGCAACTGATTTGCGAATTTATCGAAGCAGCCCATCTCACGAACTTACTTGAGCATACAAAACCGAACGCAATAAAACAAATGATTTCACTTTCCTGCCTTGCCTTTAATGGTTCTCCAACAGTTACAAGAGTGTCATGTGGTATTTTTAAAAAAAAAATATTAACTGTTTAAAGTATGATCGTGTGACTTCCAAAGGGTTTCAAACTGTACCCATGTATGTTTAGCTAATTCTCCCTGTTCCCAGGCATGCCGACTTTCCCACACTGGCATCGTCTCCTGACTCTCCAGTTTGAGCAAGCCCTGCAGAAGGCTGGTGCTCTGACAGGCGTGCCCTACTGGGACTGGACAGAACCTAGCAGAACATTGCCTGTCTTCTTTGGTGATGGGAGCAACAACAATCCTTTCCATGACTATACCATCACGTTTGCTGGTCAGGTAAGAGAATACTGGGAAGTACTGAACATAACACAACCTGTGGCTGGAAAGATGCACAGAAGAAATGGAAAAGACACAAGCACGCACACGCACACACACACACACACACACACACACACACAGAAAACATGCAAAGACAAGTAGGTAATTGTACCCTAGCAGGACATCACACCAGCGATAAACACCCGGTGACACAAAGTGTCACCATGCAGATGAGGATCACCCGTGGAGAGGACCCGGAAGCCCCGTTCAGACATTAGACCATATTTATGGCCCGTCTATATTTAGGGCCCCCCGGCAAAAGACAAGATGAGGCTTCAAAATATGAAGAAAAAAATGCATCCCGCAAGGAGACGACTTGTATTATGACATAGCATACAAAGTAGAAGATTAGCCCATTTACAAACTGTCTGATGTATCGGCTTGAGGAATCTTGGCCTTGCTTAAGGACGTAATTATTTTTCAAGAAGCCCCAGTTTTTCGCATGTTGAAAGCTTTTTAACTGCAAATAGTTATCTTCCAGAGAACAACTCGAGATGTGGAACCAAACCTGCATCGCCCCAACGAAGAAGACGACAAGAACCGTCTGTTCCAGCTGACTCTAGATGCCCTGGAGGAGGACAATTACTGTGACTTTGAAATCCAACTGGAGATCCTTCACAATGAACTCCACGCTAGGATAGGAGGAAACGGGACTTATTCTATGGCTACGTTGGATTATTCCGCTTTTGATCCATTCTTTATGATCCACCACTCCAGCATTGATAGAATATGGGTCATATGGCAGGTAGGTGGATTCAACACCATCATCATCATCTTTCGTGTTTCGTTAGATGTCACATAATGCTCCCATTCGACCCCGCTTTATTGCATGCAACTCTCTCTATTTATGTCACATAGTTGAGCCCAGCGTTTTTAGCTTCTTTTAATAATTTTCTTCTGACTATAAAATAAACCCTTGAACGTCCTTTTTTTTCTTAGACCGATTGTTTCCCGCACTCAGAGCACCGCAGATGTTTGGTTGTTCGGTTGACAGCGATGGCATCCATTTCTGCCTGTTTCTGGGGTATGAAAAAAAAACAAATCTTGTGTTGAGGTAGCTGGCTTCATGCACAAGCCCTCCTCCTTTTTCACCCAGGCTTGGGACCGGCAATGGAGTTGATATACATCGTGTTAATTTTCACAACATTTTCTTAGGTGGCACTTTTCCGTCTTTCCAGACATTACTGTTCTGTGCTACAGAGAGGCATGGAAATTATTCTGTTTGGATGACGGGAGTGACTGGCAAAATCTGCTATCGTTAAGAAATTGTATTTCACAGCTGGACCGTGGCATGTCAGGACCGTGGCATGTCAGGACCGTGGCATGTCAGGACCGTGGCATGTCAGGATTGTTGCTGCTTGTATTTAACCTGTTTCTTCCCCGACGCTAAGCTCTTTATCTGCATTCATTTTCTCATTTATTTCCATTCAGTTATTTATTCCCCTCTTCCATGCAACGCGATCCATGGCCCGTGTTCCCATGAATCCAGCTCAATACATACCATTCATGTCCCGCTTGAGGACATCTTTATATCGTAGTAAATGCTTCAGATCGAAATCTTCTGCCCGCCTGAAAATCATCATATAGGATGTCCTTGGAAGCATTGCATCCTCCATCCTTCTAACCATCTCAGTCTTCGAAGAATGAGCATTGAGAAGACTATGCAGATTTCCATGCCGTCCAGTATTCAAGAGGATTTGTGGTCTTGTCTTGCCACTGAATGCCAGTTATGCTTCGTAGACATCGCATTTGAAAACGATTTAAACATTACGTTTTTCTGATTTAAAAATGCAGCTGAACTTCGTTAAAATGGACTCGCTTAAGACGAACAGTCAGTTAAAACGAATTATTTAAACATGAAGTCTTGATTTTGCGGTCCAGGGGAATTATTCGTGTTAAGGAGGTTTTACAGTAAAAAAAATGTACCCGTTGACTGATGAATGTTGAATTTAGAATCGATATCATTGCACTCGGGACACTCCCATAAGCGATACGTTCACATCTCCAGCATCAAGCGAAAGGTTATAATTCTGATTGTATCGGTAGCTGTCTGATTGTACATCCGTCCCGCCTTTTCCTTGATTATTGAGCGTTGGCCAGATCCCCTGGTAGCTCCCTAGGCGACATTTTTCTGAAACCGTAATTATCTTTTCCCTTGCTTCCTCACAATATCTAGGCTGTCATACATCAGTACACCGCCAAGTGGTGCAGAACCAGCCAGTCTGTCTGCCTTCTCGCTTCCCAGCACACCAGCAAGATATGAGTAGTTTCACAGCATATATTGTCGTTAGGATGTAAAATGTTCGGCTTAACATATGTGGACAGCAAAAAATCATGTAGTTTAGCATCCTTGACGACAGATTCATCACACCGATTTTAGCCTGCAAAGAAGTGATAGTTACCGCAACATGACGACGGCACAGAGTTCTTCTCTCGTGCGGCATGCTGTCCTGTGTGGTGTCAAATAAGTAAATCCAAGACGTTTGTATCGGTTATTCTGTTTCTCAATAACTGTGATTTGCTATGTAAAATGATCCTTTTTGACACCATTAGGCGCATTAGGCATATAGGGCTAGACCTATATTTTATAGACAAATCGGCGCTTTTTGGGTCATGTGGCTGCTTTTAATTCACATGACTTTAACTGGTACCAGTTTGACTGATGTTGTATCTGCCTTTTCTAAGTGTTATACTCTATCCAATTAACATACGTTTGTTCTGAATAATTGTGATTTTTCTAATTGATTCCCCCCCCCCCACCCCCTACCCCTCATTAATTATATTTCCACTCAAACTACTTTATAAATGATGCAGGAACTTCAGAAAATCAGAAAGAAGCCATTCAACTCTTCTAACTGTGCTGGTCAGTTACTGGACCAGCCACTCCATCCCTTCGACTACTCCTCCGTGAACCAGAATTTATTCACTCGACGTAACTCCTTGCCAAGTTTGGTCTTTGATCATGGACGTCTGGGGTATGAGGTCAGTGGAATTATGTAATTTGTTGTTATTCATCCTTTCTATCCGACTGGTGTATACTTTCCTAACCTGAATGTGAAAGGCAAAAAGTGGATAGCTAAGAAGGAGGGATAGATGCAAAAGAAAGATGATAGCAATGAAAAGACGGGCTGCAGCGAGTCGCAGCTAAATTTTAAAGCAAGTCTCCTATCGACAGTGCTAACGCGTCCCATACACATCAATTCTACATATCTGGCTTATCTGTATGCAGAATGTTTGTTTCTCGCTCTTTCGTGAAAATATACTCCGACCTCAAAGAAAACACCACTAATTAGTTGCCTTTTACGACATTCTTTATAAGCGACTGTGCTTTCCTCCCCCCCCCCCGACCCCCCCCCCCCCCCCCGACCCCCAATGTAGCCCTGGAACGCAAACGTGAGTAAATTAAATAATATAACAGTGTATGCTTGTTAGAAGAACTGGCAGGGGATGACCACCACCAGCCTGTCCACATGATAACAGCAACACCCTGATCATGACAGCTCACAAGGCACAACAGTTTACTTTGAACCGCGTTGATTTCCAGGGATGCCAGCAAGGTTCTGCACAAAACCTGCTACATAATGATGATGAAAAGACTTTGAGTGAGACAAAGATAATGAGATTAAACCATTGCAATGTGCTCTGCTAGGGGTTTGTTTCTACACTCCACATTGCTATATTGACGAACACTTAGTTGCTGTGACACACCAGAAACGAATGTTAAGTTAGAGACCTTTATTCGCTGAATCAAACATTTCACTGACAGTGCATTCTTTCGTCCTTGTGGTCGTTATGCCTGGCTGATTTCTAACGACCTGGCCAACTCTCTCGCGCACTGCTTTGCTCCATCTGTATCTCTCGAATCACACATTTATCTCCTACTAAATCCTTGTACCTGGTATTAGTACATGTTGAAACTGGCAATCAGGAAACATTCATATCTTCTCTGGAACAATTCTACGTGGTCACAAGTTCTCCATTCTAATCAGGCGTTCTCTCACATACTACTTCTCGCAACCAGGTCCAAACTTCCACTGTCTTACTACCGTCTCTCGGTTCACGTCTTCCGTTCCAGTCTTTGCACTAAACCTCAGTCATTCTCTCCACAGTATATTAAACTCTTTGCAATAAACTTCAGTAATTCTCTCCACAATATATTAAACTCTTTGCACTAAACCTCAGTAATTATCTCCACAGTATATTAAACTCTTTGCACTAAACCTCAGTCATTATCTCCACAGTATGATAAACTCTTTGCACTAAACCTCAGTAATTCTCTCCACAGTATGATAAACTCTTTGCACTAAACCTCAGACATTCTCTCCACAGTATGATAAACTCTTTGCACTAAACCTCAGTCATTCTCTCCACAGATTGATAAAGTCTTTGCACTAAACCTCAATCATTCTCTCCACAGTATGATAAACTCTTTGCACTAAACCTCAGTAATTCTCTCCACAGTATGATAAACTCTTTGCACTAAACCTCAGTCATTATCTCCACAGTATGATAAACTGGAACTCAATGGGCACGATACAGCAGCGCTAAGTTCAGTCATTTCCCGCCATCGAAGCCAGGATCGAATTTACCTGTCTGGTGCCCTGTATGGAATCAAGGGCTCTTTTGTTTGTGTGGTAAGCTTTATTTTGATGCATCAGAGTCGTCTGCTGGCTGTGAATGATTATCTATAGTGAACTGTACTGTCGATAAAGAACAAGAAGGGAGATAATGTAATCACTGTGCCTGACAGAAAACGTTCTGTAATAAATGTTGAACGGTGAATAAAGAATCGACATCACTTCACTCTGGACACTAACATTAGTGCTCATCCCCCATCTTCAGCAGCAAGCGAGAAGTTCCAATCCTGAAAATACCATTATCCGTCGTTTTTTGTATATCCTTCTCGCCTTTTCCCTGAGTGTCGAGCGTCGGCCAGATTCCCTGGTAACTCCTCGCAGCGCCATTCCCCTTAGACCGTCATGATCTATCTGTGCCTCCGCACTGTTCACTCGCTCCCAAAGGGTACTCACAATATCTAACATTTCATACATCAATTCTGACCTTAAAAAACAAACATGTATGACAATTTTCAAAATAACAATAAATGTCTGCCAAAGACAAAGTTTTGTAAAACAGCTATAGATAAAGTCAGAACAATGACAGCGATAATTAAAAAAAAATTAAAATAAAGTGTCTAGTAAAACAAATGTTGAGAAAGTCAAAACTATGACAGCGGTAATGAAATACGAAACAATTTCAGAATCAAACAGTCCAGTAAAAGAACTAATAATACAGAAACCTACATAAAATTGCTGATTGCATCCACCAGGCTGATATACAGTGACGTCTGCTGGTTGTTTGTGATTGTCAACAATAAACTAGGCTGTTTAGAAATGACTGTCCACAGGGAAGATTGTCTACAATCTAACCCACCCACTGTGGTCTTTGGGAATGTTAGGCTGTGACTCTTGTACCACTGTCAAACAGCCCGCCGCAAATACTAAACCCTGCTACACGAGGTTGTCAAATTGTTAAACGCATTCACTAATCTCCATGGGAAAGGGTTGCACAATGAACTGTATAATAATACCCAATAATCAAAGAGAGTAGAAGTATGCAATTGTATGCTTTCTAGAATGTTGCCCAATCAAAGCGAATAAATTCTTTTTTTTTTTTGTACAGGTTAAGCCATGTGGCGGCGATAATCATGTTTGTCGACAACATTCTGTTTCGAGTACTTTCAATCAGTTCTGATATATGATTTTCCATATCGTGACACCGAACTGTCTATTATCTTCTTTCGCGGTCACCCTGTGATTATTTTTCCCTCCAACTCTCCCACCGTCACGATGTAGTTCAGTTTTCTTGTTATAACATCACCAAAAGATGTAGATTGTCTCCTTCTGATGTTGGCAGTGAGTTGTCTTTGTGAGTCAGTTTATTTCAAGACATCTTGGCTACTTTTTCTACCTCTCGACGGTATAAATCAAGGACTAAACAGCATTAAATGACAAAATCAACATTTGAAGAAAAGTCATCTTCTTTGTAGCAACGTGCGGATGTGAGTCTTAGACTACATTTTTTTTTTGGGGGGGGGGGGTCCATTTTCTGCCCATTGTCCAATTTCTGCTTTCTGCAGGTTGACAGATAATTCGTTTCCGAGCTAGGGCACGCTCGGTTGTCCAGTATGCTGTGATGTTGTTGAGTCTCAAGACATCAGTGACTTATTCAATCTATATTCTTCTTGGTCTTTCCCTATCTGTTGGTGTTTCTATTTCATGTTGTACGCTCTCGTCTCTGACATCATTGGATTCATTCTCATGAAATGGCCAAACAATTTCAGTCTTTGTTTTTGAATGAATTTAAATTTTAGTCGTTCCCAATAGTTCTTATAATTTCTTTGTTTCTCATATGATCTCTTTTTTTTTTTTTTTTTTTAATCTTTTCTCAACCC
>CAJHNH020004611.1:25000-35200 GCA_905116865.2 Candidula unifasciata | reverse complement strand
CACACATCTGACAATGATGAAAAACGAATATCGTGAACCGGTGTTGTTCACAAACGTATGTATGCCGTTCTATTTTAGAAAAAAATAAGTTCATAAATATACAGTTAGTATAAATAAATAACTTGATTTTTAAAATGTGTGTGGTATAAACAGGACAATTGTACATTAGGTAACTCATGATCATAACCAAAGTCGTGTGTTTTGAAGCCCCAGTCTTGCTGTTGTCAGTGGCTGCAATATAGCCTGACGGTTCAACGCGGTTTCTGAGACCTCTCCACGGGTGATCCTCATCCACGTGGTGGCACTTTGTGTCACCAGGTGTTTGTCGCTTGTGTACTGTCCAGGTGGGGTGAAGTTTCCTTGCATTAGGTTTCTCAGATGAGGCACTACAAACACATGGCATCTACAACACTGATGAGATTTAGTGCTATGACGACTTTGACACTTTCTACTCTTGTGTCACCATAACTGTGACTTCCATGCCTAACTATAGCACAATGGAATGGCATCGTGTAGAAGTCAGACAGATGCCAACTTTAACAGCTGACCATGAGAATGCATGTTTTATTTAGGTTCAATGATACAATGTTCACATGACACAGTTTCTGGAAGACAAACAGGTACCAACAACAGGTGACCCTGAGAATACATGTATTTAGGTTCAATGATACAATGTTCACATGACACAGTTTCTGGAAGACAAACAGGTACCAACAACAGGTGACCCTGAGAATACATGTATTTAGGTTCAATGACACAATGTTCACATAACACAGTTTCTGGAAGACAAACAGGTGGCAACAACAACTGACCCTGAGAATACATATATTTAGGTTCAATAATACAATGTTCACATGACACAGTTTCTGGAAGACAGAGAGGTGCCAACAACAGCTGACCCTGAGAATACATGTATTTAGGTTCAATGATACAATGTTCACATGACACAGTTTCTGGAAGACAGACAGGTGCCAACAACAGCTGACCCAGAGAATACATGTATTTAGGTTCAATGATACAATGTTCACACGATACAGTTTCTGGAAGACAGTCAGCAACACACAGGTCCTACCTGCCAGCTTCCTTCCATGCTGGAACTGGCCCCGAAGGCGCCCCGCTTCTTCAAGGGCCTTGTGATGACCATCCCCGGTGGGGGCAAGGTGTCCATACTCCAGGCTCGATGCATCTCTTGGCTGTTGTTCGCTGGCGTCTTTATGCTCGAACTTCCGCTTGTAGCGTTTGTCGAGCCGTTGGTGATTTTGAAAATGGATGTCGTTGTCTTCATTCGAGTGTCCGTGTATAGAGAATTATGGCCAATTTTTAGACTACTGTGCACTACTTGAAGTGGCTAGAACATTTCTCTGAACGTTTTAATCGTCGTTTAGACTGGCTCCACTTCCTGACCTGATACTGTCTGTAAAATATATGTCCTGTACGCCTTTGTGGTAGGTCTGCAAATCATTGTTGGTGATCTGTGTGTTGAAATATTGTGGAATGTCCATGTATAAGTTGACAGTCTAAAGCAGTGAGCTTCATGTGTCGGTCACCGATCATAACTCTTGATTTAGACTCAACTAACAAGATGACGATTAATACCTGCGTTTAAAGAGCCATAATTCCGAGTTTATAACAGATATAGGAGGAAATAAGCAGCGGCTAGTTCTGGATTATGTCTGCCTGCCATTTCCGAGCATTTGTGAAATACAAGTGACAGGGCACGTCTCAAAATGACAATATTGCCTGGAGTGTCACAGGGTATCACGTGTTCGCTTGGGAAAATCCTGTGAGTGTGAGTTGAAAATCGAGTACAAAATTGTATGTTTCTCCGACGAAGTTCACTGGTTTCATCTTGCTCACTGGGCTTCCAAGCTCCTTCATATTTACACATGTTCACTGATTGCGTAATGTACTTCTAACTGATCGATGTTTTACCAACTACTACTTGGTATCTGTAGTCACAAAAACTCGAGTATCTCAAGTAATTTACAGCCAAAGCTAACTTCCGGTAGAGTATCAAAGTTGCTAGCTTGGGTGAAATCACTCGAGGACATGTCGAGGGGAATTAGTGTCGAGGGCAAGAGGTTTGTGGTTTGTAAATCTTTACCAGCCAGATCGTGGACGGAATTATTTCTGCTTTCATTCGCGGAGTTGTCATCTTAGGGGAAATATATCTCCAGATTCTGAACGGAAATATGAACAAAATACAATTAAAGTCAACGTTTTTAACATTGTTGGTGCAGACCTTAATGTGCTTCACAATAGGTTATAAATAACAGTCATAATAGTAAAAGTAATAATGATAAAAGTAACAACAGCAGGGAAACGTCCTCTTATTGTCCATATAGTCTAGTTTGTTAGTCATCTATATACACACGCTTCTGTCTCGTATACTTTCAGTTACTTCTGTCGTAGACGATCTTCCACACCAAGATATCAAACTGACCAGCATCTTATCTCTCGATCTCCCTCCCCCTCTGTTTCTCTCTAGCACTCCCAAAGACCGAAGAAAATAGATCCACCTCGTCTAATGTGGGAAATCAGTTTTATTCCTCAGTAGTTTTATTTCTAGACCTCCTCATTACTCTTGTTATTTTGTCCAGTGAGTTGTTACCACTCGCCTGTTATCGTTCATTTCCATAGTTTCTAAACATTGTTTCACCAATCAGCCAAACTGTCCATGATTCACTTCTGTACATCAGAATAGGGTTTACATAGCTCTTTTCGTGTCTCCTTTGACGAAGAAAGATTGCATTGCAGCAAAGACAACACATGTTTTGTTATGTACTACAATAAAGTTTCATTAATAATTTATGTCTGAGAAATACTAGTGACCTACCAGGAGCACACAAAGGTTGTTAAACACCCTGTGGCACAAAGTGCCACGAAGAGGAGGAGAATCATGCAGGCGCAGGTCCCAGAAACCCCTTCAATTGTTAGGTATATTAAGGCCCCTACAACAGCTGGAATGAGGCCTTTAAATAACCACACACAAAATTGTGCCCATTATTAAGATGCCAGGACATAGTTGTCCTAGCCAACAGGCGAAGAACAGAGTACGGTCGACAATAACATTCAACACACACACAAATCTATAGTAATCACACACACACAAGCAGAAAAGAGTGACCAACATAACGATCACAGTCACCGGAGAAATAATAGAACAAGTAACAAGTGTATCAATGTCTTGGAGACGTAATAACAGACGATGGTAGACGTCAGACAGAAGCCAAAAACAAGAATATGACTGGCTAAAACTGTCTTCAATAGGATGTGAAAATATGCTGACAGCTAGAGAGATATCCAACATAAAATAAATTACTGTCGGCAAATGTTATGTATGCTCAACCCTGGTGTGTGATGCAGAAACGTGGACAATGAACAAGTAACTACACAACTGAACTGAGATTCTGGACATGTGGATAAACAGAAGAATGGGTCGTGTTTTATGGAAACAAAAACAATCAAACACAGAAGTTCAGGAGAGACTGCAAATGAAAAGAGAGTTACTGAAAGACACAACACAGAGACAATTGAAACCTGTTGGCAACATGAAAAGGTCGAGGGAAAAAAGGCAAAAGGCAGACAATGGTAACAACTGGAGGACAACACCAAGACATTGACAAACAGCAGTCTGGGAGAGTATACAATCAAGATATGAGACAAAGCATGTTGGAGATCCGCTCTTGTTGATGCAAACCTTCACTGTAAAGTCTGTTCGACTGACTCATTCATTGCTGGCTGTCACATTACTACCTATAGCGATAACAGTGATGATAGTATCCAGTAGGTTGCTAGCTGTCACATTACTACCTATAGAGATATCAGTGATGATAGTATCCACCAGGTTGCTAGCTATCACATTACTACCTATAGCGATAACAGTGATGATAGTATCCATCATGTTGCTAGCTGTCACATTACTATATATAGCGATAACAGTGATGATAGTATCCACTAGGTTGCTAGCTGTCACATTACTATTTATAGCGATAACAGTGATGATAGTATCCACTAGATTGCTAGCTGTCACATTACTACCTATAGCGATAACAGTGATGATGGTATCCACTAGGTTGCTAGCTGTCACATTACTACCTATAGCGATAACAGTGATGATAGTATCCACTAGGTTGCTAGCTGTCACATTACTACCTATAGCGATAACAGTGATGATAGTATCCACTAGGTTGCTAGCTGTCACATTACTACCTATAGCGATAACAGTGATGATAGTATCCACCAGGTTGCTAGCTGTCACATTACTATATATAGCGATAACAGTGATGATAGTATCCACTAGGTTGCTAGCTGTCACATTACTATTTATAGCGATAACAGTGATGATAGTATCCACTAGGTTGCTAGCTGTCACATTACTACCTATAGCGATAACAGTGATGATAGTATCCACTAGGTTGCTAGCTGTCACATTACTACCTATAGCGATAACAGTGATGATAGTATCCACTAGGTTGCTAGCTGTCACATTACTACCTATAGCGATAACAGTGATGATGGGATCCATCATGTTGCTAGCTGTCACATTACTACCTATAGCGATAACAGTGATGATAGTATCCACTAGGTTGCTAGCTGTCACGTTACTACCTATAGCGATAACAGTGATGATGGTATCCACTAGGTTGCTAGCTGTCACATTACTACCTATAGCGATAACAGTGATGATAGTATCCACTGGGCTGCTAGCTGTCACATTACTACCTATAGCGATAACAGTGATGATAGTATCCACCAGGTTGCTAGCTGTCACATTACTATATATAGCGATAACAGTGATGATAGTATCCACCAGGTTGCTAGCTGTCACATTACTATATATAGCGATAACAGTGATGATAGTATCCACTAGGTTGCTAGCTGTCACATTACTACCTATAGCGATAACAGTGATGATGGTATCCACTGGGTTGCTATTGATGACTATGGTGATAATAACGATGATGACATGGACGCGGGAGACTGGCAGCTTTCTCTCTCTCCTTTACACCACACACCCACACACACCCACACAATTTAAAAGATGTCTTTGCAGCAACATTTAATTACTTGTATAATTGCTCTTTATTATTATTATTATACTCTTACAGTAGGATTAGGACTAGTGAGAAACGCAAGCCTTAATGTTTGTCCACAAAATATGAATGGCCTAGTGAGATGGAGGCTGACTTTGCCTTCATCACCCCTTTCCCTCCATTGTTTTCGTTGTGTCGGCACGCATGGGTGACGATCAGACAAGTTACGTAATTCATATTTAAAGCAACACGTATGAAAAATATGAATCCATTAGAACGGTCAGAAAATACCACTAACGCTATCACTTCACATAAACTGAAGACACAATTCAGTGCAAACAATTCCCGAGAAACTCCCAAATCCAGATTTATAGAGATATTTGCGTCCAAGAGTGAGTTCCTCGATGGGGAATCTGTCGGTTATTGCTGGCTCTTAGACTCTACAATGTTTGGAATAAAAAGCAGGATTCTCTGAAAACATTCCACAACAGAACAAAATGCCAGTGTTGCCATGGCAGCGAGGCGAGAGCTGGTGGACTTGTCAGCGGACCTCAAGCGGAAGCAAATGTCGATGTTGGGAGACACACACAAAAACTGGGTCGCGTGTGTCCAGGCACTGAGATATTGTTTCGTGTTTCTTCTCCTGGCTGCACTTTTGTTTGAACTTGATCATTATTTGCACAGGCAGCTTATATTTCCAATTTTCTTGCAACGCACAAAGTTTTTTTTTTTTTCTTTGCTGTATTGAAACATTTTACATTCCTAATATCTGTGCATCAGGTTTATGAGGCACCCTTTGGTTCCTCAGCCTACCCATGCCGACCCCGGAATATACGGTGTCTTAATCGAGTGTTCTGTTTACTTTGAACTGCCGATGTCTGTCTGTCTTTCCTATCTGGATACTGCCGGAAGGTTTCAACATCTATAAAACTTCAAAATTCTGATCCAACAAAGGGCGAATCGCAGATACCCTGTTCAATCATCTTAAAAGCTATGATTAGGTCACCCCTAACGGCCACACCAAGGATGACTGTTGGGTCTCAGGGCTGGTCGACCTTGAGATGGAGGCCTTGAAGTGGTCAGACAGGTACAGCTAAAGGTCAGACTGAAACTAGTCCCCCCCCCCCCACCCTCGCCTTCACCGGCTGTACACGACTGCAGAAAGTTCTGGTTCTTCGTCGTCCTATGTATTTTAATCTTGTTCACCAATTTGAGTGCAGCGTGCACATCCGTTTTACAGATCTGGCTTATTTGTGTGCACACTGTCGGTTCATCGCCTTTCAGGCAGATGCATACACACTTTAAGGAAACGATCTTACCTCTACTTTTTATGTTAGTCGATTCTTACGACATGCTTGTAGAAAGGCAATGGGTCTATTTTCCCCCACAATGGGACCCCGGGACCCACACAGAGGCGACCAGTACGTGAAGAAAGTTCTAGGGGCCCCGGGACCCACGCAGAGGCGACCAGTACGTGAAGAAAGTTCTAGGAATAATAAGCAGGGGTCCACCACAACGAAGTTCCACACGGAGCACTATAGGCACAGTGGGCACGGCACGGAACCAGAAAGAGATAGCAGAAGATTATGAGTCTTTCGAATGTCCACATTTGATAACCCTGTTTTACATGAGATGTTTTTTTTTTTTTTTTAACAAATGAATGGGCAGACACTAGAATAGGTCTATAACTATCAATGACTGAGTTAAGACAATTCAGGGGCCCTGATAATGAGTTGAGGTGGATTGTACAACACTGTGATATTTTGAGAGGAATGCCTTTCATTTGTGCAGTGTTTGTGTCCTGGTTTACATGTGGGCTGGCGATGTACCTTATGTTATAATTTTGCGTGTATGTGGCCAATCTTTCGCGACCGTGACTCCCTTCAACGACTTCTGGTGGCGGGTTGCGACTGTTGGTTTTGGCATACCTAGCAACTGCATTAGGCTATTACTGCGTCTTATTTCTGGATTGTGACGGTGCTAGTTCAGTTTGTTCACCATTTTTTTTAAACAAGACAGTGAAGGACATTTAATTTAATTTTGAATGACCCCGGAACGGTGCGTATTTCTGGTGACCCGATTACAGTCAAGTTAAAACGTCGACTACGACGACAACTGTTACGGCTACGTTTGCCCACAAACGAGGCCACATATAGATGCCAGCATTAAATGGGCTACTCTACATTAGGAAACCATCTAGCCACAACAGTAACATCTACTATCTAGACACAACAGTAACACCCACCATCTAGACACTACAGTAACACCCACCATCTAGACACTACAGTAACACCCGCCATCTAGACACTACAGTTACACCCGCCATCTAGACACTACAGTATCACCCACCATCTAGACACTACAGTAACACCCACCATCTAGCCACGACAGCAACACCCAACATCTAGTCACTACAGCAACAGAACCCATCTAGCCACGACAGCAACAGCCACCATCTAGCCACGACAGCAACAGCCACCATCTAGCCACGACAGCAACACCCACCATCTAGCCACGACAGCAACACCCATCATCTGAAACACAACAGGAACACTAATTATCAAGCCATATAAAGAAAGGCCAACTATCAAACCATAACGGTGACACCCACAATATAGCTACAACAGTAACAGCCACCCTTCAGCAACAACAGTAACAGCCACCATCTAGCAACAACAGTAACAGCCACCATCTAGCCACGACAGAAACACCCACTATCTAGCCACTACAGCAACACCCACCATCTAGCCACGACTGCAACAGCCACCATCTAGCCACTACAGCAACATCCACCATCTAGCCACTACAGCAACACCATTTTTTTTAAACAAGACAGTGAAGGACATTTAATTTAATTTTGAATGACCCCGGAACGGTGCGTATTTCTGGTGACCCGATTACAGTCAAGTTAAAACGTCGACTACGACGACAACTGTTACGGCTACGTTTGCCCACAAACGAGGCCACATATAGATGCCAGCATTAAATGGGCTACTCTACATTAGGAAACCATCTAGCCACAACAGTAACATCTACTATCTAGACACAACAGTAACACCCACCATCTAGACACTACAGTAACACCCACCATCTAGACACTACAGTAACACCCGCCATCTAGACACTACAGTTACACCCGCCATCTAGACACTACAGTATCACCCACCATCTAGACACTACAGTAACACCCACCATCTAGCCACGACAGCAACACCCAACATCTAGTCACTACAGCAACAGAACCCATCTAGCCACGACAGCAACAGCCACCATCTAGCCACGACAGCAACAGCCACCATCTAGCCACGACAGCAACACCCACCATCTAGCCACGACAGCAACACCCATCATCTGAAACACAACAGGAACACTAATTATCAAGCCATATAAAGAAAGGCCAACTATCAAACCATAACGGTGACACCCACAATATAGCTACAACAGTAACAGCCACCCTTCAGCAACAACAGTAACAGCCACCATCTAGCAAAAACAGTAACAGCCACCATCTAGCCACGACAGAAACACCCACTATCTAGCCACTACAGCAACACCCACCATCTAGCCACGACTGCAACAGCCACCATCTAGCCACTACAGCAACATCCACCATCTAGCCACTACAGCAACACCCACCATCTAGCCACTACAGCAACAGCCACCATCTAGCCACGACTGCAACAGCCACCATCTAGCCACGACAGCAACAGTAACCATCTAGCCACGACAGCAACAGGCATCATCAGAAACACAACAGGAACACTAATTATCAACCCATAAAAGCAAAAGCCCACCATCAAACCATAACGGTGACACCCACAATATAGCTACAACAGTAACAGCCACCCTCTAGCAACAACAGTAACAGCCACCATCTTACCCCGACAGTAACACCCATCATCTAGCCACAACAGTAACAGCCACCATCTAGCCACGACAGTAACACCCACTATCTAGCCTCAACAGTAACACCTAACATCTAGACACAACAGTAACACCCACCATCTAGACATTACAGTAACACCTACTATTTAGACACTTCAGTAACACCTACCATTAAGCAACAACAGTAACACTCACGATCTAGCCCCAACAGTAACAGCCACCCTCCAGCCACGACAGTAACAGCCACCATTTAGCCACAACAGTAATAGCAATTATCTAGACATGACAGTAGCACCTACCATCCCGACATGACAGTAACACCCACCATTTAGCCACAATATTAACACCTGCCATCTTGCCACAACAGTAACACCTACCATCTTGCCACAACACTAACACCTACCATCTAGCCACAAAACTAACACCCACCATCTAGCCACAACAATAACACCCACCATCTAGCCACAACACTAACACCCTCCATCTAGTCACAACAATAACAACCACCATCTAGCCACAACAGTAACACCTACCATCTTGCCACAACACTAACACCTACCATCTAGCCACAACACTAACACCCACCATCTAGCCACAACAATAACACCCACCAACTAGCCACAAAACTAACACCCACCATCTAGCCACAACATTAACACCTACCATCTTGGCACAACAGTAGCAGCCACTATGTTGAGTTAGCGGACTGTTAAATCCAACTAGTTGGAACCAAACACCATGGCAATCTTCGTGTCAATCAACAATGTTTACAGGAAATAGAAACGGGCCATTTGTAATTGTCTTCTTGTGGCTGTCGGATATCACAGAGCCTGATTGAGACGTGAGGTTGCAACTATGTCCCTGGGAGTCCCATGTCTACTGATTATTATAGCTGATTGAGTTTCATACCAAAGCCAAACCTGGGCTCGCTATTTTTGGAGTCAGTGGAAACGGTAAGGATTATGACTCTTTGTGGACATTTACAATTTATAAAGAATTATATTTCAGTCACTCTAACAATTTGCAAGCATATTGGCTGTAGCAGCTTAGTGATGTGAGTAATAGCCTATCTGGCAATCTTGAATGAAAAAAAAAAACATCTGGCCATCTGAGATTGGACAGACTCGAAATACTACAAAAATATTCTTTGCACACTTCGGAGTTCAGAGTAAAAAAAAAATTGGAAATGGAGAAAACTGCATGCAGAGAGCACCATGTTTCTGAAATCGAATTACTTTGGCCATACCAAAGGTTGCAACGGCTTTTGAAGAACAGTAAT
>CAJHNH020004611.1:0-22500 GCA_905116865.2 Candidula unifasciata | reverse complement strand
TTCTCATGTTTGACTGTGCCGATCTTGACTCCCAATTCTCGTATTCCTAGCAGTGATGTGGACACGTTGCTTCCAAAATCCTCAGAACGTCATATCTCTCTAGGGCAATTACAATGTTTGAGTGATCCATGGGACAGTCATCTTCAATTAAAGCAGCACCTGCCAGTCTATCAGCACTTTCGTTACCAACAACGCCTTGATACCCAAGAACGAATATAAAGGTAACCGCACACGCAGGAGAGTTTTGCAATGACTCAAACCATTGACGGCGTCACCAGCCTGCCCAGAGCCGCCGGATCATGCTCAAAGAGTCACTCAGCACACACACACACGGGAATACTCTTGTGGTTCTAACCACAGGAAAGCTTGTGTCACCGCCATCATGAATATCGTACAACAGTAAACGATGTGCCCAAACAGATCCCTCAATGGCTGCACACACAACAGAGTGGATATCATGCACTAAGAAGAGATAACTAAATTCTTTGATAGGGCGCTATTTGCATGACTATGGTTAAGCAATTATTAGGGATTGTGCTTTTAGAAATACTACAACGCACTGAATAGTCGTTTACTAAAACTAGCCGAAACCGTATAAGTGCAACTAGATCTGCTATTTTGTGTAAACAAAAAGATGCCGGAATAAATTTCAAATTAGTAATCATGTGACTGATCATGAATTGCCGGTCGGTGGAGAAGAGATTCAATGACGTTCACTGATGACACAGACAGACTACAAAGCTATTTTGCAAAGAGCTGATAATATATGATACAAAGCTATATTACCTGGAAACTGACAATGCAGGATACAAAACTATTTCCCAAAAAAGCAGATAACACCGAATGCAAAGATATTTTGCCCAATCGCTGATAATAAAGACTACAATGCTATTTTGCCAAGGAAGCTGATAACAAAGATGACAAAAATATCAAAGATTAAAATGGGTTTTGTTGGCCAAGGCATTGATAACGCAGGTTCGAAGGGGTTTTGTTTACGAAGATGTTGATAACACGGGTTAGAATGGATTTTGTTTGTCAAGGCGTTGATAACACAGGCAAGAAAGGGTTTTGTTGGCCGAGACGTTGATAACACAGGCAAGAAGGGGTTTTGTTGGCCGAGACGTTGATAACACAGGCAAGAATGGATTTTGTTGGCCGAGACGTTGATAACCCAAGCAAAATGGGGTTTTGTTGGCTGAGACGTTGATAACACGGGTTACGAGGCCTTTTCCCCAAAGAGTTGATTAAAGGGGTTGAGGTGCTTTTGTTTGCCAATACGTTGAAAAACACTTGTCACAACGCATCTTTTTTTTTTTTTCAAGTCAAGAAGCTGGAAACACGGGTTGCAAAGCTCTTTGTTTGCCAAAGGGTTGATATTTCGGGTTACAATATTTTTTTTTTTTGGGGGGGGGGGGGGGGGGGAGAGGGGGGAGGGTGGGGTCTGAAGATTAACTTTAAAATCGGATTTATAAATTTCAGGAACAAAAAGGTTGTTCTTCTTGTGAATTTTATTACAACAGGTACGCAGCTCTCCCCATTTCCTCCTGACTTGTTTAACTTCTTCACTCTCTAGGTCTCTTCTCCCTGTTTTATTTGGCCTTTCTTTATTTATATGCCACTGTGGGTTCCATTGCGAAGACACTCTAGTTATATTGTTCTAAGGTACTCTCAACATGTGTCCATTCCAACGCCGGTGTCATTTCTTCACCTCTTGGTCCACTACAACTTGTTTACTTGTCTTCCAAAGCTCTATATCACGGATTTTATCTTATCCTGAAATTCTTTCTGTTCTTCGCAGGTACCATGTAATGAATGTTTGCAGTTTTTTTTTTAGTAATTGCCTTAGTTGCTCTCCGTGTTCAGGCACACACAACAGTGTTGATTTGGCATTAAAATAAACAATTTTATATTTAGCAATTATTTTAATTTCTTCTGACCTCCACAAATTTCATAGTTCTGTGAAAGCTTCTCTTGCCTTTTCTATTAGAATTTTAACATCTCTCTCAGCCCTTCCCCAACCCCCCCCCCCACCCACACCCTCCCCCCCCCCCTCTTCCCTGTACGCCCTATTTTATCTACATTACAGCCCAGATAGGTGGACGACACCACATCTAGGAGTGTAATACCATTAAGATAAACAGCATTACTATTTGCCTATTGTATTCTCATTGTTCTTGTCTTTCCCTTATGGATTTCCAGACCTAGCTGTTGTGATCAGCTTTGTTCACAGATTTATGCCACCTCGGTTTGAGACGTTCGAGAATAATCTGCCTAAGGCACTGGTCGCCTTGGAGATACTGGCATATATTTCATAACCGATCTTCACATTTGTTTAGAAACTAAACTTCACAGATATAAGTCACAACACTAAATGGACAACAACAATGCTAAGAGAATGAAAGCAATCGGTAAACACATTAGCAACGTCTGTATCTTTTTAACGTTTGGTTGAATTGTGTGTTTCGACATTCAGGGGGCATGTGCTAATTAAGTGATGTGGGCGTGGAAAGAGAATTTATGTGAAAACACAATTCTGTAGCGTGACATGGTCGCCCCGTGTCTGTTACCCCAAAAAACAAACCGACATTATTGGAACGAGAACCGGCTGGGGCAAGGAAATCGCTGCTGAATGTTTGCAGTGACATGTCAACTACATTAACATTGATTGTTTCTTTATTCTAGAGCAAGCTTCCTACTTTTCTGAGAAAACCCAGCAGCATAAATATTGATTTTTTTTTTTAAAACCAGTGCATGTCTCTACAACTACAACAATCATGAATGTTTATAGATTGCAGGAAGTAAATAATGTTTGGCTGGTTGTCAGTACGATGACATGATTGTTTGTGTGGGAGCTGGGAATTGCCAGCAATTATTCTTGGTCAAAAGGTCTGCAAGTTGTTTGTTAGAAACAATGGCAGTCTCTTACAAGCAGACGATAATCTTGTGAGACATCTCACACAACATGAGGCTGCATCATCCTTGCGTGTGTTTAAGTAATAGAGATTTGCAACAGTACCGATCGACGGGATATTTGTAACAGTACCGATGGACGGGATATTTGTAACAGTACCGATGGACGGGGTATTTGTAACAGTACCGATGGACGGGATATTTGTAACAGTACCGATGGACGGGATATTTGTAACAGTACCGATGGACGGGATATTTGTAACAGTACCGATGGACGGGATATTTGTAACATTACCGATGGACGGGATATTTGTAACAGTACCGACGGGCGGGAGATTTGTTAGTTACCTAGTCAGTTAGTTAGTTAGTTAGTTAGCTAGTTAGTTAGTTAGTTAGTTAGTTAGTTAGTTAGTTAGTTAGTTAGTTAGTTAGTTAGTTAGTTAGTTAGTTAGTTAGTTAGTTTATCATCATTGCACTCCGGACAAATCCATAGGTGCTCAGATCCTCCCCTCAGTATGAACCTCAACGTCCGATGGCTAATAGTACCAGTTCTATGTTGATTAACTAGTCTTCTGATGTGTCTTGTGTGCGTCTCGTTTTTTTGTTGTTGCTATGCCGATCTTAATTCCCAAGTCTGCCATTCTGGCAAGTGATGTGGATTCACTGCCACCAAAGTCCTCTATCCTTCCCATTTTTTTCTGAAAGAATTAATAATATCAGCATGATCCATAGGGTGACCGTCGATAGTGATAGCGGATCCAGCCAACATGTCAGGTCTTTCATTTCTATCAACGCCTGCGTGTCCCGGAACAAAAATAAAGGTGACTCCACGCACAGTGGACTTTTGTAATGATTCAAGCCATTGTCTTCGCACCCAACCTGCCTGAACATACCTGCCCGAGTATACATATGGGGATGTATTTTTGTGTTTCAAGCCAGGCAAACGCTTGCGTCACTGCCATCACCTCCATCGTCATGCTGCTGGTTGTCATGGAGAAGGCGCCGTTAGCTTCTTTGACTGTTCTGCCTGCTGAGCCTGCTGTGAATGCCCATGCGCTTCTTTTTTGGCGTATAACGGATCCGTCTGTGTAGATTATTGCATCTGCTTCGTCTGAATTTTCACTGATGAGAGCGTTGACCTCTGCATTAACAGCAACAGGATTCTCTTCTCTACATCGCCTGTTGAGTGTGGCAACACAGGAACATGTACAAATAAACGCATTAGGCACAGGTATCCACTCTGTACCAGGGGTGATGTCGGTTAGGCTGCATATTTGCCTAAAAACATCTTCAGCCCGACCTAGCCATGATTTTCTCCCTTTCAGACTGCCGCCCTTTTCACTAAAAAGCGCTTGATGCAGTGGGTGTTTCTTATCAGCACATATTTTGAGGTATGCCCGAGCCCTCTAGATCCTGATCCTTTGGTTCATTGTTGGAAAGTAGATTTGTAAAGTACCGGTCGGCGTGAGATTTGTGACAGCACCGACAGGCTATAGATTTCTAACAGTTCCGAGGGGGGGGGGGGAGATTTGTTACAGTGCCGATTGGGGGGGGGGGGAATTAGTAACAGTACCGATTGGGTGGGGGAGATTTGTAACAGTACCGATGGGGGGGGGGGGTTGTAACAGTACTAATGGATAGGCGGGAGATTTGTTACAGTACCAATGGGGGGGGGGGGGGATTTGTTACAGTACCAATAGGGGGAGATTTGTTACAGTACCAATGGGCGGGAGATTTGTTCCAGTACCGATTGGGGGGGGGGGGATTTGTAACAGTACCGATGGGGGGGGGGGGGGGGAGAGATTTGTAACAGTACCGATGGTGGGGGGGGGGAGATTCGTAACAGTACCGATGGGGGGGGGGTGGGAGATTTGTAACAGTACGATTGGGGGGGGGGAGATTTGTAACAGAACCGATTGGGGGGGGGGGGGATTCGTAACAGTACCGATGGGGGGGGGGGAGATTTGTAACAGTAACCGATGGGGGGGGGGGGGGAGAGATTTGTAACAGAACCGATGCAGCTCGCTCGTCACTAACATCAGGCAGCAGACTATGTGATGCTCTCTTTTGTGAGTGTATGTGTGTGTGAGTGTGTGTGAGTGTGTGTGTGTGTGTGTGAGTGTGTGTGTGTGAGTGTGTTTGAGTGTGTGTGTGTGAGTGTGTGTGTGTGTGAGTGTGTGTGTGTGTATGTGTGTGAGTGTGTGTGTGTGTGTGAGTGTGTGTGTGTGTGAGTGTGTGTGTGTGAGTGTGTGAGTGTGTGTGTGTGTGTGTGAGTGTGTGTGTGTGTGTGTGAGTGTGTGAGTGTGTGTGTGTGTGAGTGTGTGTGAGTGTGTGTGAGTGCGTGTGAGTGTGTGTGAGTGTGAGTGTGTGTGAGTGTGTGTGTGTGAGTGTGTGTGAGTGTGTGTGTGTGAGTGTGTGTGTGTGTGTGTGAGTGTGTGTGTGTGTGTGAGTGTGTGTGTGAGTGTGTGTGAGTGTGTGTGTGTGTGTGTGAGTGTGTGTGTGTGTGAGTGTGTGTGTGAGTGTGTGTGTGTGGGTGTGTGTGAGTGTGTGTGTGTGTGAGTGTGTGTGTGTGAGTGTGTGTGTGTATGTGTGTGAGTGTGTGTGTGTGAGTGTGTGTGTGTGAGTGTGTGTGTGTGAGTGTGTGAGTGTGTGTGTGAGTGTGTGTGTGAGTGTGTGTGTGAGTGTGTGTGTGTGTGTGAGTGTGTGTGTGTGTGAGTGTGTGTGTGCGTGAGTGTGTGTGAGTGTGCGTGTGTGTGAGTGTGCGTGTTAAGGCGTGTGTGTGTGTCTGTTGATTTTCAACATGTGCAGTAGTTCTTGTGATAATCCAAAAACAATATTTTTGTGATAAACCCACAGCAATGTGTGTGTGATGGATCCAACAGTAATATTTTAATGATTGGTCCAACAGTAATATTTTTTGTGATGGATCCCACAGCAATGTGTGTGTGTGATGAATCCAACAGTAATGTTTGCGACTGCAAGTCCCTCACAATAAAAAAAAAAAAACAACAATAAAAATCAGTTGAAGAATAACAGTGCAAAGATTGCTATGCAGACTATCTCATATGAGGGTTGCTGTAGATCATGTCTGCGACATATTTTCATTTCACGAGTAATAGGAGCGTCCGGAAGTAAATATTACCGATTCGTCGATTTGGCCTAGACAAAACCAACACTGTATGACTGCAATGAAAAACTATTGGAGCATTGCAATGTACTCTGAAACTGTAAGGTTAGCACAGTTCTTTGCTACTCCAGCACACAGTGCTTTGGTAGAAAGACTTTCTTTGAGCCAAGGGTTCTCAAACTGACTGACTGACTGACTCTCTACCCCACCAGGACATCACACAAGCGATAAACACCCGATGACACAAGGTGCCACCATGCGGATGAGGATCGCCGTGGAGAGGTCCCAGAAACCGCGTTCAGACATTTGGCCATATGTATGGCCTGCCTATATTGCGGCGCCTGGCAAAAGCCAGAGTAGGGCTTCAAATGACAGAAAATTTCGTCCTAAAAAGGACGAAATTGGATTTACTTAGGTTCTCAAGCTGACTGACTGACTGAATTTCTACCCCACCAGAACATCACACAAGCGATAAACACCCGATGACACAATGTGCCACTATGTGGATGAGGATCGCCGTGGAGAGGTCCCAGAAACCGCGTTCAGACAATTGGCCATTTTGATGGCCTGCCTATATTGCGGCCCCTGGCAAAAACCAGAGAGCGGCTACAAAAAACAAAAAATTACACCCTAATAAGGACGCATGAATAACTCAAGCTGTGCCGCAGCCCTCAGTGATGCCGCCAGCGTATGCCAGGGGTGTCGAGGTATACATCGATAATTGTTCAAATTCTGCTTGAGTTCAGTGAAGACAGCAGTTTAAAACAGAAAAACTGGGGGTGGGGGTGAAGGAGGGTTGGGTGCGTGGTCTCAAGGCATGGCGTCAGCCCCGAGTACTACAGGTCCCTGGTTCAAGCCCCGGTGAATGCTGCGATATTTTCACACAGACCTAATTATTTCCCTTGGTCTCTGGGTAGAGTAAGAACGGACGCTGGTATGTAATGTTGCGCACGTAAAAATTCCTTGGCAGTTGAAAATCGAAAAGAGTAGCCCAACGGCGCTGCCCGGTAAAAATTTAGGGTTGAAATCTACCCAAAGTATTTCAGGATGTTGCCGGTGCTATGGAGTTTGTGCACTGTTCTGATATTCTTCGGACCCAGGCTAGAGTCAGAAGTAGAATGGAGCACTTATGGGTTATTACCCTTGTACCATGATGTTAATCCGTCGTAAACCTAAACCTCAAAACAGAAATACCATGAAGAAAGCCAAAAAGAGTTATGGATGCAGGTGTAACAGTAGAAGGGCCGAATGTCAGACGGGCCTGCGTGCCCAATTTGTAACACTTTGAAAAGAAAGTTTGTTCGTTCGCTCGTTTGTATTCAGAAAATAGTGCTATTGGCTAGACTGCAGGGCATTTTCAACGTACGCTTATATTAAACAAAGAGATACAGCAGCAATCTTCAAATGAAGTCAGGAAACAATTAACTAAACTTTCCATAAACATAAAGTAAATAATAAAAAAGTCATCCAAACAGTTTTTTTTTGTTTTTTTGTTTTTTCATCTTATTAATGACAATTAAACATTACATATGCACTTTTTTTTCCACTAAGTATTCAAATTTGCTTTAAGGGTAAATGTGCTGCGAAATATGTTTTTCCCGACAAAGGTGCCACGGCCACAAACCTTTTGAGACACGCTGCGCTAATCCATGCCCAAAAATCCAATGAGAGGAGGAGTCGTTCTAGTCTGGTTTGAGTCAAATTTCCTTTTAACATTTAATTTCAATCATCTCATTAATGAGATTAACAAAAAAAACTTTTTGGATGAATTTTTCATTATTTACTTTATATTTATGGAAGATTGCTCCTGTATCTCTTTGTTTAATATAAGCGTACGTTAGAAACATGTAGAACATTCTTTAAAGATAGGGTTATCAGAAAGATATACACTGGACAAGAAAGACGTTCTTTAAAGACAATATCATCAGAGAGATATACACGGGACTAGAAAGACGTTCTTTAAAGATAATATCATCAGAGAGATATACACAGGACAAGAAAGACATTCTTTGAAAATGAGATTATAAGAAAGATATACACTGGACAAAAAGACATTCTTTGAAGTTGAGTTCATCAGAAAGATGTAAACAGGACAAGAAAGAAGTTCTTTAGAGATGAGGTCATCAGAAAGATGTAAACAGGACAAGAAAGACGTTCTTTAGAGATGAGGTCATCAGAAAGATGTAAACAGGACAAGAAAGACGTTCTTTAGAGATGAGGTCATCAGAAAGATGTAAACAGGACAAGAAAGACGTTCTTTAGAGATGAGGTCATCAGAAATGCGTACACGATATTTAAATAGAATTCAATGTTGGGTGAAGTGTCCTTTTTTTTTTTTTTTTTTGCAAGATCAAATATGGCAACCCTAATTTTTTTTTTTTTTTTGGCAAATGCGATTCAGACAAGGTGAAAATTGTTGACTCGCAGTAGACATGGCGCCTGCTAGAAGAATTCACAAAAGAGGTGGAAATGATAGGGGCAACACAACCGGGCGGTCTATCCAGAGACAACACAAAGTCGTAAGAGGAATATAGATTTTATATGTAGGCAGTCGGTTGTTGTACTTGTTGTTGTTAGAGTTGTTAGTGTTGCTGTTGCTGTAGTTGTTGCTGTAGTTGGTGTGAGAAAGAGTGCACTCCGAATTCAGAACTCAGCTACAATTGTTAAGACTTGTTGGAATACGCCATACCTATAAATACCGAATAACTTAGCCATATGGATGGAGCGAGAGAAGCACACTGAACTGATCCATGATTACATGGTGCCATTGAGACAAAAGCCCTCTTAGCCAAATTCTCAAGGTCTCATAAGAGCCATCGTCGATCTTTCGAGCCTTGAATTTGGCCAATACGCCACAACTATTAACGGCTATTGTGTATCCACAATCTATAGAAGCCAATAATTGTTAGTCGATATAATTGGCTATTGTTTTCGATGACATGGTTGGAGTTCATATTTCAGCGATTGTTATAGTGTTGTTGTTTGGAGGCAAATTATTAGGTGGACTGTTATTAGATAATCAACGTGATCGAACGCCCGGTATGCCGAAGATGTTTAGTCTCATTCAACAACTGTCGCTAGGTCTAGATACTTGTCTCCCACGTAATGTTCTGTTATAATAAGAACTGAGCTATTTTTCAATTGTATACTACTGAAATCATTAAATTCATTATCTTCTTCTTCTTTTTCTTTTTCTTATACAACAACAACAACAACAACAACAACAACAACAACTACTACTACTACTACTACTACTACTACTACTACTACTACTACTACTACTACTACTACTACTACTACTACTACTACTACTACTACTACTAATACTATCACCATCACCACTACTTCTACCACCACTGATTCTGCTGCTGCTGCTGCTACTACTACTAGTACTAACACTTGTATTGCAACGACAACAACAACTACTATTGCTGCTGCCATTATTGCTGCTAATACTACTATGCTACTGCTGCTGCTGTTACTGCTAGACGCATTTCTCTCCCCCTCCCCCCCCCCTTCTTCTCCAATTATATTTCCCATATAATGCTAATGCCTCTCTTCCCTTTGATGTCCCATCAACTTCAATGAACCGTTCCATGTTGTCGCGTTGAGAAGCTTGTGTTTGCATGTAGCTAATATCTTCTATACGAGGATAACTAGAACTATGCGCATGTCAAGGTACTAATCGGATGTGCTACAACTAGACCTTGGGGGGGGGGGGGGGGGGGCGCGGTGCACGATATCTTCCAGATGTGTGCCGACTGTGCTCAGGATAATGCTTGCAATCTAGTTCTTTAGAACAGGGATCCCACAACTGGACGAGGGCTAGGGATCTGGTTCTTTAGAACAGGGATCTAGTACAGGAGGAGGGCGGCGGATCTAGTTCTTTAGAACAGGGATCTACCACTTGACGAAGGCGGGGGATCTAGTTCTTTAGAACAGGGATCTACCACTGGACGAGGGCGGGGAATCTAGTTCTCTAGAACAGGGATCTACCACTGGACGAGGGATCTAGTTCTTTAGAACAGGGATCTACCACTGGACGAGGGATCTAGTTCTTTAGAACAGGGATCTACCACTGGACGAGGGATCTAGTTCTTTAGAACAGGGATCTACTACTGGACGAGGGCGAGGGATCTAGTTCTCTAGAACAGGGATCTACTATTTGGTAAAATCGAAACCTCTCAGTCGTCTCACGCGCAGGCGCCAACACACACACACACACACACACAAACACACACGCACACACAGACACACACACAATAAATCATTACCATCAACAATATCAGTAACTGCTAGACGGAGAAGTTAAGTCGATAATGTTTCTAGGTAGATAAATCGAGTGATAATATTCTCTACGAAACGCGTGTTGTTGTCTTGACATGTTTAATCAAATCGCCAGGCGACTTCTTATTGCAACATTTACTTTTTTCCCCCTTTGCAACAGGTATTCAGGCATGCCCTAGAATTGTCCGATAGCTCATCTCGCTTGTCTCAGGTGTCTTCTCATCTCGCTTGTCTCAGGTGCCTTCTCATCTCGCTTGTCTCAGGTGCCTTCTCATCTCGCTTGTCTCAGGTGTCTTCTCATCTCGCTTGTCTCAGGTGTCTTCTCATCTCGCTTGTCTCAGGTGCCTTCTCATCTCGCTTGTCTCAGGTGTCTTCTCATCTCGCTTGTCTTAGGTGTCTTCTCATCTCGCTTGTCTCAGGTGCCTTCTCATCTCGCTTGTCTCAGGTGCCTTCTCATCTCGCTTGTCTCAGGTGTCTTCTCATCTCGCTTGTCTCAGGTGTCTTCTCATCTCGCTTGTCTCAGGTGTCTTCTCATCTCGCTTGTCTCAGGTGTCTTCTCATCTCGCTTGTCTCAGGTGCCTTCTCATCTCGCTTGTCTCAGGTGCCTTCTCATCTCGCTTGTCGCAGGTGTCTTCTCATCTTGCTTGTCTCATGTGTCTTCTCATCTCGCTTGTCTCAGGTGTCTTCTCATCTCGCTTGTCTCAGGTGTCTTCTCATCTCGCTTGTCTCATGTGTCTTCTCATCTCGCTTGTCTCAGGTGTCTTCTTACACTAAGCACTAGCTCATTATTCGGTGTCTGAGGTTAGACATGTGAATGAACTAGCTGTAACCGGCCACGCGTTGCTGTGGACCAGAATGGTGAAATGGAGAGGAGAGAAAATAGCTCTCAGCTAACAGTGTCTGTTATATCCCCCCCCCCTCCTCTCCCCTCGACCCAGTCATATCTCCCTCTCCGAAGGATTGAAAAATTATCCATGGCGAAATTATTTAAATAGAAATAGGAAAGAGATGAGAACTTTAAAATAATATTTTAAGCTCTCTAAGCTAACTTTGTCTGGCATAACCCCCCCCCCCCCCCCCCCCCCCCCCCCGCTCCCCCAATCTTATCTCCCTCTTCGAAGGATTGAAAAATCTTCACCTGGCGAAGTCATATATCCCTCTCTGAAGGACTGAGAAATCATCCATGGCGAAATTATTAAAATAGAAATAGTTAAGAAATGAGAACTTTAAATATTATTTTAAGCTCTCTCAGCTAACTGTGTCTGGCATAACCCCCCCCCCCCCCCCTTTTCCCCCTTTCCACCAATCATATCTCCCTCTCCGAAGGATTTAAAAATCATCACCTGGCGAAATTATTAAAATAGAAATAGTTCAGAAATGAGAAATTAAAAATAATATTTTAAGCTCTCTCAGCTAACTGTGTCTGGTATAACCCCCCCCCCCCCTAAATCACATTATCCTCACCGAAGGATGGGAAAGTCACCATGTGACGAAATATTGTAACTACATCGAGCTTGGCATCCGTGTCCACCCAGTCTTAAATAGGTAGCATTATTTGTGCAGAGAAGTAAATGTAGCCAGTGTAACAGTTACCACATCACCCATCCAGTACCAGTGCTACTGCAACAACTACCACCACCACCATCACAACAACAACAACAAAAACTGTCACTACAGGCTGTGTAGGTCGATGTAGAAAAGAGGAGTTAGCGCCGCATGCTGTCGCCACGGACTATTATGTTTTATTTTGCCCCCGACATAGAAAAAATAAACTTTATCACGTAACCAGTGATGGAACCCACAGTAAAAAGTACACTATACTTACGAATAGCGAAGAAAAAATACCCCGCACCCGTCATCTCTCCCTCTCCTAAGAAATGATTTTCAAATGACCTTGGCATCCGTGTCCACCCAAACTAAACTGGACTGTAAGCCGTCTTAGTTAACAGTTTCTGTCATCGCCGAATAGTTTTTGATTGAGAAGCGTCTCGAGGAGGCTAATTAGGACTTAACTAAAATCGTATGTCCTTGGGCAAAAGGCGCAGATATCGCAGCCTAGCTGTAAATCACAACACAAAGTGGTAACCACCCTTTTAAGGGAAAAAGAACAATTATCACCCAGCGGGGAATTGAACACCGGTCACCCGCGTGAAAGATGGAATACTTACAACTATACTACCGAAAACTGAAAAGTTTAGGTCAGATATCGCAGCCTAGCTGTAAACCACAACAGAACGTGCCAACTCCCCTCTCGAGGGCAAACGAAGATGACTATTGAGCATCACGTCGCCGCTGTCGCAGGCTAGCTGTAAACCCCAAAACCGAAAAAAGGCGTAGATATCGCAGCCTAGCCATGAACCACAACACAACGTGCCAGCCGCCCAGTTAAGGGCTAAAAAATTTATATCACCCAGCCTGGAATCGAACTCGGGTCACTCATGACAGGCAAAATAGTTACAACTACGCTACCATACAATCAAGCAGATAGTGGAAATGAAATTATATAGTAATGCAAGGTTCAATAAGAGCTCAGCAGTCAAAAATGGCCAATCAACTAAAAACAAATCCGGGCCGGTAACAAAACAAATAATGATTTGACCGTTGCTGGAGCTACGTAGTTTGTGGTTTGGGCGATTTTCTGACAAAAAATCACGCTTTGAGTCAAAGGCAACGTTGTGTGAAAATGTGAAAGCAATCGGTTCAGTAGTTTCCGAATCTATAGTTAACAAACTCGGTAAATTAACATTTTATTATCATAGATAATGAGACAAATACAATATGGCGCGTGTTCGGAATATCATTGACCAGAAGAAATAATAAAACTGTCATGGACAAAGAAGAGTGAGGCAAATATCTTGAACAGAGAAAAACTACAAAAGTATCAAGGAAACCGTTGAAAATAAACGGGAGACATAGATCATGATTTCGCCATAGATGTCTGGACAGGAAATAATATTACACGCTGCGTGAACTTCATGAAAATATGAGATAGAATTGAGGGGCGTAGTGTGATGTCTGCGCTAGACAAGACACCAAATACAAGGGGGAGAACTGGAAAGTCGAGATCACCGGTGTCAGCTCTAGGACAGGCAACAACAACTACAGTCTCATTGTCTGCTGTGTCCCATGTGTGTAAAATAGAGGGGGTGGGGGAGGGGTTGAAGTCGAACCTCAATTTGTCTGGCCAGCGGCTAGATGCTCGCCTGTTGATCGAAAGGTAGTTGGTTCAAGTCCTGATAGAGCCGGACTGTAAAATAAGCGCCTCCCCCCCCCCCCCCCCCAGGCAACCCTTAAATGTGTACCCTATACAGTCCTAGGAAGTAAAGACGGCCGGCATGAAGTTGACTGCATCACCCACCAAGTACGTGTGGTAGATAAAGTACAAGTAGAGCCCTATATGCCTAATACGAATGAAGGCCTGAAAAATGACTGTTTACTTATAATTTCTATGAAGCCCGCGCTTCCCAAAAAATAAGCCATAGTTAAGATAGTCAGCCGGAGGGAGCGGGTTCGGTTCATCTGATGAAACACACAACCACGTATCTAATTATAAAGAAATTAATGTTGAAATAAATATAATAAGCAAAGTACCCTTTTGCACGCCTTTAAGCGTATTAGGCATATAGGGCTAGACCTATATTTCATAGAACGATCCATATTCGATGGGTGATGTGGTCAGCATCACGCCGGTGGCCTTTACTTCCCAGGAACAAATATAAATAAAGACACAATATTATGTTATATATTGTGAACAAATATTAATACGGATAATAAATTGTTTGTGTAAATACCTCTTTGGATGAGAGATCAGAGCTTGTGTATACGTGTTTGATAACAAATATAAATATTATAGTACCGGCGAGACGTTGACCACATCATACACCCAGTGCCGATTGTTCTATCAAGTATCGGTCTAGCCCTATATGCCCTGTACGACTCAAAGCGTGGAAAAAGATCTTATGCTTGTATAATAATTATAGTATATTCTAAATAGTATAAACTAAAAGTCTATTATCATCATCACGTTCCGTGTCGACCTGAGTAGACCTCTATGCATCTCCACAGATCTTGACCCCTTGTCATCTGGTTCAGTTCCACTGACGATATCCCTCCCTGGGACCATCACAATCTATCAGTCATCATATCTCTCCCTGGGACCATCACAATCTATCAGTCATCATATCTCTCCCTGGGACCATCGCAATCTATCCGTCATCATATCTCTCCCTGGGACCATCGCAATCTATCCGTCATCATATCCCCCTGGGACCATCGCAATCTATCCGTCATCAGTTCTCACGGTCTCCCTCACCCTCTTTTACAAGTGATTTTCATAGTCGTTACAATATCCTCCAGAGCTTCCCCGTCCTTACCCCCCCCCCCCCCCAATCACATGACCAAAGAACAATGCTTGTCCTTTCCTTATAGCTGTATACATTGATATGTTTTCTTTAGCTTCCCTCAAGCAATCCTCGTTAGCTGCTCTATAAGTAAATACATTTATAATTTTCAATACAGCCCAGAAAGAAAATAAAAACCAGTGACGCCTTGTGGTGCATCCATTAATTGAAGACCGTGTCTTATTTTAGGAGGAACAAGTTATTGCCACAAACGTCTGGGATACATGGGAAAGTGTAAAAATATGAAGATAAATGAATGCAATAAACACATTTACCTGCAATAACGGTTTGGAGAAATCTCGGCTCAGCATGCAATGATAATATTGGAGAAAACAGACTGGTGACATGCCGAGGAGGTAGAATTAACTTAGCGTGTGCGCTGTGTGGGTATGTTAACTTGTTTTGCACCGAGTACCGCAACTTGCAACAAGTACGTTTTGTTGGCCCTATACAGACTTTCCAGACGATAGTGTTATATTGCCCTATGAGGAAGCATGGACTCACAGCCCATGGCGATGGCGAGTATGACTAGCAAGACCTGCCCTCGTTAGAAAAAGTCTTTCACAATTAGAGCCTGGACTTACAGCCCATGGCTATGGCGAGTATGACTAGCAAGACACGCCCTCGTTTAGAAAAGTCATCCACAATTAGAACATGGGATTTCAAGACCATTGATGCCATCATGTATTTTCAGTGTGCTTTTTCTCAGACGTTCATTTCTCCGTCTTCTTTTCTGCAATAATTTCTTCTGCCATTTTCATTTCAGTCCTGATTAGTCCCTTGCAAGCAACACGGCACATGGCATTTCGTTCCAACGATTCTATCCCAGCGCCAGGAGCATTCATGCCCCACTTGTACAAACGTTTATATCTTGACAGAGTTTGACCTCGACATATTCTACCTTTCTGTTATTCGCCATAGAGGGCGTCCTTCGGGACTTTACCATCTCCAGTGTTCAGGTGTGATTCAGCCACCTGAACCTTCGCGGACTAAGCATTGAGAAAACTGTTCTAATGCCTGCTATTTCTATTATCTCAGTATTTGTGATCTAGTCTTTTATCACTTAATGCCAGGAACCACTACTTAATAAAAGAATGTATGCATGTAATGATTAATGAAAGAAGTGAAGTCAAAAGGGCAGAATGGAAAATAGTGTCAAATTCTACCTTTAGAAAATATAATGTGTTCGTTCGTTTGTTCATAATTTAGCCTAGAGTACGCAGAGGTTGTAGTGTTTACCTGTCGAGACAGCAGGATTCATTCAAGACAGGGAACGACAGTTAAATGCATTGGAAAAAAAAAATTCCTAAGGCAATTGATAAACTTTAAATGAGATGAATTCTAAAAAAGAGGTGGAGGGGGAAGATCAATGTCCAGACAAGCAATACGAACTGAGCTAAGTCTACAATAAGAAGAAGCTCTAAAGGGGAGCCTGTACAGCAGGGATCCGCCGATAATCAGTAGAAAGATCTCTCGTCGACGATTGTTTCGACCCGTTACCATTGGTATACAATCCTGGAAGGTGGGCCGACCTGGGCCATGAATCCCAGACCTCGATCTTCCCCTGCCTAACTTTACCGGATGTTCTCGGACAGGGACAAGACCATTTGATGATTTGTAACAGATGTTGTGATAATCATTGATATTGTCGCGGCGGTAGCATATAGATCAGTCGACTACATTAGGACTATGGTGACAAGCTTTGCTTGGTTCATCGGACAGGTGTTTGCATTTACACTCTGGCAGTTGACACAGGGACGTAGGTAAACATTTCGGACACTCAGGCTTTTAAGGGATAAGACGTTCTTTTTCACTAGAGACTGACCAGTCTACCGAGGCCCATCTCCCATGTCCTTCAGTTGCGTACAGAGCCAGCTTGAAGCTCTTTCAGCAGCTTCGTCCATTTGTTTTAGTGACCGTTTCTTTGCATGCCCAGCTGCCTTTCCACATTGTACATGGAAGTGGAGATAAAACCTCTTGCGCCTACCTCAACGTTATGTTTATTCAATTAATCCCACTCGAAGTCTTGGTTATTCAATCAATCCCACTCAAATCCTTGAATTTTTCAATCAGCCCCACTCAAAGTCGTGGGTTATTCAATCAATCCAACTCGAAGCAAAGACTGTGTTTGTTTAAAGTACATCAGGTGTTTGTTGAGGTTGTGACATAAAAGGTGCAGCTGCCAACCTGTCATTACTCCAGTGATATGCCTGAGTTAAGCGCATTTGACAAGCCTCTGTTTATGAGTGCCATTGACCATGCATGCCTAGCTGGTGACACCCAGCAGGAAGCCGGTGTGATCTGAATCGCGGCTCACTCAAGGGAATGACATTTTGTTTAAATACCTTCTACAGATTAAATGCAATTGTGTGTTTTTGATTAACGACCAGCTGCGACGGCACCCTAGTTGGTTGAGTGATATTTCCTAGATGACGAGGTGTCACTGGTGACGGGAGAAAGAGTTATTGAACATTTTCATTTACAGTTCTGCTCTCCCAGTCTACAGTGTCATGGAGACCCCATCTATGCATTTGACCTATGACAAGACCCCATTTGTGGATCTGACCTGTGACAAGACCCTATCAGTTGATTTACCATATGACACATTAATGACTCTCAAACCACTGAGATCATCGCATTATCATCAAGGATACTTTCACTAGCACCGGCTTTTACTCATAGGTGCAATGTTATCCAACTGAGAAATAAACACAGGAAAAAGGTTTTGTTTGGATAGACAGCTGGCAGCACTTGGTTCACTAGTGACTTTAAAGCTTTTATTTTCTGTGTACATATTAGCTTCAAACATTAAACTGTTTAAGTGTGCTCTTCATTCATCACTATTTGTTTCTGGATTTCAGTCAGTCTCTCTCTCTCTCTCTTTCTCTCTCTCTCTCTCTCTCTCTCTCTCTCTCTCTCTCTCTCTCTCTCTTTCTCTTCTCTCTCTCTCTCTCTCTCTCTCTCTCTCTCTCTATATATATATATATATATATATATATATATATATATATATATTATGAAGTTCTGTCACGTAACAGACCAAGCCACACCTTCGTCTTGGACTCATCTAGATTCTGTCACCTCTATGCAGATGATGCAAAGTTTTAAAAAAAGACATGCCTCTATAGGTATATAGTCCATCTTTTGTAAATATAGGTCGTTGGGTCGAGTTAAATACTCCGATATGTCCTAATTCTCTTAGGAACGTTATAGTTTTGAATCTAAAATCGTAGGGGAGAGATTCATTGGTAATTATTGCCAAAAGTCCAATTGGCATATCACCGCCTGGGGCGGATGAATCTTAACCCGCCTTCTTCAAAAGAGACGCTTGTGTCCGAACTAATGTCGATCAAGTCTCCATCGTAGAAGGTGGCTTTTTGGGGGAAGGGGAGGGGGGCTTTGTGCTTATTTCTGTCCAAACTGAAGAAACATTCAAATTTCCTAGAAGAATCCGGAGCTTGGGAGTTTAATTTCTTTGGAGACCAGATCGACAGACATCATCCATCCACATCACCAGTAGTGCTTACCACCAGCTGTCAGAAGATGCCATCATGGAGCCAGCAGACATGTCTGTTCCTACTCCCAGGTAGTGACCAACAGTACAATTGGGAGAGATTCATCCCCTGGGAGTTGTATGGTGGAGCCAGAGGTTGAATGCCCTTTTTAGTCTACAGTAATTGTGACCCCATATTCAAATTGTACCTGAGACAATGCTGTGCTATAGTATAAACGTTAGTGTAGAAGTTCATGTGTAGAGGAGCTGAACAGTCCCCTGGTGCCAACCAAACCAGATGCAGAAGTGATGTGCCACAATGGACCGGACTTGGATACAGATGAGTTATATTCCAGAGGTTGTGATCACTCTTACGCCGAAGTTCCTTGTCCATGTGTCATAGTTCTAAGGCATAGCTATGATCACCTTGGCTGCTACTGGAAGCAACCCTTGTTCTGGTCATACATGAATTCTCTTTGTCTCCCCAGTGTCATTGTTTTTATTGAATTCTTTTGCCTTATCCTTGTATTGGTTATTCTGACTACATAATGTTACGTAAATTTTCTATTCATGGTTTAGTGTCCATCTTTCCCTGTTCCTAATTGTCTGGAGTGTGTGTAATATCACTATATTAAATATTTAACTGTATTTCACATGTTGACTAGGACAGGAGACTATTTAGTCTCGGGGCTTAATTGAAGCAGTGAGGAAGTCAGGCCTAGGAATATTTTATGTTCTGTTGTGCCATAATTTGAGTCGCCTCACCCCTGAAGTAGGCTGGACGTTCATTAGAGCTGCGGGATTCCGCCTAGACCATTGCGAGCCAACATCTCAACATTTTATAACTACTTCAGAGTGCTATTTAGTTTATCAGGGGAAACCCTTACCAAGGCACATGACATCAGCAGTATGTGACAAGTGCCTTGCCGACTGTCGTGAGCAATCATGCCTCTCCACAATCTGCAATCTGCAACTGAGTGTATCAGTTCGTGGGCTGACACACCTCCATGCCATGACAAATGACTGGCAAGAATATGTTACTGCTGTCTTCCTCTGTCTCTCTTTCCACAGATCTTTCCAGTCGTCACGTTACATTTTCACTCTTCTCATAACATGACCAAAAAAATGATGACTATCTCTTTATGATGTTTGCGACAAGTTGTCTTCACCTGCCATATCTCTGCAGCCTCAAGCTACTTTTCGGTTTGTTTAGTAATTGTACAGGGTTCACAGTCGTATGTTAAAACTGGATCTAAAAAGCATGCGAGAATCCTTTTCCTAACCCCGAATGACATGGATTTTTTGCATAAAATATTCCTCATTTTGTAAAATGCAGTTTTGACCTGTCCTATTATTGCATACTTTATTACATATAATATTATTGCATGTAATATATACACATATATATACAAACAAAAAATCAGTCATCCACCTTGACAAAGACAATGGCCAGATATTCGCGTCTCCTACATGCTGCTAGGTTAGACCCACTCTGCAACTTCACTAGAATTCACTCTTTCATGTTCGTCGTCTTGGCCCCAGACACAAAATAAAGAACGGCTCCTTCAGTCGTCTTCTCATGCTTTCAAGTCGCATGTATTTTCTACTCTGTATCACTTCTACATGAGTCCCTTGAGAATCAGGCTAATCTGGCGATGGTCCTTTCTGACCTAAACCTTTCTAAACCTCGCCTTTTGTGCTAAGCGGATTTGTAGGTTCATAAGTACAACTGTTATCCTTATCTTATAATTTGCATTACTACACTTGTGCGAATAATAATACATGTTCTTTCATCTTACTTTTTACCTCAGCTACTATGCATTTTAATGTATTTCTAAGTATCTGTTTCTTATTATCTCATAACTGTTACATCGATTCTTCATTATCTCATGACTGCTACATCTTTTTTTCATTATTTCATAACTGTTACATCTATTTATGATTATATCATAACTGTTAGATCTATTCCTTATTATCTCATAGCTTTTACATCTATTTATTATTATCTCATAACGTTTACATTTATTTCCTATTTTCTCATAATTGTTACATCTTTTCATTATCTCATAATTGTTACATTTATTTCTTATTATCTCATAACTGTAGGTAACTTCCATTTTTGTTTCTATTTAAAGATACATGACTTGAGTTCGTCAATAGACGAACAAGTTAAACCAAAATTATCCAAGTTGCTTCGGCCGTGTAATTTACATAAGTATGAAGTTAAACCCACACGTCTGTAAAGCGGCCTTCATTCATATTATTTCTGTAGCCAAAACAAATTTTGCCGTTTGACTTACACGAACAGTTCTAATTCATAATCGATACTATGTAGATCAATGGTTTCTAATTGATAATCGATACTATGTAGATCAATGGTTTCTAATGGAAAATTAGACAAAGAATCGCTAAATTGATAGGTGTTCATAGGCATCGCGAGTTCGCCCACCGACCCAGAACAATTGTAGGGTCATCAGGTCCATCTGTCTCCAGTTGATACCAAGGCTAAGCCCCATCCCCTCACTCACCACGCCACCCCTTCCCCTCACTCACCATGCCACCCCTTCCCCTTACTCACCACGCCACCCCTTCCCACACAACCTCCTTCCACACCACCCCATCCCCTCACTCACCACGCCACCCCTCCCCACACCACCCTATCCCCACACTACCCCATCCCCACACTCACCACGCCACCCCTCCCCACACCACCCTATCCCCACACCACCCTATCCCCTCACTCACCACGCCACCCCTCCCCACACCACCCTATCCCCTCACTCACCACGCCACCCCTTCCGAAACGACCTCTCCACACACTACCATTTCAACCGTGCATAGAATTACCCTTGTTTAGTTTGTGTTTATACTTGTTAATGTCAAAGCTGTTATCATATTCATATGACATTCAGCTAAACGATAAGTTATCGTTATTATTAGTGTTAAATACTACTAAAAATCACTTTAAACAGGTTTAAACCTCTAGGACCGCCCCCCCCCCCCACTTCCCCAATCCATCTCCTCTCCGTCCTTCTTTTTTTTTAAAAACAAAAATGTATCAGCACCTCACCAATGCATATACACTCGTGTCTTTGTAACAGGGCCACAAAATCTGACAGGAATTCAAAGACTATGACATCTAGTCCATGTGCCAGTGAGACTGAGCAAGAATTGAATTTAACCGATGTGCTTTAAAGTAACATACAAACAGTGTGTCTGCCTGTTGTACATGGACTATCGGCTCACATATACACACAGTGTGTCTACCTGTAGTACATGGACTATCGGCTCTGTGACGAGCTGGTCTGGACAGCTGTTTCTGTCCTTTTAAAGATTGCTTTGTTTAGATAATATTATTATCAAAGTTCTAAACATTTTCCTATTGCTTTTAATTAGCATAATAACACTGGATTAATTAAGAAATTTCCTTACCCTTTTCTTAATGCTTTATTGTAGCAAAATTATAATTAAAGAGTTGAAAGGTAATATAGGCGAAGAGTAGGGCAAGGGGGACTGAAGAGTTACTTCCTCCTGACTTCCTGTTCCCTTTTCAATTCAGAAATTGACCGGTTCAGACCTAAAGTTGTTAGTCTGCCTGTGGTCCAATTTTCTGTTTGAATTCCCTGCCAGGGGTGAGTTAAAAGAATAAGTTTAATTTGATGTATTGCTGCTTATTCCTCTGAATTAATTTTACAGGCTGAATTCTGGAATTTAATGCCCACATGGCTCAACAACTATGATAAATTCCTTTATCCTCACTAACCACGTTTATGATCTAGTATGTACATGTATGCAAACATATTATCGATTTGATGATTGAATTAATGTTTATTTGCTACTAGAAACGTGCATTGGTATTTTCAATTATTATACTTATATTAATTAAGTGATAATTATGTCCTCATGTGAAATCTCGGCCAGTTCCGGTTTCCAGCATGGTGGGACAATTAAAAAGGAATGAATTGTATATTCATTATACCTAATCCCTTTTAAGTTGATTTTTACCTCATGGTGATATTAGCTTAATAAATCACTGTCTTGCTTTAATTTAGATTTAGTCCAGATAATTCTGAGACTAGTTTAAGAGCTTGGAAAAGTGAATACCACAGTGAGGCTGAATTAAATATTCCCACTGTCAGAGAAGAAGAAAGATGTATGGCCCATGCTTGTAATTATTATTGTTGTATATGTATTTCCACCATTACTAGGAATATTTCAGTACTGCAGCAGGTGGCCTTACAATTGTAATAATTATATTTCAACCTTCCCTACTTCTAAACTCT
>CAJHNH020004610.1:2500-25000 GCA_905116865.2 Candidula unifasciata | reverse complement strand
TTCTACATGAAGACCATGTAGAGATTTCAGTAGGTGTTAAATAGTTTAAGTCCTGATCTGGTGCACTATTGTAGATGATTCTGCCTCACCGCATCCACATATTTGAGGTGCATATGAGAGCTAGCTGTTATACAAGTCATCCTCATGTGGGATGCATTTTTTTCCTTACTTGAAGCCCGACCCTGGCTTTGGTTGGGGGTCCTAATATAAAGGCTGAAAGGGGCTTCTGGGACCTCCACGGGTGACCCTCATCCGCATGGTAGCACTTTGTGTCACCGGGTGTTTATCGCTTGTGTGATGTCCTAGTAGGTACAACAAGCCGGCAAGTTAGCTGTTATTTGCAATATCAGTGTAAGTGCCCGGCTTAAGTCGGTATGTTTAAGCACATATGTACCCTTATGACAGAAGAAAGAAATGTTTTAGGAAGGTAAAATTCTTGTGTAGGTTTCGAGGCCCGATGGGCGGAAAGGAGGAGGGGTTCACGAATAGACTCAATGCTTTTTAACGTGTATTCAGTAAAAGGCGATTAATTAGGAATTTACTGAAATCGATAGACGCAGACATCACAGCCAAGCTTACAACAATAACAGAACACCGAGCCAACCATTCTTGAAATGAACACTGCATTAATATCATTATTCATGTTTACAGTTGATGTTAACACATGTCTATAACTACATCCACATTTCAATGCATTCATCCATCCATCCGCCCCTTTCCACCACCCCCACATACATATTAATGTGAGCCAAACACACCCACCGCAATCACATTGATTCTAACGTGGCTGTAACTGCTAGCAGTTGATTAAACTCGTCAGTAACTTTATTCATCCATGCATCTATCCACCCACCTACGCACACACGCACGCGTGCGCGCATACACACAGACACACATTAATCTGAACCTAAAAACAACCCTTTCTCTCCCCATTAAAAAAATGTTCCTCCATGGTAACAAGACTGCCAAACTGCCACAAATTACCAATTTCTGCCTTATTTATACCACTTTTGAGGTGTAAGCAGGTAAGTGGCGGTAGGCGGGGGAGGGGGAGTCTGAAGAATTACTGTCTCATAGCTAGTGCTGTCACCACGACTGTGCAGGTAAGGGTTTTATTTTGCCCCCCGACAGAAAAAAAAAACGCCAGCCTTACCGAGGATTCGAACCTGGGTCTCCCGCTTGACAGCCCAACGTTCTAATCGTTCGGCCAGCCGCTCCTCTAGCCAACAGCACTATCAATATTTACAGTGCACAAGAACACATGTCTGTAATTCCACTCAATCAGAAACGCCAGAGTAATCGAATATTATACGGCTGGAGTCATGCACGATGTCAATCATTAGGCCAAGTCTTCCAGTGCTGCACATGTAACTCTTTCAATCCCAGGGGGTTCTGTTCTCGCAGCGCATGCCCTTAGAAATGAATGACCACTCTGAAGAGTCACGAAAGCATAACTGTCAAACTGGCAAATGACACGCTAAAGTGCCAAGAAGGAGAGCCAGATATCGTTAGTGTGCTCTGACCACTAGTCAAAATAGCGTTGAACGCTTTGCGCGATAGCTGGGATTCATGTGGGAAAAGTCTATTACGTATCACATGTTGCGTGGGACTAAAAGAGTTAAACTTGAAATCTAGTTTTTTTTTTTTTTAATCTTCAAAGAAAGAGGTTCCGGTAATCTTCATCAAGTGCCTAAAAGGTGGGGGGGGGGGGTGGGGTTGGGGGGGGGGGGGTTTGGCTAAAAGGGAGAGAGGAGGAGGGAAATGTTCCTTTTTTTTTAAGGCAGGCGCCGATACTGTGTACCCAGTGCCGCCTTACCTACACTGTCAGTCCCTATGAAAAAAAGTGTGCTGGGGCCCTGTCTACAAGAACTCGCAGAAATGAAATTTAAATGGTCGCTAATATTAAACGTATAATTATTTTATAGGTTTTTCAACAAAACTGCTGGGGGGGGGGGGGGGAGGGGAGGGGGGGGGGGGTGGGTGGCAACGATAATTTCAGTTTTATAATATATAGAAATAATTTTAACGTAAACTTTTATTTAATTCATGGCAAGTCACTTTGCTTACACAGATTAGCATATGACCCTACGCTCGTGGAGGTCCCTGCACAGTCCCAATGTAGGCTCTTGCCTTAAGCCCTGTGTGTACCGTTGCGTAACGCCTGAATAATAATAAAAATAACTGTTCAAAGTCCTTCATTGTTGTTTCTTTAGTTTTTCCCCTCCAGGTGTGCAGTCTGTACAATTAACATCTTAAGGATGAGAATTAAACAAGTACAAATCTTAGAAAACCAGTTAAACCCGTCAGCCATATAGCAGTTTTATTGGGGAACCATAAGACGTTGAGGACGATAAACTCCTGTAGTCCAGCGTGGAATGGTTGATGAGCTTGTGTAGTCCAGTGTGGAATGGTTGGTGAACTTGTGCAGTCCAGTGTGGAATGGTTGGTGAACTTGTGCAGTCCAGTGTGGAATGGTTGGTGAACTCGTGTAGTCCAGTGTGGAATGGTTGGTGAACTCGTGTAGTCCAGTGTGGAATGGTTGGTGAACTTGTGCAGTCCAGTGTGGAATGGTTGGTGAACTTGTGCAGTCCAGTGTGGAATGGTTGGTGAACTTGTGTAGTCCAGTGTGGAATGGTTGGTGAACTTGTGTAGTCCAGTGTGGAATAGTTGATGTACTTGTGCAGTCCAGTGTGGAATAGTTGATGTACTTGTGCAGTCCAGTGTGGAATAGTTGATGAAATTGTGCAGTCCAGTGTGGAATGGTTGATGAACTTGTGCAGGCCAGTGTGGAATAGTTGATGTACTTGTGAAGTCCAGTGTGGAATAGTTGATGTACTTGTGCAGTCCAGTGTGGAATGGTTGATGAACTTGTGCAGGCCAGTGTGGAATAGTTGATGTACTTGTGCAGTCCAGTGTGGAATAGTTGATGTATTTGTGCAGTCCAGTGTGGAATAGTTGATGAATTTGTGCAGTCCAGTGTGGAATGGTTGATGAACGCGTGTTGTCCAGTGTGGAATTGTTGGTGAACTCGTGTAGTCCAGTGTGGAATGGTTGATGAACATGTGTAGTCCAGTGTGGAATAGTTGATGAACTTATGTAGTCCAGTGTGGAATAGTTGATGTACTTGTGCAGTCCAGTGTGGAATGGTTGATGAACTCGTGTAGTCCAGTGTGGAATGGTTGATGAACTTGTGTAGTCCAGTGTGGAATGGTTGATGAACTCGTGTAGTCCAGTGTGGAATGGTTAGTGAACTCGTGTAGTCCAGTGTGGAATGGTTGGTGAACTCGTGTAGTCCAGTGTGGAATGTTTGGTGAACTCGTGTAGTCCAGTGTGGAATGGTTGGTGAACTCGTGTAGTCCAGTGTGGAATAGTTGATGTACTTGTGCAGTCCAGTGTGGAATGGTTGATGAACTTGTGCAGGCCAGTGTGGAATAGTTGATGTACTTGTGCAGTCCAGTGTGGAATAGTTGATGTATTTGTGCAGTCCAGTGTGGAATAGATGATGAATTTGTGCAGTCCAGTGTGGAATGGTTTTTGAACGCGTGTTGTTCAGTGTGGAATTTTAGGTGAACTCGTGTAGTCCAGTGTGGAATGGTTGATGAACATGTGTAGTCCAGTGTGGAATAGTTGATGAACTTGTGTAGTCCAGTGTGGAATATTTGATGTACTTGTGCAGTCCAGTGTGGAATGGTTAATGAACTCGTGTAGTCCAGTGTGGAATGGTTGATGAACTTGTGTAGTCCAGTGTGGAATGGTTGATGAACTTGTGTAGTCCAGTGTGGAATGGTTGGTGAACTCGTGTAGTCCAGTGTGGAATGGTTGGTGAACTCGTGTAGTCCAGTGTGGAATGGTTGGTGAACTCGTGTAGTCCAGTGTGGAATGGTTGGTGAACTCGTGTAGTCCAGTGTGGAATGGTTGGTGAATTTGTGTAGTCCAGTGTGGAATGGTTGGTGAACTCGGGTAGTCCAGTGTGGAATGGTTGGTGAATTTGTTTAAACAAAGCTCCCCTAGCATGTATGAAAAGGGACCCCACACCCGCCCGCCCCCACCCTTGCCCCCAACAAGCATCCCGATTTTGTTGTTGTATCGGTGTATATACATACAGATAATGGTCATCAATTGTCAGGTACCGTATGCACAAAAAAAGGCATCTAACCGATCCACATCAAACAATGGGGAAAAACCTATCGAAATTAATGTAATTAAACTGTTCAAACAATTTTTTTGCATGCATGGCCTGGCATTAAGTCTAGACATTCTCTGATGAGATCAGTGACTGATAGTTCTTAAAACAGCATAGAAAGAAATGCATGTGTCATGACAGGGCGTCATTAATATAGTATCGGAACATTAGCGAAATTAACTCATCAAGAGACAACGATTAGATGCTAGCGTTGGATTACAAACATTGAAAAAATCTTTTAAACAATTAGTGAAGTGAAAAAAAAAAGAAAAAAAATACAAAAGAATGGAGAGGACATCATGAAAAAGCAAAAGAAGTGACTTCTGGTGTGAGTTAGTTGGCTGCATAGAAAGGAATTGGGGTTTGTGGGGGGGGGGGGGGGGACGCGGGCAGGGGGACGCGGGCTTGGGGGGGGGGGGGGGGGGGGGGGGGGGGGGGGGGGGGGTATTATATGTATTTACTACCATATCTCCGATTGCGTCTGTATTCATTTCCATATTTGTGTCTCTCTCTCTCTCTCTATCTCTCTGACTCTCTCTCTCTCTCTCTCTCTCTCTCTCTCTCTCTCTCTCTCTTCTACTATTCCTCTCTCCATTTATCTCCCTCTTTCGCAATCTCTCTCTCTCTCTCTGTGTCACACTTTCTCTGTTTTCTCTTCTCTCTCTTTAACTTGCTACTTTTCTCTCTCTCCCTCTCCACAACTCTCCCTTTGTGTCTTACGGACGGACGGATGGACAGACAAACAGACAGACATGCATGCAAACAGACAGACAGACCGACAGGCAGGCAAACAGACAGGCAGACGGACAGACAGATATACATACGGACGGACGGGCAGACAGACATACAGACATGCGGACGGGCGGACAGACAGACAGACAGACAGACAGACAGACAGACAGACAGACAGACAGACAGACAGACAGACAGACAGACAGACAGACAGACAGACAGACAGACAGACAGACAGACAGACAGACAGACAGACAGACAGACAGACAGACAGACAGACAGACAGACAGACAGACAGACAGACAGACAGACAGACAGACAGACAGACAGACAGACAGACAGACAGACAGACAGACAGACAGACAGACAGACAGACAGACAGACAGAGAGGAAGATGAGGCACGAGCAGATGCGTATCATTGCGCTAGCCGAATTGTTTAAACAATGAAAAACAGCAGGCCATACCTTCAGGAGTCTCTCTTTTTTTATTCCAGACACCTTCAATGTGAGCACAGAGTAGTCAGGAACTTAGTTCCCCTGTATATAGCGTATGTGTGATGTATACAAGAAACGATGTATACAAGTCATGGATGTGTATATTTCAATCTAGACTAATGATACAGACTTTCTTCTATGACATCAGGCCCGGCTGTTTAATACCTGATGTTCTGGTTCCCTCTCGCTGTCTTCCATTCAACGTGCACCCATCTGATGCCTGCTTTAACATAACTTCAGGTAACCCTAATTCAGGGTTTGAGCAGTATCGAAAGGCTTATTTAAACAAAAATGTTGAAGGATACCATCCAGCCTGCCAACTTTTTTCAACAACCAACATATACCAACACATTCCTTTACAAGGCTCATATATTTTCACATTCCAGACACGTCTTTATGTGAGTACTAACTAGTCCCATTGTGTATCGCGAATGACAAGTTCTTTATATGGATATTCCAGTCTGAACAAATGAAATAGATGTGCCTTTATAATATAAATCTAAACTGCACAACATTTCTGCATTGGTCTCTCTCTCTCTCTCTATCTCTCTCTCTCTCTCTCTCTCTCTCTCTCTCTCTCTCTCTCTCTCTCTCTCTCTTTAGCTCTTGTGTATAATATATGTGCCGTGTATACACGTACTAAATGTGTATCGTTCCATATTGACTAATGATACAGATTTTATTCCGTGACAACTTGACAGACTGTCTAACATCTTTTGTTTTGCTGTTCATCCAGTTCCCCTTTCATCTTGTATCCATCTCCTGCCCCACAGGTGGTCTTTACTTTACCCCGAGCTGTGGTCTGAGCGATACCGAAAGGCTTACTAAAACAGCAATGCCCAAATAAACCATTCAACTAGCCGATTTATTGAAAAAACTAGCAAACATCATCATATTCCTTTTCAAGGTTCTCACGTTTGCATTCCAGAGACGTTTTTTTAGGCGAGCACACCAGGGCTAATCAGAAACACCAGCGTCCTTGTGAATTGTATGCCTGGCGATGGAGATATGTTTTTCAGTCTGGGCCAGTGATTTATGTATTCTTTCATTCCAGGATGCAAAACTGTCCAATACTTTTCATTAAGATCTTAGTTTAGTGCCTTTTCTCTTTAACTTTACCGTCTACATCTATCTATCACCTGTCGTTTATATCTTTACGTAACTCTGATCGGAGGCAAAGCGAGACCTTAAGAATTTAATGTTAATACTAAACGACATTATCCTGCTAACTGACGTGTTTAACTCGTTGTGTCCTAAAGAAGAATATGTTTAACAGCAAGCGAAGATTGCTGACATCTAGAGACATAAACAACACATAACAAACAAAAAAAAATAAAGAATTGTCGAATTGTATTACACACAATCCTACTGTATGCTGCAGGGACCTAGACAATAAAAAGCAGTAAGAAAATTACATTCAGTCTCTAGGAAATATACAGAAGAATTTGCTGCATTTCATGGATCCAAAAACATCAACTACAAAGGTTCTGAAGACACCGTGAAGAAGAGAGTTTTTCACTATACAGTTTTTCTTTGCTTTTTTTAAGAAACGATGTTTTCTTTTAAATGACTATATCTTTATAAAATTTCCAGCTTCTTATACACATCCCACTAAAGCAATCTTAGCTCAGCACACGAAATCGAAGAACACTGGCAAAGATCCACATGTGTGTTAGAAGTCTTGGTAAGACATAACGGAAAAGTAAAGCCTAGATATCGACAGAAACTATTAAAACGATCAAAGAAAGGAGAGGGGGAAAAGGCAGACTTTAACAATAGAAAAACTAAAGCTGCTAAAGCTGGAACTCATTAAAAATACATAGACGCTAAAATGGAAGTTAGGATGCAAATTAGATTTCTTTTTCTTTAAATATTGTGATGACCTAGCACAAGAAAATGGAGACAACAGCAGCAAAAGGAAACCCCAGAGATCTACACAGTAACTAAATGAAATAGTAGGTAAATATAGTCAGCCAAGTGGATCAATCAAAAATAGCCAAAGAAGGGTACTTACTAACACTTAATATCAAATGGACAGATGCGCTGAGTATTTTGAAATGCTTTTAAACAGACCAGGCCTAGAGGTTCTTTCAGATATCCAGCCTTTAGAAATGGAACTGGATATCAACTTTGATATACGATCTAAAGAGGAATTTAGGAAAGTATTAATCTTCTCAAGAAAGGAAAGGCGGCAGGCCCAGATGGTATCCCAGCTAGAACCCGTTTAGAACCCCAACAGTTGTGCATTCTTACAGCTGTCAATTTCTACGTATCGTTAGGTTACTTTAACAACATTAATGTATTTGAGTTATTGGTAAGGGCAAATTGAGAATCTGTTTTTTTTTTTTTTTTTTTTTTTTTTTTTTTAAATTGTTATAAAAGTATAAAAGTGTAAAATAAATTATTGTTTAGAAAACATAAATTCTTAAGTTACGGGAAAAAAAAAAACTATTGTGTCACGAAAAACGTATAAAATCGTTAAAAAATAGTAATGAACATGAATTTGTTCTACAGTCTGAGTAATAAAAATGAAATTGTTCTATAGTCTGAGTAATAAACATGAATTTGGTCTACAGTCTCAGTAAAAAAAAATATGAATTTGTTCCAGTCAGAGTAATAAACATGAATTATGTTTTCTACAGTCTCAGCAAAAAAACATAATTCTGCTTGAGTCTAAAATTGTTATCTATAACATCATCAAACAATAAAATTGTTATCTATAACATCATCAAACAATAACATTGTTTACGCTAAATTAATAAGTAAGCACTACTAAAATCATACACAATTTGAGTCTTGGCTTTTTTTTTTTTTTTTTTAAAGAATATGACACTCTGTTGTCTCCTATTGAAATAGCAAGTTTATATATTATTCCTTAAGTCCTTTTTAGGACGTAATTTTTTGTTATTTGAAGCCCCACTCTGGCTTTTGCCAGAGGCCGCAATTTAGGCAGGCCATAAATATGCCCAATTGTCTGAACGCGGTTTCTGGGACCTCTCCACGGTGATCCTCATCCACATAGTGGCACTTTGTGTCATCAGGTGTTTATCGCTTGTGTGATGTCCTAGTGGGGTAGAAAGTCAAGTCATTGCAAGTTATGATAAACAAACTGGCAACTCGCAGAATTTATGCATAAAGACGGGGGGACATTTCTGTAGTTGAAATATTGTATTGGAAATCCTAGGGGAAAATAGAATGGGGACTTCCAAATGTGGAGTAAAAGGTAATTCCATTGCAAATACAGTCAATGGAGTGTGATGAGTTAATTCGTTTTATTTCCATAGCTGCGACATGAATTGCAAAGTTGCACATATATATATATATATAATATATATATATATATATATATATTGGTATATATATATATATATATATATATATATATATGAGAGAGAGAGAGATAGATAGATAGAGAGAGAGAGAGATAGAGAGAAAATGCAAATGTTTAAAAAAAATAAAAATAAACAAAAAAGATAACGTGAAGGAAATAAAAAAAAAGAGGCAGACAACTGACAGACACACATACACAGACACTCACACAAATGCACCACAGAGACAAACAGTCACTAATTGAGACAAAATCCAGACTTACGCATTCTCAAAAATACCCATAGAACCAGCACACTCACACCAGACACATATACGCACACATTAAAAAAAAACACACAAACATAGACGTACGAAGGCAAGAACACAAACTCTGTCAGAAGTAGAAAAGGGGTGTAATCCGAGAATGTTGGGGCACCTACACGACCTAATTATACGCCATTATACGTCGTGCCAGCTTGGTAATTAAGTGGGTCAAGATTTATAAGCAAAGTTAGTTTAGGGTTTCAGGGGTCAGAGATGGTGCTAAGGCTTTTAATGTATAAACAAATGAAATTTGTTTTTTAGGTCAACTGGGGCCCCATGGGTGTCAGTGGGATATGACTCTTGTAGAGCATGCATGTCCCCACCTTTATCAGCATGCGTTCTGAATCAGCTACAATCACGACTTGGATGTGTTTCGTGTTCTTTAGCCAGCAGAAAGCTGCTGTGACCGCCTCCATCGCTATTTTTGAGCTGGATGTTGTGGTATCATATGCTAGGCTGTCCTTCACCAAAAGTCGACTATTTCTTAGATCCATTAAGCACTTCTTTTGCCTCTCCACAATGAACCATATGTATAAATAATAACATCACAAGAGCAGACATTATACTGAATTAGATGCTGAATTGCCACCTCCGTGCAACCTGCTAGCCACTACCTGCATTCATGGCTCAATGTGATTATGACTGTACACAAGTCTGACTGTTCCGCTGGCACTTTGACCCACTCCTCTCCTCTCCTAATGTTCTCCATGATGCAAACCTGTCTGATTGTGTCTTCTGCCTGCCTACCCTCTTATCAGCCGCAAACCCTTAACTGCAACCAGCGCTTCCTGCAAAGGGTGATCTGTGTCTGTAACTACTCTGAGGTATGACTTCGCCTACAAAACATTTTGCCTATCTGCAACAGTCGGCAAACCAAGGATTATACTACTGTGTAGTTCTGAACGCGCTTTAGTTTAACCAGTTCACTTTGAGGCAATGAGTAGTCTCGACTCCACGTCTTCTCATGTTTAAAAAAGGCAACTATCGACGTATGATATCTTTACTCAGTGTACATGCTAACAATAGTCATGGTTATCAAGAAGCAGTTAAGTTTAAGCAGTCATGGTTTGCCATTCCACACGATCATAAGAATCAAGGATTAGGTCAGTGTGCCTGTCTCGCCCCATCTATATGGCAAAAACATCCAGGTAATTTTTGGTAATCTTAGCTTTAGCTTCATAGCGAACGGGTCACCCAATAGTTGCTCCGCTCCTGTGCCAACGTGAAACACACAGAATGTTTATCACAATCTCTTGCGGAAATACTGACAGACTGCTGTCTCAACATATGTAGTAGCATACACGTGCATTAAAAGCATACGGTAGCCATCAGAAGTGCTAACACAAACAGTCTGACATTAGAAATGCAGTTCATCATCGACGGTAGCGGAAGTTACCAATAGATCAGCAGTTGCACACACAATCAATTTTAATCATACAATGGTACCGCCATTATTGCGACGACAGACAACGCACCATTTCTGAAACAGCAATTCACAACACCCCACTGGTCACAGTAAATAAAAAAATCAAATGAAATCCCTAGCTTACAGTGTCGCGCCATGCACTCAATGCTGGGCGACGAAACTATATCATTTCAGTCTAAAAGAGAGCAAAAATGCAACAGCGACAGTCTGACAGAAGTAAAAACATTTGCCATGACTCAAAACAGTGACAGGAAGCATTCAGGTATTTATTTATTTGGCTTTCCGCTATTGTCTTCACCACAAAGGAACAGAACTAAAATAAGAAAGCAAAGGAACCATCGTTGATAAAGCAGGCTTCAGGCGGCTAATTAAAGGACTAAGCTTGGAATTTTTGTTTGAGTTTATACGATACGACGATACACTATTGTGTTTCTATTGATTTTGCCAGTCGTTATCAAATTCTCGAATCCTTTCCTTCTAGAAATATGTCATAAAAACACCCACTCTCTGCGTCTAACTTCTCTCATTAGTTTACGACTTGTGTATGTCTCGACGAGGATAGGCTTGTTTTGCGTCTGTCATCAAATGATATGATTTGAATCGCTAGAAAAAAAATAATTATGTATCCACTGTTATAGTGCGTTTGAAAAGTCGCGCCCTAACTTGTTAACAAATATCTCGAAAATCCTTGCAACCATCGACACGAATTTGTGCATGTAACTTCTGATTTCTCATGTCCTTATGATTTTGTAACTTGCAATTGCACGCGTACTACTGTGTTGTTTTTTTTTTTTTTTTTTTTAAAGCTTTGAATTTGATAACCTTTGTTTGACTAATAATGTATGTACTCCTTAAAAATAATCTTTTTTGAAAGCCCATCCTGCATATAACAAAAATTCCACAACTCACAGGAGGCTAATGTTAGACCACGTAAGAGTGGAACGCCTATGAAATGGTGTGCAGTCTGATGTTTTGAAAAGTTCCAGTTGCTCAATTACCTCTACGAATGCTGACTGTTTGCTTTGAATCGGTGTCTGATATTTTCATATACTGTAAAAAAGGCACAGACAAAAACTAGATGTTTGTTTACATTTTTAAAAAAATCCTATTTCAAAATGACTATATACCTGTGTGGGTTCCAGGGCCCTTTTTAAAAAAAGGGGGAGGGGGGAAATAGACCAAGTGCCTACCCTAAAAACACGTCGTAAGAGTCGACTGATTGGGAGCTTCCGTTCCGTCGAAGTCGGAGTGCATCTGCCTGAGAGGCAAGAAACCAACAGTCTGCATACAAATGAGTCAAATTTGTAAAAAAAAAAAAAAAAACATGCACATGCAACACTCAGTTTCTGGAACAGGACGACAGTCCAAAAGTGGATAAACAACCATAACTTTCCTCCAGAGTTTATAACTGGTGAACGCAAAGAAGAAGAAGCAGAAGAAGAAGAAAAAAAAAGAAGAAGAAGAAGAAGAAGAAGAAGAAGAAGAAGAAGAAGAAGAAAGCATTACTATTAACAGGTTACATCGAAATGTTAAAAAGCTTCATATTTTTAAAATTGGCACCACTTTTGGAAAGGACTATAGCAGATGTGTTTCGGTCTTTTCTGCTATGCATGTGTGTACCAATTTAACTGAGATAATCTCATGTACAATTGAAGTTAAGTGCGCTATTGTTGATCCCATTATGTTGTTTAGCTTTTCTTTCTGGCTCGTACGCGAGTCTCACCCCTGCACACACGAGGGGTCAAACTGAAACCAGGGAGGTGGTATTTTACGACAAAGATATAGGTCAGACTGTCTGAGTTCCCCACAAATTGCTCGTTTCCTTCTCCGAGCGAAGGTTTGTTGAGGGGCGTGTTCCCAATTTGCGCGCACCTCGAAACATGGACTGGGAAAAGACCACAGGAACATGAAGACTAGCGTGTTTGCTATTTTCTAGTTTAAGGATATTAAGTTAAGTAAGCTTTCTGGTTCTTCTTTTTCGCGTTTACTAGCTGTAAACTCAGGCGGACAGTTCAGGTTGTTCGGTCGCCTCTGGACTTTAGTCTTGTTCAAAACCTCTCAGTGTCGCGTGCACATCCGTTTTATAAATGCTGCTTATTTTTATGCAGATTCCTGGTTAGTTGCCTCTCAGGCAGAGGCTCTCCGCTTTTGAATGAAGCCCCCAATTAGTTGGAGAGGCAGTGGGTCTATTCTTGTTTCCTCCACAATGGGACCTCGAAACCCACATTGGAAGTAAAGTAAGTAAAATGTAATGGGTCTCTTTTCTACCTATGGCTCGTCCGGCATATGATGCTCAACTCATTGTCTGTAGACCAATCAGCGATGTATGAGTGATGTGGTCAACATCACCCTGGCCGCCTTTACTTCCCGGTACACTACCATTTAGCCTGGGTTGACCTAGGAACCAAGGTCAGTCTTGAAAGATAATCTGCCTAGATGCGAATTCAAACCCAAGACCTTATTCGTCTTCTTGATTATTATTCTCCGTTCACTGGCTGTAAGCTCCAGCGGAAAGACCTGGTTGTTCGTCCATTTGGACTTTGGCTCTGTGTCAGGGCCTAAGTTTTGAGTCTAAATCCGTGTTACTGTCATATTTGTGTGCAGTTGGTTGTTCCTTGACTCTCGGGCAGATGTACTCTGACTTCGAAGGAAGCTCCCAGTAAGTGGATTCTTGTGACATGCGTGTTGGGAAAGCAGTGGCTCTATTTATTATTCCTAACAATAGGGTCCTGGAACCCAAGACCTTTAAATCTATATGCGAGCCCTGTTCACTAAAGGTATGGCCATTCCATAAGGATATTAAATGTAGGTTAACAGAGAAGTCGGTACTTTCCCAATATCTCCCCCCAGGATGACGTCACGGGACAGTCCAATATATTCGCGGGTTGTAAGAGCTGGTGTCCCGGTTTTCTTTTTAAATGCTTCTAACTACCAGTCTGTCATCTGTTTATCGTATCAATCCCTTCACCCGGTAGTCGCCGCTCTGCAGTGACTTGATGCTCGTCTACGGATTGGCAGGTGGTGGGTTCGGATCCTGATGGAGCTGGACTTTTTTTTCCAAAATGGCCTTGGCTCCTAGGTCGTCCCAAACTCACATTAGTACCAGGAAAAGCCCTGAGAAGTAAAGGCAGCCCACATGCTGCTGACCACATCACCTACCAAGTGTCGATTGGCCTATTAAATAACGGTCTAGCTTTATATGTCCAATGCGCCTGAAGAGGTGAAAAATCTTCCTTTACTTTATTTAATCCAATCACCCATCTGTCTACATCTTTGTTTATCTGCCTGCATGCCATCCCATCTATTGTCCCGCCTGAATCTCTGATCATATGAGTCTGTATATATGTGTCTGTCTATATACGTTTGCCTATATACGTTTGCCTATATGCGTCTGTCTGTATGTGTCTGTCTATATGCGTCTGTCTGTATGTGTCTGTCTATATGTGACTGTCTGTATGTGACTGTCTGTATGTGTCTGTCTATATGTGTCTGTCTGTATGTGACTGTCTGTATGTGACTGTCTGTATGTGTCTGTCTATATGTGACTGTCTGTATGTGATTGTCTATATGTGTCTGTCTATATGTGTCTGTATATATGTGCCTGCCTAAATGTGACTGTTTTAAATACGTAATACAGGCAATACATTTCGTTTAGGAGGAAACATCCTAGGAAGTAAAGTCAGTCGCCGTATTGTTGATTATCATCATCATTGTCCTGTTGTGCTATGTGGTGTCACATAGGGTTGTCAGTCCGTTTCTTCATTCCGGTCTACCCCATGCAATCACTGCTATATCATGGATGGAATTCAATCCAGTTTCTTTGGCCTCCCCCATCAACGATCCCCTCCGCCCGGGGGATCTGGCAGACGCTAAACATTCAGGGGAAAGATGAGGCGGATATACAATCAGACGGTTACTGGTACCATCGGAGATAGGACTCTTTGCTTGCTGCTGAAGATAGGGATTGGGCAATTATGGGAGTGTCCCGAATGCTGTGATGTCGATTCCTTATTCAACATTCTCAAATCAACGATCGCCTTGGGGTTTTATTTGGACTTCTTTGCTTCTCTAATGCCTTTATTTCCCATTTTAGTACCTTTTAAAGAGTTCTCTGCTCTGTTCTTTTCAGGATGTGTCCAATAGTGTGCAATATAACACACACACACACACACAGATATAATTTATGTATACACACACATATACTCTCTCTCTCTCTCTCTCACACACACACACACACACACACACGCGCGCGCGCGCGCGCACACACACACACACACACACACACACATATATATATATAAAAGGACTTCGTCTTATTGTATTGATACAAGTAATGTGTCAATTAGCATTTTGTTACGGTGGTGGTCTGCAGCTGAATCAGGTGGGCGCTAGAAGTTCATTTAATTACAACGACACCATATTGTAGTGTCACTACAGTCTCTCTCTCTATCTCTCTTTATCTTTATCTCTCTCACTCTCTGTCTGTCTGTCTGTCTGTCTGTCTGTCTGTCTGTCTGTCTGTCTGTCTGTCTGTCTGTCTGTCTGTCTGTCTGTCTGTCTGTCTGTCTGTCTGTCTGTCTGTCTGTCTGTCTGTCTGTCTGTCTGTCTGTCTGTCTGTCTGTCTGCCCGCCCGCCTGCCTGCCTGTCTGCTTGCCTGTATGTCTGTCTGTCTGTCTGTCTGCCTGCCTGCCTGCCTGCCTGTCTGTCACGCTCTCTATCTCTCCCTCTCATTCTCTCTCCGTATGTCTGTCTCCTTCTATCTACCTGTCTTAGTACAGGTTCTACAGTTCCGATATACACTGAACATTGTTCGATGTTTCTTCTCCGCGTGTGTTACTGAGAGGGTAGTGAACACATTTAACAGTTTCATGAACCTTGAACACTGGGGTTCCACTTCCGCTGTGGACAGTATATTTCCTAATCAAAACGGTCCTCGGTGGGTTTTCTTTTTTCTTTTTCGGAAGACGGTACAGTGTCTCACCTTGGAAGAGACTGATGTCTTAGCAGGTAATATGTCCCATTAGTTAATATGTTCTACCAGGTAACATCTCTCACCAGGTAATATCCCCAAAGGCCATTCCGTCTGTCTACATGCCTCACTGCCCTGTCTATTTACCTGTCTGCCTGACCTCAAGCCTTCCTTGTCTATCTGCCTGTCTTTCCGCCCACTGCCTTGCTTATGTCACTCAATTTCTATCGCAGCGTATACCCCCCCCCCCCCCCTCTCCTTTCCGCCCCCTTCAGTCCCATTACATCCTTGTCTGACACGTTTACACGGTATAGGCTTGAGGTTTGAACAACGGATTAGCATCATGGCCACGGGTAGCAACCCATAAGTGCTATCTTCTACTCCTAACTCAAGTCTGAGTCCCAAGCAGTTAGTGCAGTGGACGGGCTGCGTAGCACCGGTGAGGATCCTTAAATATTTTTTGGTAGATTTTTTTACTCCAAATTTTGCGCGGGCAAAAAAAAGAGATATCATACCTGCGCAACAATACACACGAGCGTCCGATCTCACCTCCCAGAGACCAGGAGACATTACTAGAAGTCAACGTGAACAGAAAGAATCACAGCCTTCCCTGGGGTTTGAACCTGGGACCTCTAGCACTCCAGGCGGACAGCATACCTTGAGACCACGCAACCCCCTAATTTAACACGGAATAAGTTGAGTAAGTTACGCATCCTTATACAGGACGTTGAAGAACCAACCTCATCGATTTTTTTAATGCTGTGGTTTTTCTATTCGAATTTTTACGTTTAGTAGTTTGCCATTGCTTCCTGAACAGTCAGCTTTCGGTAACATTGTCTAAACCAACGAAAGACAAACCGTCCGAAAATGGAATCGAACCCAGCAACAACTAAGCCCCAGACGCCGAAGCAGAATGGCTTCAGGTCGGAACTGGTACTTCGCAGGGTCGCTAACACACATAAAATTTGGGACCCCCCTCAGCCCCTCTTAGAAACTGTCTAGAGCAAAGGTGTTGGGGGGGGGGGGGGACTTGCGGAACCCTACGACTTGTTTAAGATCCTAATAATAATAATGCGTAAAGTGAACAACAAAATAATATTATATGTAATAACAATAATTTCAATGCAGCCATTTTATACATAGGTGGAATGGGGCGCCTTGACCACCCAAAACTTTCACGACTTTTGGCGAACGTGAGGTGGGGGGGGGGGGGCACGGGAGGTGAGTGCTTATTGTACCAGGGCCCCTTGTTCGACCTATTTTTACAAAGCTACCAGATTGTAGAGCCACTACTTATGGACTTCTCAGGTGGGACACAGCCCTCTTGTCTTCTTAGGCAGAAAAGATTGTCTGAATAAACATTCTTTCCTGTGATAGGGAACTTCCAATTTTATCTTAGAAATGTTGATAGCCTTAAACCACGTGCAGGGACAAAAGGTCAGATACCACGTGACAGGCTGTGGTATTCGGATACACAGAATCTGGATAACATGTATGTAAATATCTATGTGTATATAATGTGTATATTAACACAATATAGACCCAAAAATCATCGTGTGGGTTCCGGGGCCCTATTGTGGGGGAAAACAAGACTAGACCTACTTCCTTCCCTACAAGCATGTCGGCAGAGTCTACTGGTTGGATGCTTTCTTCGAAGTCGGAGTGTATCTGTCTTAGAGGCAAGAAACCAACACTTTGCATACAGATAAGTCAGTCCAGTAAAGCGGATGTGCAGGCGGGTGTAGCCTATGAACGCGAAAAACAAGATCAGTAGAATTCCCAGCAAACATTCAAAAACATAAACGAGACATTGATGCATAAATAGACAGGGAGATAACTAACGAGGGGATTTGGAATCTGACTAAGTCATCAAACAATAAGAATGAGAAGAACTCAACAGGGAAGCATTGACAGCAGGGATCCACCGATCATAAGTAGAAAGATCCCTCGTCGACGATTGTTTCAACCCATTACTTTACAAACAGTCTCGGGAGGTGGGCCGACCTGGGTCAAGACTTCTGGGATCGATCTTCCCCTGCTGCATTGTATCGGTCTCCCAGACAGGAAAAAAAAAAACGATATGATGACTTGGCAACAGGTATTGTGAGATTTTGTGTTATATTTGTTGTTGCGGTAGCAAATTAGCCGACTACTTTCACGATGACAGTGACAATCTTACGGCTGGTTCGTCAGACAGGTGTTAGACTTTGGCATTTGGCAGAGAGACACTGGCAGGCACTTTGGCTTTATGTGTATGAAAAGTTCTTTTCCACTAGGGGTTCAAACCAGTCTACCAAGGCCCATTCCCCACGATGTTCCCTTGTACCCATAGCCAGCTCAAAGCCCCTTCAGCTGTTTCGCCCAGCTGTTTTAGTGACCGTTTACGCTTGTTTCCTCGCAAGCCCAGCTGCTTCAGCAATTTGTAAGTTGAAATGGAAATAAGACCTTTTGTGCCTATCTCGGCGGCAAAGATTGTATTGGCGTATTTCCGCAAAGTGCAGAACCATGTCGGGTCTCAGTGTGGTCTTTCGCATAGACTCTATGTACTTTAAGGGCGCTGTGTGGTGAGGCATGGTGTCTGCCTTGAGTGCTAGAGGTTCCAGATTCAATCCCCAGTAAGAGTCGGAATTTTTTTCAAGTGGACTTGGACTTCTAGAAATTCCCTAGGGTCTCAGGGTAGTTACATGGGACGCCCTTGTGCATTGTTTCGCAAGTAAAAAATTCCTTTGCTGTTGGAAATTGACAAGAGAAACCTTACGGCGCTGCCGGGGTAAAATGTTGACTTAAAAATGTATCCAATTTATTTGAGGATCCTCGCCAGTGCTACAGAGCCTGTGCACTATTATGAGCTTCTTCCGACCCAGACTTGAGTTAGAAGAAGAACGGAGTACTTATGGATACTGCCCGTGTGTCTTGATGTTGATTCGTTGTTCACAACTCAAACCTTTGGGTACTTTTCGAAGTCATGTAGATCGATAGCCAGTAACCAGTCCCTCGCACAGTTAAGTCAAGTACTGATGGAGGGTATGAGAACTTGATTTAACTACCTGGGCACATACAGATGGAAGATGCATTACTGAGATGAAAAACATAATAGGACAGGGAAAAACTACATTTAATAAAAGTATATTTTTGTCATTGAGAGTTAGAAAAAGAATTCTTGGCTACATTAATCCAGTTTTAACAAATGGCTGTAAATCCTGAACAATCGGTAGGCAGACCAAACAATTTCTTGAGGCCTCAGACATTTGGTTTTACAGAAGAATGCATAAAATACCTTGGACGGCCAAAAAGAGCAACCACGAGGGTTTGAAAGAGGCGGGAGCCCGAAGACAACTTATTACAGACATCAGAAGGAGACAGTTATCATTTTTCGGCTATGTTATGAGAAGATGGAAAATAGAACATGTGACCACTGGAAAGATCTGTGGAAAGGATAGAGGGATAGAGGAAGACAACGAGAGAAGATTCTTGACAGTCTTGTTGTATGGTATGGAGGTGTGTCGGCACACGAACTGATACATGTTGCGAAAGATCGCACATTGTGGAAAGGCATGATCGCCTACGCACTTGATAATGATGATGATGTGACCTTGTTGACTTTTTTAATCTGCCCAGCCTTGAGGAAGTGCATGGGGGAGGAGGGGAGGGGGGGGGGGGCGGGCAGTAGGATTGGCCCTTGTGTTGGCCCCCATCCTGGATTGGTCCAACTTTTTCAGGACTTTATTATAGCGCCGTGTTTGTCGTCCCTGGCCTACGGACAGTATCTGCTCGAGCGTCTGCTTATTCTGCATAGAGGATATTTCGGGTCGGTGGTCGCGGACCACTTGGCCAAGTTCGCGCCAGAAAGTAACACATCATAAGCAGATCGTATGGCAAATCACTGCCGCAGCGGGGCCAGTCGCCAGTGCACTGAAATTATTGCGCGGGATAATAAAAAAATGAGCAAGACTCCCGAGTCCTACCTGACCAATAACGGCACAACAGGATAGTAATGTTGATGACGAATCATTGTTGTTTTTTGTCTTCCATATTTTCGCAACATTCGCTTCAGACATCGCATCTCCACCACCCACAAGCTCTTCGCCTTTCGTTTACATTCCCAAGATTCACAGCCAGACCACAGAAAACACGATCTGGGAAACAGAATCCCCTCAAACTGCTTAACTAGTAAGTATGAAATAGTTTCAGCAAGAAACCCATCACTATCAGAGAAGCTACACGGCCCCACTTGCTGACTAACGAGGCGTTGATAGAAAAGGTTGTTGGAAATAATTCTAGAGATATCATGTGTTGAAGACAACAAACACATGCCGTTGTGGAGTGGAGAGTTTCCAGGTCCAGGGAAGCTACTGCATCGCTAGTTATCTCTGGTGGTTATTTTAAAGTAACTCTGAGAGATTTAAGGTGCTTTTTTTTTACTCACAACCTCAAGCATACTTCCAGTGGGTCATCTTGTGAACGAGCGGCGTCCGTGGTTTAGGCGTTGCGAGTAATTCCAACCTACGGTGGTCGAAACCCACTGCTGGCTCTGTGAATTTTTATCATGATATGGGGCGTCGCAGGACGACCCAACCTAAACGGGGTAACAGGATGTATGTCGCGAGGAAGTAAAGACGGCCGGCGTAATGCTGACCAGATTACCCACCTAGTGCTGATTGGTCTGTAAAAATATGGGTGCTCTTCCCATATGTCCGATGCGCCTAAAGGCCTGAAAAGGGATCTTGATTTTTATTTTTTTTTTTTATTTTGTGAAGGCAGGCAGCAGAAATGTAGTATGTTATGGTACAGGAAACTTTGACATGAAAACGTTAGTGCATCATGGGAATAACTTTAAACATTTAGCATCTTAACGATTGAAAGCGGGAACCGCTGTGGTGTAGCAAATAGACTCTCGCCTGCAGATTCGAAGATCATGGGTTCAGGTCTTGACGAAGCCGGACTTTTTTTTTTCAACAATGACCTTGCTTCCAGATCGACCTAGCCTTAAATGGGTACCAGGCGAAGTCGTGGGAGGTAAAGGCAAGCGGGGTGATGTTGACCACATCACACACCGAGTGCCGATTGGTCTATAAAATATTGGTCTAGCACTATAAGTCCAATACATGTGAGACGTAGAAAAGGGCTCTTCACTTACCATTGGGAGCCGTGCTAGCGTTGTGACTACACGCTCCACCGCCGGTCCGAATGTCTTGGGTTCGAATCCGAGTGAAGTAGGATTTTGTATTTTATCTTCGGAGTTGATCCTGGATCCAATTCTACACAAACCACAATGGGTATCATGTGATGTACTGGGAAGTAAAGACGGCCAGCGTGATGTTTGACAACATCGCCCACCCAGTGCGGTCAGTCAATAAAATGTGAGAGTTTGAACGTTTGCCGGATGCGCTGTAGGCGTATAAAGGGAGCTTGACTTTATCATCATTGCTGGTGGGTTGTTGTCAGTTTGGTGGTGAGAGGATTGAGGGAGGGGGACATAAAGATTTGAACACATTCAACCCTGCTGGGTTCTTCGTGGCGAAGAGGACAAGCCGTTTGCCTTTTGATATGAAGTCAGTGGGTTCGTTTCACGGCCACGCCCTTCACTTCACGAGTGCAGTTTTTATGAAGATCACTAGCGATCGTCGCCAGAGCTACAGAGCTCATGCTCTGTGCGGCGATCTCAACAGGCGTCTGATTGACTTTCTACCCCACCAGGACATCACACAAGCGATAAATACCCAATGACACAAAGTGCCACCATGCGGATGAGGATCGCCGTGGAGAGGCCCCAGAAACCGCGTTCAGACATTTGGCCATATTTAAGGCCTGCCTATATTGCGGCCCCCGGCAAAAGCCAGGGTGGAGCTTCAAATAAAAAATTTCATCCTGAAAAGGACGATAGAAAATAACAGGCGTCTAGCCGTTCTGCGGAGAGAGACCGAACCATATGGGATAAAACCCGGTGAAATGAAGTAAATTCTCCTTTAACTTAACCTTTTCAACCCTGCTGAAAAACCGCTCCGGTAATAAGTGTGGCACAAATTTCAACAGCCTAAATCGTCTGTTGTTCTTAGAGGTCTACCGCCATATTTTCCATAACTGTCATATTCTCCCTTTGAACATGCCTGGGTTCTCTCCCCCTCACCACCTTTTTTCCCCCTAGTGTGATCAGAATAAGGGTTCCGCTTTTCGTGACTATGTTCCATTCTTCTGGGTGTAATTGTGTTGTATGTAATTGTTTTGTGTGTAATTGTGTTGTTTGTAATTGTGTTGTATGTAATTGTGTTGTATGTAATTGGGTTGTTTGTAATACTGTTATATGTCATTGTGTTGTATATCATTGTTTTGTATGTAATTTTGTATGTACTCCTTGTATCTAAAATGTATTTCCTTTAGGAATTTTACGTCCTGAGTTCTGCCTTGAAATGATATCATATTTATTTATGTCGTTGTTAGTCGCCCGTCTCTCCAGTTGTGGTACCCTTATATGGGTAAGCCATTTTAATGTTGCTCTATGTTGTCTGAGCTTCCCTGGCAAGTACTTATGCACTAAATGTTCCCTGGTGGGTGCTTTGGTGTAGCATCTAGCACTACTGACTGTTGGTGGTAGGTTTTGAATTGATATCAGAGTGGCTGTATAGAATCTGAAACCACATTTCACGTCAAGATTACCTTTCGGTATTATAATGGGAGAAAAAGTGTGAGCGTAAATATAAATATGTGTGTGTGTGTGTGTGTGTGTGTGTGTGTTGTGTGTGTGTCTGATTTGCAAACTTACAGCAGCAGTGTAGATTAGTAGTAGTACTAGTAGCGCCCGCATTGTAGAGTAGTGGTTGTGGTGGGGAAAGAAGAAGAAGAAGAAGAAGAAGAAGAAGAAGAAGAAGAAGAAGAAGAAGAAGAAGAAGAAGAAGAAGAAGAAGAAGAAGAAGAAGAAGAAGAAGAAGAAGAAGAAGAAGAATGTGGAGACTGATAGTGGTAATGTTAATAGAAGCAGTTGTAAATATCCTAATAAATGTAGTAGTAATTGCAATAGTGGTGGTATTAGTGGTAGAGGTAGTATTAGTGGTAGCAGCAGCAGGA
>CAJHNH020004609.1:27500-35241 GCA_905116865.2 Candidula unifasciata | reverse complement strand
ATTGAACCTTTAGCACATTTTTTTTTTTTTTTTGGTATGCCTTATGTACCTCGTTTCAAAATATGTTCTGCAAACAAAGTATAGTACGACTTTTCAGACATCCTGCAGTCTACATGTGACAGCACTGATTTCGTTGTAGTGTCCATTATTCCATACGCGCCGGTCTCTCTCGCTCTCTCTCCCTTTCTCTCTCCGTGCATATGGGCACGATAGGACAAACACTTAACTTCCTGGAGAAATGTTATTGTGAAAATGGAGGTCTTAACCTATCATTGTGGAAGTAAGGTGAGCTTTATATTTTATCTTCTGAAGAGTAAAATTATATGCCGATCACAAATTGCAATAACAGGGCGGCATGTTCAGGAACGTTATACAGATGGACTGTGACTGGATACATATTATGGTATAGAAAGCTTTTCTCTCAGAGTTTGTCATTAAAGTAATATGCAGAAAGTGTAATGTGTATTTCGTTGCTGACTTTCCTTGTGGTGAGGGAACTGTTTTGAACAATATGAAGATTGAATATTGGATGTAATAATTATTCAATCAACTGATCATTATCAATAGGCATTATCAATAGTATCTTCCTTTCCGTCCCTTATTCCTTCTTACTTCTTCCATCTTCCTTCTTCTTTCTTCTTCTTCCTCCTTCTCCTTCTTCTTCTTCTTCTTCTTCTTCTTCTTCTTCTTCTTCTTCTTCTTCTTCTTTCTTCCTCCTTCTCCTTTTTCTTCTTCTTCTTCTTCTTCTTCTTCTTCTTCTTCTTCTTCTTCTTCTTCTTCTTCTTCTTCTTCTTCTTCTTCTTCTTCCTCTTCCTCTTCCTCTTCCTCTTCCTCCTCTTCTTCTTCTTCTTCTTCTTTTTCTTTTTCTTTTTCTTCTTCTTCTTTTTCTTCTTCTTCTTCTTCTTCTTCTTCTTCTTCTTCTTCTTCTTCTTCTTCTTCTTCTTCTTCTTAATTGTCTCCCCCCTTTTCGTCTTATTACTTTTCTACTTCTGCTGGTAAGAGTCGTGAGAAGGAACAGTCTGCGATCAATACTTGCGAATTACATTTTCTTGCTTGCTTTTTTTTTAAACAGGTTAAATGGTTCTCTTCAGACTGATACTATTAAAGTCACTGTCCGTGGCTATGGCGTTGAGAGTCCAACTCGTAAACCAACGTACCGCGATCGAAACCCACTGTGTGCTGCGTGGATTTTTATCGTGTTATGGGACGTCGCAGTTTGACCCAGCCTAGAATGGGATAAGGATGGGCTGTCCTGGGTAAGTAAAGACAGCCGGCTAAATGCTGACCACATTTCCCACAGAGTGCTGATGGTCTGTAAAAATATGGGCGCTCTTCTCATGTGCTCGGTACGCCTAAAGGCGTGGAAAGGGATCTTTACTACTTTATTACTGATACTTTGACATTCTTGATTCATCGTAAGTGCGTTAACTGAAGCAAATACGTTCCTCCCCCCCCCCTCCCCACCCCCACCCCATTCATTCGAAACGTTGGCGTCTGTGGCTTAGGCGTTGCCAATGCCCATCGTAAAGCAGGGAGCGCCAGGTTATATCCTAGCTGTGGACGATTTGTCTTGAGTTGGTTTCGACAGTGGTACCGTCAGTTGACAGTATAGTAAGCAGTGGCAAACTACTGAACGTAACATATGCCTAAAAAAGCCACACCAGCCCAAACAAAAAATGCTCGGGTAGGTTCTGCAACGTCTTGTACAGGATACGCAACTAACTCAATCAATGATTCAATCACAAGTCAGTTGTAAAGAGAAATGGTGGCTGTCAGAATCCTTATCATCATCGTAATAATCAGGTGCCTTGCCGACTAACGTGGGCGATCATGCCTCTCCATAATCCACGATCTCCTGCAGCATGTATCAGTTGGTGTGCCGACACACCTCCATGCCATGCAACAAGACTGTCAAGAATCTTCTCTCGTTGTCTTCCTATATCCTTCCTTCCACAGATCTTCCCAGTGGTCACAACATGTTGTATTTTCCCTCTTCTCATAACATGGCCGAAACATGATGACTCTCTCCTTCTGATGTCTGTGATAAGTTGCCTTCGGGCTCCCGCCTCTTTCAAAACCTCTTTGTTGCTCGTTTAGGCTGTCCAAGGTATTCTAAGCATTCTTCTGTAAAACCACACCTCTGAGGCCTCAAGAAATTGTTTAACCTGCCTACCGATTGTCCAGGATTCACAGCCATTTGTTAAAACTGGATGCATGTAGCAAGCAAGAATTATTTTTCTAACTCTCAATGACAAGGATATATTGCACAAGATGTTCTTCATTTCATAAAATGCAGTTTTTGCCTGTCCTATTCTGTTTCTTATCTCAGTTAAGCATCTTCCATCTGATGTTATCCATGTGCCCAGATACTTAAATTTCTGTCAGAATCAAGCGGTTAATTATTTCCAAAGATATCAGATTTAATCAGTCATGTGACGTCTCTAAAATAAAAGGTGACCGAAAGAATCCCTAGCACATATTGTATCACAACTGCTAGCTTCACAGTGTTATATAATGAAGTACCAGTCACTTCCACGATTGCCAGTTGTTGAGCCTTAACACGCCTTATGTATGCATTGTTGTTTTACTTCACTAGCCGTAAATCAGTATAGTTTAATCTGCCTCAGTCATCGACGGGATCTGTTTTGAACCGTCTCCGTATAGTTGAATATTAACCCTACTCAGTTTTTCTAGTGGTACTTAACGGTAAAAAGTACCGGTACAATTTTTTTGAAGTATAGTTTTTTTTTTTTTTTTTTCTGTAATAGCCAATTTGTGAGTACCGGCACATTTTTAAGATACATTGTGTTGAAAACCAGGATTAATTTTGTCTAGGAAAAAAATATCTCTGGGCATAGTTATATATGTAGTTTACTCAGTCAACAAAGACGAGACCCGTAATCAGGCACAGCCGTCGTTAGGCGGTATTCCTAGAGCCAAACATGAGGTAAGTAGAGGAGGGATGGAAGCTAATAGAATTTTGAATTGTCTCTTAGGGACTGCGTGGTCTCGAGGCATGTTGTCCGCTTCAAACGCTAGGGGTCCCGGGTTCAAGCCCCAATGAGAACTGGGATTTGTTTCACGTGGAATTCTAGTAATTTCCCCTGGTCTCTGGGTAATAAGACCGAGCGCCCATGTGTGCATTGTTGCGCACATAAAAAAAAAATCCCTTGGCAGTTGGGAATCGAAAAGAGTTGCCTAACGGCGCTGCCCCTGCACAATTTAGAGTCAAAAATCTACCGCAAGTATTTCACGATTCCTGCCCGTGCAACAGAGTTCGTGCACTGCGATGATTATCTTCAGGCTTGAGTTAGAAGAAGAACAGAGCACTTATGGGTAACACCCGTGTGCCATGATGTAAATCCGTTGAATAAACATAAACATAAAGCAGAAAGAGACTCTAGCGTCAGTGTTATTTTTCGATTAAAAAATGTGAGGCTGATTGGGTCTACTTTTCGCTTACTTTGATATGTATTTCTCTTAAAGTCGGAGTACATCTGCCGGCGAGGCAGGGAACTACAAACAAATAAGCTCTTAAAACGGATCTGCACGCAAAACTCAAGTCCAAATGGACGAAATACCGGAACCTTCCACCGGAATTCGCTGCAGGTGAACGAAGAAGAAGAATATATGTTTTCATGATATCTATTGTTTGTTTGATTTAATGTGCCCACCAAGTTACATTTGATAATTTTGGGTTAAGATAATTTTTTGCGTATATGGCACAAAACATGGAAGTAAATGCAACACCCCCCCCCCCCCCCCCCCCCCAAAGATCCCACACAATGGAAACACATTAACGCTTGTATTCGAACAAATACATGTTGTCGCTGGGTAAAGAAACTTCATTAGGAACACGCAAATAAAAAAAAAAATATATTGACTAAACACTTTAGTTCCTATCTTCATTATACAAGGCACGTAATAGCTAAGTCAGGTGATGATAGCAGTTATTTTGTCATGAGGTGTATCTATCGATTGCTGAACTGAGTACAAGATTACATTTTAGAAGTCAAGGTTATCCAGATTATGTAAAAAAAAAAAAAAACGGATGCACAGGCACACACACACACGCACAATAAAATTACGTACACAAGCGTACACACACACACACATTTTCTTGGGGATAGAAACAGAAAAATTAAGTCTTTCGTTCTTTACGTTATCAATATAAAAAAAAAAGGGGGAGGAAATGGGAAAAAAAGGGGGGGGGGAGTGAGGGCAACTGGCTTATAAACAGTATGGTTTCTCGTCAACTGTAATATTTGGATTTGGAGAGAATACTAGTGGTGGCTATTGTTCCTGGACACAATATCTGCTCGATGGTGGACCCTGGAGGTTAGGGACACTCTAACCATGACAGTTCACATGTTAGGTAAGCTGGCGGGGGGAGGGGCGAGTTTTTGTTTCAATCCGTTGGGCGGTGATGAGAGTGATGTTTTAAAACCTGCTTGCTACACGACATATTTGCTCACTGATAACAATGTCCGTGGGAGTCGCCATGGTGTAGCGGTTAGACGCTCATCTGCGGATTGGAAGGTCGTGGGATTAGGTTCTGACTGAACCGGGCTTCCTTCAAAAATGACCTTGGCTACCAAGCTGACCTAGCTTTGAGTGGGTACCAAGCTGACCTAGCTTTGAGTGGGTACCAAGCTGACCTAGCTTTGAGTGGGTACCAGGTGCAGCCTGTGAAGTAGAGGCGACCGGTGTGATCCTGACATCATCATCCACTAAGTGCCGATTGCTTTATAAAATACAGGTCTAGCCCTATATGCCCATTACGCATTATGGCTTTGAAAAGGTACCTCTACTGTACTTACTTTTAACAATACATTTTAACCTTATGCTCCAGACGCCAATAGCGTAATGTGATCTTTTCCTATTTCCTGCTTAGTAGTCATAAAAGAGTGAAAATGGGATGTTTAGGTACTTTAAAAAAAAAAAAAAAAAAAAAATTATAAATTGGTGCTTTATTAATATCCTACCCCAAAGAGAGGAAATCCACAGGTCCCGGGACAGTCTAATATTTCAGGGGGTGGTAGATAGGCTGCAGACAGTCGTGGGACCTAGGCAGCCTGCAGTCGTGGGACCTAGGCTGCACTCTCTCGTGGGACGTAGGGGGGTTGGGGTTAGGGCCAGTTCTAGATGTTTTGGGGTCTTACCAACCTCTGAAAAATTGGACTGTCCTGTGACGTCATCTGCGGGTAGGATGTTAATAAAGAGCCACAAGATTTTACCAGTACAGATATAACTGGTGTAGGACCGTTATTGTTAGCACATCTGCCAGCCGCCTAATGCAGTTTTACTTTACATGTGCAAACTTCAAGATACTGCTGGGGCTGACAAGCTTTCCACTAGTTTTCAAATGGTGTAGAACATTGTGGTGTGTTCTCCACTGGTACAGGAGGTTTGAGGTTTTGAGGTTTTGAACAACGGATCAATATCACGGCACACGGGTGTAACCCATAAGTGCTCCATTCTTCTTCTAACTCAAGTCTGAGTTCGAAGACGCTCAGCACAGTGCACAGGCTATGTAGCACAGTCGAGGATCCTGAAAATACTTTGGGTACATTTTTAACTCCAAAATTTGCCCGGGTAGCGCCGTTAGGCCACTCTTTTCAATTTCAAACTGCACAGGGATTTTTTACGTGCGCAACAATGCACACGGGCGTCTGGTCTCACTGACAGAGACCAAGAGGAATTAATAGAAGTCCAAGTCGACGCGAAAATATCCTTAACGATCAAATTGCCCCCACCCCACTTAAACAATCAAATTCCACCCCACCACAATTAAATTGTGTCCTTTAACAATCAAATTTCGTTCCTCAACAATCAAACTGCCCCACCCCCTCCCCCCAACAATCAAATTGCCCCTAACAATCAAATTGCCCCCTTAACAATAAAATTACCCTCTTACCAATCAAACTACCAAACTAAATAATCAAACTGCCCTCTCGACAATCAAACTGCTCCCCTGTGGGGCGTAGAGTAGGGTAAGGCTAAGAAAAAGAATTGCACGGAAAGATGGCAGGGAACTGAGAGGTTTCCCGGTGTGCCGTGATAAGAACATCATTCTGCGAACGACCAGATGCACCATGATAATAACATTAACAATATTTCGGGCGGGAAAAATAGCTCCTTCGAATAAACAGATAGTCACACTTTAACATTGTGAAACACGAAGCTGAACAACAATCCTTTACCAAACCTCGTTGTCTTCAGAAATAAAGGAATTTCTAATTTCCTGAGTTCATTTTCTGGACAATTATTGCAATTTCTCGAGTTAAAAACAACACGCTGAGAATAAAACATCTTCACAGAACCTTAAAAAAAACACTCGTAATTTTAAGCCGTACACGCTATTCTCAGTTAGCATGCCTCTATGACAGTCAAATCCTAAATACTCTTGACTTGATGTGTGAAATGCGCATTATTTGTTTGGGTTGAAGGATCACTCGTCCTTGATGTCGTTTGACGTCGTCAGACTAAAGAGTGCTTCACTAAATCAGTAGTATTAAAAGATAAAAACTTATCAAACAATTGTTTGATCATTGGACACTGCAATAAATATATATGTAACAAAACACCAAATCTATTTTCTGTTTAGAAAATGTGTATTAACTCTTTCAGTCCGGTAGATATCTCAGCAAATGAGACTAAAATTAGTGAGAAAAAGCTTCAAAATGTTACCTTTAATCAGGCATCATATATTGTTCTACAAGTTTAAATGTCAAACCAGATTTATTTGCTGTGCCACTACAAAGAGATGTACATACTAATACACTGTTCATTGTTCAATACATACAGCCAATAGTTGGCTGACTTAATGCTTTGTTTAGGACCATAAAAGTTAAAAAAAAAAGGGAAACAAATGAAAAGGACAACAAAATACTGTGACGAACACACACACAATTGCTGACTGCAAATGGACAAATATTTCCTGTTTGTCTACAGATCCTTTTGTTTTGTGATAAAATGTTTCAGGAAATAGTCTGGGATTCTGAGAATTTCATTGCAACAAATGTCAGCTATTTGTATGCGTCAGTCGACAGCCAGGCTGACATGTTCTGAGATTGGCTGTTTCGTGATGAAAATGTTCTGACCTGAGGCTTTTGTGCATTTGCTCTTGTTTTTTTTTTTTTTATTTTCTGTCTAAATCGTTCTTTAGTTTCCTAACGTATTACTCGAGGACATGTGGACTGTTTGAGAACCTCTAGAAGTTTACATCACCGTAGAAGTTTGTTGTTGTTGTTGTTGTTGTTGTTGTTGGGATTCCCTGTGGCAATGTATTTTCCAACAAATCAGTATAGCATTTAAAGGGTAAGAGCTTAGCGTCAAAGAAGAACGTATAAAAACGTGAGATAGCAACAATGTTCTTGAAATCCAATGCTCTAATTGTCAAAGACTTTTCTTAACACTCGCGATGGGCTGTAATTTCGGCGTCTCCCTCTAGTACAATATAACACTATCGTCTGGAAGGACGGAAAGATGCCAGAAATAACACAAGAAAGTATACAATTTCAAGATAATCCTGAGGCTTGTGTGACGCAAAGGAATGTCCATTCTAAAGAAAAAACCCAGAGGCATTACTCTACACACCACATAATTTTATGAAATCTCTTAATTACGCAATTAAATGTGAAATTTTTAGGAACTCCAGGGGCAAATGGAAATATTTGTTTTCGGGGAAATATTTGACGGTTATATCGTATAAAGCAACAAAAGGGTAAAGTTTGGGTAA
>CAJHNH020004609.1:0-22500 GCA_905116865.2 Candidula unifasciata | reverse complement strand
GATTTCTAAAGCAAGGCATATGGACTTCTCGAATCCTCAACATATGCGAGAAGATCCGAAACAATTACTACCCCTGACGCAAAGAGATGAATTTCCCACCAAAGGTAACTCAACTAACTCAAACTGACATTATCTGTCTATCCGAACAATGTGGGTGCTTCAAAATTATTCCATCGCTACCTGAATAATCCAGACACTTTGACGGTTTTAATGAGAAACCCAATTCAGTCTACAGCGATACGGCAACCTAAAAGATAAACTGGGTAAAAGAACTCTCGCCGATTAACTCAATACTTCCTTTTGCGTCTGCAGAATGCTCCTGCACCAGGTGCAAAACATGTCCATTTGTCATCCAGACCTCGTTGGTCAGTCGCTTTTTTTTTTTTTAGTATTCAGAAGCCCCATGAGTTCTTAACCCTTAGGCTCGGTATTATGGATTTCGCAACCCCTCGGCCTTGATTCCATGATAAATACCGTCAGTTTTTCAGTATGGTGCGTTTACACAAAGGAAGCATTTATTTTTTAACCAGAAAACTGTAACTATGCAAAAAAATGTAAACAAATACACGAAAAGCTAATCCATTCAGTAAAAATCTCTCCGATAGTCACAAGGAGGCATTCAAGTCAGCCTCTCTCCATTTAAACAGTTCTCTAAGAATATGTTATCTATATCACTGCCATAAAAACTTGCTTTGGTGATCAAGCCCCATCTTTCTCTTTGGACAATCGCCTTACTCATAGTTTAAGTACTCCGAGCCCAGCATAAATCAATGGTTGGCATATCAATCTATATAATATTACTATTCTTATTTTTATTTTAAATACCTGTATCGACTGCATTGAGCCAAAGAAAAAAAAAAAGAAGATCTTCAATGGAAACATTCAGAAGCACATTATTACGCGAGGCTAAAAACTCTAGGCTGAATTCCATGTCAGAAATCGAAAGAGTTGTGTGAAATAGAGCGCAGTGGGAGAATCGAATGCAAGACCTACGTGACTTCCAACAGCACACGAATGTGATCACTATATTATATTTACTTGTTATTGTTAATATAATAATATTATCATTATTATTACCGTTTTAACCGATATTATCAACACTGGCTTCATTGTTACTTTTATTTATATTACTACTATTATCATTACTTATATTTATCATCACCATCATCGTTATCCTCATCATTGTTATTTTGATTCTTTTATGTATTTGATTTGTTCCGCATCGTCTTGTCTCATAAAGGCACTTGCCATAACGCAAAATGCTTGCTACCCCTGCTTCCCCCCCCCCCCCCCCCCTCTCAATTTTTCCGTTGAGCTTCTCAGTGACAGTTCGTTGATATTTTCTCGAAACCAACTTGACTAAAGTCCTTGTTTTCCTTGCATACAACAACAGTTCATAAAGGGCACACAATGACAATACTGGATCAGAATGTCGTGGGTTCGCTCCATGTCAGAGCCAGACTTTTTTCAAAATGACATTGGCTGCCAGGTCGACCCAACATTGAGTGGGTACCGGGTGCAGTCCTGGGAAGTAAAAGCTGCCGGCATGATGCTTACCACATCACCCATCTTGTGCCGTTGGTCTTTAAAATATAGATCTAGCCTTATATACTTAATACGCCTGAAGGGGTGGGAAAGGGTCCTTTACTTTTTACTGACAATATTAACAACATATGCAAAGTGTTGTCACTTGATAGATGTCTACAAATTGTACCATAGACAGATAAATGTTTGCCCGTTTTTTACCCATACTAACACCGTGAGTCAAATAAACCACAGTCCGACTGTTTTCTGTGGTCAGGAGAAAGAACTGACTCCCCGTCCACGATGTGGGATTATAATGATGGTCCGACCAACTGTGTCCTTTCATTTAAATTCATTTTAGTAGACTTCAGTGAACTGTCCAATTACCTTTGGAAGGAAAATGATAAAGTCAATGAGAAGGCTAACGATCACAACAGAAATACATTTGTATTAGTCGAGGGTATTCTCATTGTCTGTAGCTAAGACGTTGGGAACGCGCTTCGTAATGCTGGGATGCCAGGTTCGATCCCAGCTGCAGGCCTTGCTCTGGTTCGACAGTGGTATCAAGAAGCCGACGCCCAGAAAGCAATGGCAAACGACTGGACTTAATTTGCCTAGAAAAACCAAAACCCTGATCAACGTCATGCAAATGATATGCAAATAACCTTTTAACATCGCATTTTGTGTACAGTATACTGTTGTACCCGAGTGGCCGTAGTGTAACGGCCAGACGCTATTTGCAGATCGGAAGGTCGTGGGTTCGGGTTCTGACGAAGGCAGACGTTTTTCAAAAATGACCTTGACTGCCAGGTTGACTCAGATTTGAGTGGGTACCAAGTACAAGCACTGGGAATTGAAGGCGGCTACAAAATATTGGTCTATAAAATATTGGTCTATAAAATATTGGTTTAGCCCTATATGCTGAATACTTCTCAAGGTGTCGATAAGGTTTTTTTTACTTTTTACTTTTATAGTTTTGTACAGACCTGACTGGTGTAAAAGAGTGAATTCTTGACATTTTTGACTGGCTGGTAGGTTTCCCCGGTGACTAGCTGTCAGGTGAGCGTTTGGGCCGATTGGTTGGTTAGATGGATCATTATTTAGAGCCAACAGTGTGAATGTTTTGAATGTTTTCAGTCCATATTTTTCTATATCACTCTCTTGCTCTCGTATTACTGTCCCCATTATATCATTCGTTGCATGCCGTTTGACATCACATAGGGCTCGTGTTTGATTCCTCCACTCCGCTCTATTGCAAACAACACTCGATTTCTGACTTGGAGTTCAGACCAGTGTTTTAGCGACTAGTAATAATGTTTCCCCTGGATGTCTTTTTTTTTTCTCAGACAGTTTCCCATTTTAGTGCTAGCTTAACTAGCTATATGGGGGACAATAATCTATGGACACCCCCTGGGTTCTCCAGGTTTGTTTTGCAAGAGGTGGGCTCTAATCGTCTACAACTGTCTCCTGTGAACCCTAGACAAGTTTGCAGCCTTCATAAAGTTTTATCATCGAGATAATATTCAAATGTGCACCTTGTTAGCAGATCTAATATTTGTTCCCTGATGCAACAGGGAGGTTGAGAGAGTTCTTGTCCAGTACACGACCCTACTCGGGATACAACCCATGTCAAGAACTGACGCAACAAATCTGGCCTCTCTCGCCAGTTTACGTTTACAATTTAGATAATGTCTGAGATGTGTGTACACGTAAATAAATTTATTTATTGCAACGCTAACATCAAATATATATATGGTCACTACATAAGTCTTTATCTTTATGTTTATATATATATATATATATATATATATATATATATATATATATATATATATATATATATATATATATATATATATATATATGCCTGCTACATTTATAACCACAGATAATTGAGACATCCGAATTTTTACCGATAGACATATTATGTGATCGCTGCATAACACATAGCGAAGCAATGTGTTGCTTCACAGACTACAATATAGCTTTGTTAACGCTGATAGGTAGGACTAGTGTACCGTTGCCGTAGATGCATAGATGTAGCTGTAATAACTCTACACTTCTCAGACTGTGCTATTCGTTCATTTCTCTGTTATCTCTCTACTTGTATCGCTGTCCACTTCTTGCTCCCCTGCTTTCGTCGTTTGATTCATATTTGGTTTCTGTAAATGTATCTATTAAAAAGAGCTCAATGTGTTTCACCTGTCGCCTTCGTGTGTCTTTCACAAAAATCTCTCTAAAGTCCTTCACAGCATGCCATAAACTGATTCTATGTACACCATCATATGCCTTTCAAAAATTTAAAAAAAAAATTTATTTCTAGTTCTGCTCCGATATTTGCCGTAAAATGAATATCTGATCTACTGTTGATCTGTTATGTCAGAAATCCGCTTGAGAATTACCCAGTATGTCGTCTATGTGGTTTTCGTATGTTTAGAGGTACCACCGATAGCAGCTTTAGTTTGTAAAATTCCTCTATAATTTTAATATTTACACTTGTCTAATTTCTTTTAAATGTGTATTAATAATAAATCTTTCCACCCATGGGGTAAATTCTCTGTCTTCCAGGCTTCGTGTTACTAATTAGTATATCTTTAAATGTAATGCATGACCACTTACTTTTAAAAGTCCAGCAGCAATTCCATCAGCACCAGTCGCGTTATTGTTGCTTTTTTTGTTTTTGTTTTTTTTAAATGTTGTGTTAAGACAGACAGTATTTCTTTAAGATCAGGCTCTTCAGTAGTTAGTTAATAAGTTAGCATTTCTTCCTATGGATAAGTATTTAGTGGAGTTTCACAATTTAACGATTCAGCAAAGTTTTCATTCCACCTGTTACAAATTTCTTCATTATTATTTATCATGTTCCCATTGTGATCTTTTAAACTATAAACCTTGTTGATGCCCTTGTTTTACAGCCTTCAGTTCTTTATAAAAACTTTCTGGATTCTTTGTTGTGATGGTTAGCATTCCATATCCATGACAATACTGTTCATGTATTCTGGCTTTTGCTGCCTAACTAATATTTTAGCTTCTGTGCATTCTGTTCTATAGTTTTGTTTTGTTTTGACTGACTGACTGACTTTCTACCCCACTAGGACATCACACAAGCGAAAAACACCCGATGACACGAAGTGCCACCATGTGGATGAGGATCACCGTGGAGAGGTCTCAGAAACCGCCTTTAAACAATTGGCTTGATTTATAACCTGCCTATATTGTGGCCCCTGGCAAAAGCCAGGATGGGGCTTCAAAAAACCAAAAACTGCATTCTAAAAAGGACGTAAGGATTACGATTTTATGTTGTGTTTTACATTTCGTATGTTGCTAGTATCATTGTCAAGTTTTTTTTTCTAACTGACTCTTTTTCACATTTTTTAACAAAACAGTTTGATCTTTCTGTTTACAGTGGACACTCCAAGACATTCTTCTGCAGTGGAAAGAATTATATTCCTAATTTGCATCCAGATTTGGCCAACGTCTCCCTCTGATGAATTTGTAAAATTTCAGTCTTACGTTTTAATTTATCTGCAAATTTCTCTGTTATGGATGATTCTTGTAATCTGTATCTATAGTACTCTGGTTGCGATCTTTGCAACTTTGTGAAAATGAATCTCGAAAGCTTAATTTTGAATGTTACATCAACCAGGTAGTTGTCAACTCAGCAACTTTGTAGCTTTTAACTTGTATGTTTAATGCATTTGTATTATTTATTGAAATTTGATATATTTGATTATAAGTTCTGGTGTCCAGCGGTTGTCATGTATGTATGCATATATATATATATATATATATATATATATATATATATATATATATATATATATATATATATATATATATATATATAACTCTCAAAACTCTCAAGTCGTTGAGAAACAAAAGCCCCCCCCCCCCCCTCACCCTGCCCCAACCACAGCAAAGTAGGGACACCTTCAGGGGAGCTTTTGCTTTTGTGTGTTATAAACATATTAGTGTATTTAATTACCATTCAGCTCATTACTATTATTATTATTATTATTATTATTATTATTATTATTATTAATATTAATGATTTTATTATTATTATAAGGCTATGAAATAATGATTAGACCCTAAGGGGGCACACATTTCTTTGGGCCTAACCATATATATATGGCGGGCAATCCCTCCCCGACCCTAATGTGTCCATTGTGTTCGACAGCCTGAATCCACAAATTCACGTGTGTCTTCTGTCTCTTATTTGTCATGTTTGTCTGTCGTGTCTAAAAACAATTCTCCAGCGCCGAAACAATGTGTGTGTGTTTCTTGTTTTTCAAACATTTGCTTGAAGAATTCTCAGCCATTTAAAGCCAGATTCTTCTACCCTTGTTTTCCTTATCACGTACTTCGTGGTTGTTCAACATCTGGGAAATCAACTGACTCCTATTCCTTTGCGCAGTGGACGAAATGTTAGCACAATGTGGTGGCTTTGTTTGACCCAAGCTAATTAGATCCAGTTCTTATTTCCTATTAACGGAACAAATTACACGTGCAGACAAATATCAACAAAGACATAGGAAACATGAACCAGCCCTAAAAAGGTTTTTATTTTTTATTTTTATAGCGTTTTTATTTTCTGGTGCTAGTCATCAAATCTCAACAGTTCTTTTATCTCTATTGTACAGCTGATAATTTCTGATAATGATTTGCTCCCATCTCATGATGCCAGACTATCTTATATTTGAACCAGTGTCGACGTACGCCAGATCTAACTGTATATACCAATTTAAATGCACCTGTGGGCAGAACTGATCGACGACTGGAACAACGGGTTGCTGAACATATTCCACTATGGTTGGTAAAAGCAATGCAGAACACTAACACCTCAACAACAACGAATCAGGTGACTATTCGAAATAATCCATCATCAGCAATTGCGTGCCATATTATAAATTCCGGGCACATCATTAACAGGGATGATGCATTCCGAATTATTTACAATTCGGCTAACCGTAGATTACTTCGATTCGCGGAAGCTTCAGCGATTGGCAGATTGAAACCGGAACTATGTAGGCAAAAAGAAATGGTCGTTGCCCTACGTTTACCTTGGTGAAACAGTTTGAAATCTACTCGAATTTGTGTTTCAGTTTCTAGGATTCAGCTATTTGCTTCATTTTAATTAATTGTTACTGTAGTATGCACCTGATGAGATACAGCGAAATATGCCAGGCAATAAATTGTGCAGTCTATTGTTTGTGTCTTCTTTGTTCAAATTCACATCGGGGAAACATTGCTTTGATTATCTTATATTTGCTGATTTAGCATCTCTGTTTCTCTAACCCTGAATCCTTTCTCTGTTCACAACTTGCTCTAATTTGTGTCTTGTAAGGATGCGCTCAAAAATGTGAATTGTCAGTTTACAATACAGGAATTTTTTTCTTTCTGTATCCCTCAGTGGAGCATATGCCCTTAACCATCTGACTTTAAGCGTCCATTGCTATTGCATAAAGCTTAATCTATGCAGCCCCTATTGTTTCACTTAATTTACTCCCCACCTTCTCCTCATGATTTTTGGTATGTCTGAATTTATTTAATCCTGTTGGTTCCGATACAAAGAATTCTAGGTATATTCCGTACATAATTATTTCCTCTATATGCACCTGAGAATTGCTGTTTCACCTAAGCTGACTAAAATGTATAAAATATATACACCGTGTACAATGCTATAGAGCTATGGTAAGCGTCTAGAGACTTTCTGAAGGTCCTGAGTTCGAATCCCCATCGAAACAGATTTTGATATTGGCTTCTATATTTTCACCTTGACTCCCAGGTCAACCTAACTTTTAAAAAAAAAGGTACTTCTGAATGTCATAGGAGATTATTAAAAAAATATCATCATCATCATCAGGTGCCTTGCCGACTGACGTGGGCGATCATGCCTCTCCATAATCCACGATCTCCTGCAGCATGTATCAGTTCGTGGGCCGACACACCTCCATGCCATGCAACAAGACTGTCAAGAATCTTCTCTCGTTGTCTTCCTCTATCCCTCCTTCCACAGATCTTCCCAGTGGTCACAACATGTTCTATTTTCCCTCTTCTTATAACATGGCCGAAAAATGATGACTGTCTCCTTCTGATGTCTGTGATAAGTTGTCTTCGGGCTCCCGCCTCTTTCAAAACCTTTTGGTTGATCTTTTTGGCTGTCTAAGGTATTCTAAGCATTCTTCTGTGAAACCACATCTTTGAGGCGTCAAGAAATTGTTTGGCCTGACTACCGATTGTCCAGGATTCACAGCCATATGTTAAAACTGGATGTATATAATTAGCAAGAATTCTTTTTCTAACTCTCAATGACAAGGATATATTGCACAAGATGTTCCACGTTTTCTAAAATGCAGTTTTTGCCTGCCCAATTCTGTTTCTTATATCAGTTATGCATCTTCCATCTGATGTTATCTGATATGCTCAGATACTTAAATTTCTGTACATGTCCTAAAATAACACAATCGACTTTTATTACACATTTAGGAATAATTCGTTTCTTTGATACCACTATTACTTCTGTCTTCCGATTATTCAAACGGAGGCCCATTTTTCCACTTTCTAACACCACAATGTCTATCATTTCCTGTAGTTCTTTCTGACTTGTTGCTATCAAGACTGTGTCATCAGCATAACGTAAATTGTTTATATTGTGATCACCAAACACAATTCCGGGCATATCAGTCAAAGATCTCATTATATATTCACTGTATATTGAGAACAAATCAGGTGACAGTACACATCCTTGTCGTACGCCCCTTTTTATGCTTTGAAATGTACCTAAACAGTTGTCAATTCTTATAGCTGCTGTTTGTTGCCAATACGTATTCTTTATTATTCGTAGATCTTTTCCATCAATGTTTAATTTTTCTAACAGTTTGATTACTTCTTCAGGCTTCACACAGTCAAATGCTTTTGTATAGTCTATGAAGCATAAGTACAAATCAGTCTTTACTTCTATAAAAAAAAAAAAATATAAGGACACCATTTTCAATACATCGCCAAGTATTTTTATTTATGTTGTGGGGGTCTGTGGCTTAGAGCTTAGTGAATAATTTTCACAATTTTACGATCCCCGACATACTATGATTTGATTGCATCCAGTAGTTTGTTTAAATGATCGTTCTAATGGCTTTCGGATTAAGCTACGAGAGTCGCACCGGGAAAGAGCTAGATCTTCGCCACTATGTCTTATTGTAGAAATGCTTCCTGTGTGAGTTCCGTAGCCGCAGTTGGGGAGGGGGACAAGAATACTGCCTACATAAAAGCATGTCGTAGGAGTCGACTAGTTGGGGGGGGGGGGGAATTCTTTCGAAGTTGTAGTAGTTTTGTCTGAGAGGCAAGTAACCTGTGAAATGGATGTGCATGTAACACTCAGGTTCTAGAACGCGACTAGAATCCAGAAGTGAACGAACAACCAGAACTTTCCGCCAGAGTTTACAGCTGGTGAACGCGAAGAAGAAAAAGAAGCAGTAAAAAGCGCCATGGGTGCATTGCAGCCTACCCTTATGTACAAATGACACATAGTTTACATCACTTCTGTCAAGGAATTACAAAAATGTACTTTGCATTACATCTCCAATTGTTGTTATTAATGTGGAAAAATACCGGAGGATGCACTTTATGAGAATAAAATGAACTGAGAATTGCAATAGGCAAACAGTTCATAGATAGAAACATCAAAATAATGACACGTGAAAAAAAAAAAAAAAAAAACTATCAAATTACAGGACAAAATCCTGCCTTCACGGATACGACCAGCAGCGCTGGACAGGCACGAAACACGGACCACACAAATAATTATGAGAAATTGTTAGAAGAGTTCGTGATGTAGTGCTGATCGTTAAATGGGCGGGGAAAAAAAATCAAAGGATATAAGCGAAAAATACATTATAATATCCAAGAACAATAACGAATACAGAAAATTGTTCAGAGAAATACATAGACGTTAGCTATAGATTACATCGCCATAATATTAGTAAAGAATGTATATTTAGGAATGTCGGGGAAGGAAAACTATTTGGCAGCGAAGAGGTTTGTCAGTGCACGTGTTCATTGTCAAGACATGTGGACGTATGACACTGACAACATAATGTAGAACTTAAGGGGAGGGGGGGGGGGGGAAAGCTGGACAGATTTTAGCGATAGATCGTAACTTTGCTTATTTATTTGTTTGCCGGTTAGAAGACACACATACACTCACACCCACAAACATGCACACCCACATATATATATATGTTTATATATATATATATATATATATATATATATATATATATATATATATATATATATATATATATGTGTGTGTGTGTGTATGTTTATACATTTTGTATCTCCATGTTCGGAGAGGAGAGCTCTGCAATAATGTCTAAATAAAGACGTTTGTTTGTTTGTTCCTAATCGTTAATCTCCAAAATTATTTCACCGATTGCTTTGCAATTTTACCCCCAATCTTGCATTCAAATACGCGAGTTTTTATATAAAAGTGTCGCACAAAGCGAATAAAAATAGAGTTTACAAAAGACTGTATGGGAATGAAAAGATATGGGAATGAAAGATCACTGATTAGTGAGGTCTATTATTATCACAGCGTTTCGGACCGACCCCTAGGTTCTCAGAACTTGTCCTCGATATCCCAACAAGCGCAAAAACAACTAATGACGCCTGTTTTGTGGTGATTAATCAGACGACTCTTGTCCTTGGGGAAATACTACTGTCTGGCTGCTCCACTCCCAAATCTCCCACTCTCGACACCATCTTGTTCACCATATGCAGCTCACCTGACATCAATGACTTCACTACTGACCATGCCGGGGAAATCGCAGTAACCGCGGTGTCTGCAAGATTAATCTGCTCATAGTAGCAGTAATAGTGTATTAAAAGAATAGTAGTAGTTGTTGTTATTGGCCGTGTGATTACAACGTCGGGCTGTCATAGGGGAGACTTTGGTTCGACCCCCGGTAAGGTAATAAGAGATTTTCTTTCGGGTGAAAAATTCAACATCTCAACCTGAACAGTCTGTGGCGACAGCAATAGCCATGCGGTCATAAATCCTCAGGCTTCCGGCCCTCTGTCTATGCCGACCTAAAAAGGTTGTAAAATAGATACTGTACTTACAGTTTTTTTTTAGTTGTTGTAGCACTTGTGGTTGTACCAGTAGCAGTACTAGTACTCGACTGAAGATGTAGTAACTGTTACATTAGCCGCATTTACTTTCCATTACATTTCCTGCTACCAATTTTAGTTTGTGTGCACACAGATGCCAAGGTCGATTAAAAAAATATCATCAGGCGATAAATTTTATATCCTACGGAGAGTGAGAGGGCAGTAGTCGTTAGGAGGGGGTGGGGCGGTATTATGACAGAAACTGTTAACTGAGAGATTTTAAATGTTAATTTTGTTTAATATTTTTTATTATATTTATATTTTAATAACGTTACCTCAGCTATTCTCTATTTTTTTTTTTTTTTTTTTTTTTTTTTTTTTTTTTTTTGCGAATGTGTTGGCTATTTAGAAGTAGAGTAGTAAGTTTTTGTTTTAGCTGCGTGAAAAATACAAAGAAGCTTTATCGTGTGATAAACATTTAACCTGTTTGAAAACAAATATTGTTTAAAGTCTGTATAATACAATTTAAACAACTACTAATATAAAGATACAATTATATGATCTGTGCTCTAGAGTCGCAAACCAGACTGCCTCTGTATATTTGAGCAGATTTTGATTGCGAAATTATATTAGATACGTGCACTGTGTATTTTCTTATTTTTTACCCCCATTTAGTCAGACGTTAGCCACGGCAACGCGTGGCAGGGTACAGCTAGCGCGCGCGCGCGCACACACACACACACACGAATACACGAATAAAGGGGTAAGCCATAAGTGCTCCATTCCACTTCTAACTCAGGCCTTAGTCCGAAGAATCTCAGTGCAGTACACGAACGCCTTAGCACCGGTGAGGATCCAGAAATAATTTGAGTCTAACTTTAACTCAAAATTTTGCCCGGGCAGAGCGCCCTTTGTCTACTCTTTTCGATTTCCAACTGCTTAGGATTTTTTTAACGTGCGCATCAATACACACACTGGCGTCTGATCTCACGGCCCTAAATGCGGATAAATTGACTGAAGCCTATAAATAAATGAAAGCACGAATAAGGAAATCGCACTATAAATGTTGATAAAAGGTCTAAAGCCTATAAACTGGGAAAAGTACGGACCTGATCAAATACTGGCGACTGGACGATAACAAATGATGACACGTGTGTTTACTTGCCTGGAACGGGATGATAGTGGATATACTTTAAATTACAGCTGGTTTTAGCTGAAGATAGGGATCGCTGTTGTTTAGGCAGTTGCGCCCTGTGACTATTTTCGATTCCTATTGTACGTGCGCTACCGAAAAGACTGGCGTCTGATCTCAAAGACCTTGTGACATGTGGATAAATTGACCCCCCCCCCCCCCCCTGGGTATCGCCTATAAACTAACATCTGAACCAGATGTCGAATAAGGACCGGGTCGATCACTATAAACCAGTATGATACCTCAGATTTCGTACAACCACTAATAAATATGCCCCAAGTGCCCTCCCGAAATGGGGGGGGGGGGGGGAAATGCATTGGCCTAATCAAACTGATACTCTCGGTTGACGACTATGCTACGGACCGGATCAGATACTCGCTCTGGCGACCTGAGCGATCTCGGTACAAATGGAAAGACACCGGGTTGTGGTTGAGAACGCATGCCGGAAGAATGAAACGCGAGGGTGATCCACGTGGATATACGCCAGTCGCAAAACTACTAGCCTGTTGTAGTTTTGAGTCGTTAGATAACGACGGGCAGGGTGACCCGCACTCGCCGGAGAGGCCCAGGCGTCGACTGTAGGAGCGACATTTGATTGATTTTCTGATGAAGTGCGTTCAAAGATCAGGTTTCCTGCGAGCGATAAGGTGCTGTGGTGTAAGTTGGATTCTACATTATGTGTAGTGGTACTGTAGCCGAAAAGACTGTGACTCTCGGCGAAAGACCTTGTGACACCTTTGAAAGACTACCCCCCACCCCCCCCCTGGTAATAGCCGGGGGGGGGGGGATGAACTGACATAGCTGGATGACAGATTGTCGACTGCTGGAGGCAGAGGGTTCTGATCATCCCTAACACAGTATAATACCCTCAGATTGCGTACAACACACATAGAAATAAGCGCCCCCGAGGGCCCTCCGAAAAATGGGGGTGGGGGTGAATTGCAGGGCCAATCCAAACTGATACTTTCGGTTACACGGACTATGCTATCAAACCGGACTCAGGATTACTCGCCAAGGGACCAACGTCCTTGGCTTGCTCTGGTACATTGTGGAAAGAGCTTCACGGGGTTGCATGTCAGTCTGAGAACGCCCATGCCGCAAGAATACTCTGATAAAATGCGAGGGTGCTCCACGTTAGTAAACGCCGTCGCAAAACTACTACTCCTGTGTTAGTTTCTGAGTCGTTAGGGAACGACGGGCAGGGTGAACCCCACTCGCCCGGAGAGGCCCATGACGTCCCGACTGTGAAGGAGCACATTTTGATGATTTCTGAGGAAGTGCGTTCAAAGATCAGGTTTCCACCTGCGAGCGATAAGGTGGTGTGGTGTAAGTTGGAGGCTACACTTATGTGAGGTACTTAAGCAAGATCTAAACAAGAAGTCGTTAGGCGACAAAGCTTACGAAATTTGGTGATGTTTATATATGAACATGCTCCCGCGAGTTCGGGACAGTGCAGAAGGCACAGCCGGGTGCCAAGCAGAATACTAGCAGGAGGCAGAGGGACATTCTGAAGGTGTCGGGCAGACAAGAATGCCCTCAGAAAACGGTTCAACGCCGCTACAGACAGCGAACGGGATGGCTGTATGAAGTCTGGTTGCATTTATGAGAACAGACACAGTGCCCTCTGTCGCGCCGAGCGTTTCTGTAACAACAGACATAGAACCAAAAGGGAGCGAGAGAAATTCTTTAGGGACCCGTATCAGTTTGCCCGAGGTCTATTCGAGCAACCGAATTCTGGGACTCTGGTTGTCAGTCAGGAAGAACTTGAGCTACATCTACGCAAGATGTACTCTGATAAAAAGAGGAGAGAGCCTCTCGATGACAATCCAGTGATCCTTAGCGGCCTCAAACAGCCTTCGGTGCCGAAGGTACCATTTAAAATGATACCTCCCCATTGGTCTGAGGTTGAGGAAGTTGTGAAAAAAGCCAGTGGCAAGTCTGCCCCAGGTCCGAACGGTGTCCCGTACGTTTTTTACAAGCGCTGCCCGAAAATCCTAAAAATGCTTCACGTCTTGTTGAGACAAGCGTGGATCCGTAATCACATATGTCCAGAGTAGCAGAAGGCAAATGGGGTCTACATTCCCAAAGAGCAGGACTCGAAGAGTCTTTCCCAATTCAGGCCCAATTCAGGCCTTGAACACGCGACCATGATTTGGGAGGCTATCCAGAGAGCCAAGCATGAGAGAACCAAATTGCACGTTATATGGTTGGACTTAGCCAACGCCTACGGTGAAGTCTCCCATAGGCTACTGTGTCGAGCCCTTCGCATGTTTCACGTACCGGCACAGATCAATCAAATGATCGAGCAATATTTCTCTAAGTTCGCTTTGCGCTTCTCTACCTCGTCGTTTACCACGAGATGGACTGAGTTGCAGATTGGGATAGCTATGGGGTGTACGATCTCACCCATACTGTTTGTCATGGCCATGCAGATCATGTTAGACGGGACGGCCGGCTACGGACAGGGCCTTCAAATTGGGGACCACTGGATGCCGCCACTACGCGCATTTATGGATGACACGGCTATTATAACAGGCAGCGAGGTGTCTGCCCTCACGATCCTGGAAAGTTTGGACGCGGTGGTCCAATGGAGCGGAATGCAGTTCAAACCGCAGAAGTCGAGGAGTCTGTCAATCCATAAGGGCAAGGTGTCGGCAACCAGTTTTACGGTGGCAAGGAACAAGATCCCCACGGTTCTGGAGAAACCGGTGAAGAGCCTTGGTCGCGTTTACGATTCGAAGTTATCTGATAGAGCGGAGTCACTGGCTACAGGCCTGCTCGCGATCGAGCGATGCAGGCTGGTCGGGAATTTCAAGGTATGGTGTCTCCAATTCATGTTAATTCCGAAGCTCCTATGGCCACTGTTAGTCTACGAGGTGCCGATGACTGCAGTGGAAACCATGGAGAAGAAAATCAACACAGCCTTGAGAAAGTGAATTGGTGCACCGCCTTGTCTGACTTACGTGGCTTTGTATTGCAAGCAGGCTAAGCTGGTACTCTCGTTCAAATCGATAACCGAAGAGTTTAAAGTCGGCAAAGTAAGACTCGCCATGCTCTTGCGCGAATCTTCAGACCCAAATGTCATAGCTGTCCAGCCCGCTCTAAAGACTGGCCAGAAGTGGAGGGTCCTCGATGAGGTAGAATCTGTCCAGAACGCACTAAAATTGAAGGAGATAATGGGATACACTCAAACCGACCGTTAAGGCCTAGGGCACGGGAAGGTCAATTGGTGGTCAAAGACCTCAGCCAAAGAACGCCGAGACATGGTAATACAAACGGTGAGGGACAACGAAAACGAGGTTCGGGTCCAGAAAGCAGCCCAGCAGTCGCAGCAGGGCCATTGGGTCAGCCTGGAGAGCGCATTGCCAAGAGTACTTACATGGGGTGAGATCTGGCGAATGACCCCGCTGCGACTGAGCTTTATCGTTCGTTCGGCGTACGATGTATTACCATCCGGTGTTAACATGGTTAAATGGTCTGCGACCAACGATCCGACTTGCCCGTTGTGTAAATCGAAGCAAACTCTTGAGTACGTCCTGTCCGCGTGCAGGAAAGCCCTAGGTCAAGGCCGATATACCTGGCGACACAACAAGGTGCTAAAAGAGTTAGCAACCGTTGTCGACCAGGCTAGAATGAGGGCTAACGCCAGAGTTTCCTCAAGGCTGTGCAGGTTTCAAAAGGTAAGGTCAACCGAAACGCATTCGCTCCATCTGTGCTAGACTCTGCGAGGGACTGGTTACTGGCGGTTGATCTGCCGGGCCATGAAAGGTACCCCGAGTTGATCCGGAAGACCGGTCTGCGACCTGACATAGTCCTCCACTCTGCGCAAAAACGGCAGCTCATCCTGATTGAGCTGACTGTCCCATATGAGTCGCGTATGGATGAAAATCACCTGTATAAGCTCGAGAAATACAGTGATTTAGCAGCCGGTCTGAGGAGAAACGAGGCGTACACGGTACGGGTATTTGCCGTCGAAGTGGGAGCGAGAGGCCTTGTTTCCACTTTGCTCTACAATGTGGTTAAAGAACTAGGATTGCGCGGTAATGAACGGAAACGTACACTTAAAAAACTGGGAGAGGTAGCCGAAAGGGCCTCTAGCTGGCTTTGGACGCAACGCAACTACGTAGGGGACGGGCCTCGGTGAGCTGGTTCAGGTGTCTAGTGGAAAAGGGTTTCTCACCCCTTGAAAGTCCATCGTGTCCGAATTGTCTGCCAGTGTTCCTCTGCCACCTGCTAACAAAAGTCCAACATGTGTCCGGTAAACCAATCGTAAGCTTGTCGCTCGGTCGTCCAGGCACGCTGACTGCTTTAATTACGCTGCCGCGGCGACTTCTTATCTCACAGTACCTTCTGAGAAACCACCAAGTCGTCTTGTCTCTGGCCGAAAGAAAAACACCATCCGGTAATTTCGTGCAGCAGGGAACCAGCCCTGAGCTTCATGAACTCAGGTGGGCCCACCTCCGAATGCGTCTAGGAATCGTGGGCCGAAACGCGTGTCGACGAGGATAATTTCTACTGATGACTGGTAGATCCCTGCTGTACTTGCTCCCTGTGAGTTTATTCCTACAACTTCCCATGTAGACTTCTATACAGTCTGATCAAACTTCTCCAGCATTCCCAAACTTATTGAATCGCTACCTGAGGCACAATATGAAATAAATGGTGGAGGTTGATGTTGGTATCTTCTACACAACTGCAGACACATCCTCATTGGGTTCCCTGGTCCCGTTTAGAAGCGGTCTGGGAGAGGGGTGGGGGTGGGCATAGACGGACTATCATTTAAAAGGTATGGCATAACCTTTGTTTAATTAAAGGTTTGCTGAAAACGAATGTGTTAGGCCCAATGATGCAATATTGCAGCCTAAGTCTGAGTTTTATCGCAGCAGTAACAGAAGAAGAAGAAGAAGAAAAAGAAGAAGAAGAAGAAGAAGAAGAAGAAGAAGAAGAAGAAGAAGAAGAAGAAGAAGAAGAAGAAGAAGAAGAAGAAGAAGAAGAAGAAGAAGAAGAAGAAGAAGAAGAAGAAGAAGAAGAAGAAGACGAAGTAGAAGAAGAAACAGAAGCTGAAGAAGAAGGAATGGAAGCAGAAGAAGCAGTAGAAGACGAAAAAGAAGCATAATCAGAAGTAACAGCAGAAGCAGAAGTAGCAGCAACAGTAAAGACATAAGCACAATCACTGTTTAACGACAACTGTTGTCATTTAGTCTGCCATAACATGCTTCTCAGCTTGTCTGCTTTCTGTTCATGCTTTCATGAAAGCAACAAAAACAAGAAAAAGAGGGATATGCCTCTGTATTGTGTGTGTGTGTGTGCGTGTGTGTGTAAATTATTAGGTATATTATACAGAGGGAAAGAGTATATTAAATAATCATAAGCCAGGGCTGTAGTAAGTAAATGTGACCCCACCAGGACATTACACAGAGCGACCAACAGCCGGTGACACAAAGTGGTGGGGGTCCCAGAAACCGCGTTTAACCATCAGGCTATTGCGGCCCCCGGCAAAAAGCCTCGGTGGGGCTTCAGCATAACGAAAATTTGTGTCCCACATGGGGACGACTTTGTTTATTAGCCAGGGAAGTATTTTATCAATACATGTATGTATTTTTAACTAAGGAAGACATAATAAAACAACAAAACGTAATTCGGTGTTTATGCTTTAGAAAAAACAAATGAACGTTTTCTAACTAGATAAAACGGCATATTACTACCAACAGTTTAACTTAGGATAGGTGAGTTGAAGAAGTGAAAAATAGATAAAGAAAACACTCTAAAAAGATCTAATAATGATGATTATCTTACCTTTCAATGCAAACTGCAACCAGCGTCAGTACCGAACAATACAGAGCGCATACCAGCACAGTTCTGTCAGCCGAGCAGGCAGCCTGTCCCAGCTGCCATCCGTTATTCATCAGAAACATAACTATCTCGGGCAGTCCAAACAGCATGATCAAGGAGTCGGCCATGGCCAGATTCAAAATCAGCAAGTTTGTCATGGACCTTCGGGAGCAGAAGCACAAGCAACAAGGTGTTAAGTAATTTGCATGCAAACTTTGCAGAGAACCTTTTCAAATAAAGTCACATTTCACGTAGCCATGTTAAGCGCTCATTTTTAACACCATATCTTGAGGTGTGAAGCTAAAGAACCCTTTTCCACGTTTTCAGGCGAATTTAACTAGACATATACTTTATAGACCAATCAGCACTTATACTTTATAGACCAATCAGCACTTATACTTTATAGACCAATCAGCACTTATACTTTATAGACCAATCAGCACTTCATTGGTAATGCGATTAGGTAACACACCGGCATATTTTTTTTAATGAGTCTACCTTGTCTCCACTTGAGTCTGTGTTGACCTAGAAGCAAAAGTCATTGAAAAAAAAAAAAAAAAGGAAATGAGCCTACGATCTACGTGACGTATCGGTTGTGTGCGACGCTCTGTTCAGGCGGATAGCTTTCCGTGAAGAGAGATACTGTGGGACAGCCTGTAGAATGAAGTTGAGTCTACGAACTTTTTAACTTTCTAAAATTAAACAACAGTGAACTGACGGTTCAATAAATGAAGATCTATATCAGAATAGGCATGTTCAAACCATAAAGGATACACTAACCTTGGTCAATAAAACCCGCTGAGGCTTAACAGCAAATGAAATTAACAGTAAGGTCAGAAACAAATTCAAACCAATTACGTCGGATTCCATGGAATTTCCAAGAAAGTGTCAGGTAGAAAATAAACGCAGTATAAACTGTCATTTGCAGAAAATGAAAACAGGGGAAGCATTAAATGTCTGGGGAATCCGCTGAATTGGGCAAGTCATTTAAATGAGTGAATCTGTCAGTGTTTACCTGACTGTGTTTAAATCTCTTCAAGCTGTTGTCTGGGTGGTTCTTTATTCTATCATGGTTTATTTTCTATGTCAGACTCTAGAACTCCATCTAATTCCCTGGTAATTTGTTTTTATTTGCCCCAATGGAATACAATTGTTGTTACGGTGTTTATTATACTATTATACCGGTATAGATTTTTTTTCCGTTATACTGTTATATTACAAGTAGATCAATTTAAGGAAAAGAAATCACTGACGTCTACAGAACAAAACAACATCCTTCGGTACCAAATTTTTTTTTTTGAAATGATATAAAAACACGCCAAGAGATACACAATTTATAATTTTAATAAGCAATTCATTCTAACGGCTTTATATATATATATATATATATATATATATATATATATATATATATATATATATATATATGTGTGTGTGTGTGTGTGTGTGTGTTCATGTATGTATGTATGTATGTTTGTATGTATGGGTGTATTTATATGTGTATGTGTGTGTGTGCATATATATATATATATATATATATATATATATATATATATATATATCTATATATATATATATATATATATATATATATATATATAACTTGTGTCTCTTATATTTGACCAGAAGTGAAATAATTTGTTCGTTACACCATTGCTACACCAGTCTTTGTTGTTGAGCTAATGTGGTGGCTTAGTTTGTTATAAAGTTGTGCTGGCTTCCATTCAATGGCCTGGAGCAATCGCGTCGATCTCTTCACAGCACCTTATCATACAGAGGGATGATGTAATGCTAAAAGACTGGGGATCCAATGTAATACTAATAGAAACAGATTTTCAACTTCACATTTTTCTTCTGAGATTAGAAACCCATTTTCCCCTCCAAGGGAGTCGTGGCAGAGCAGCTTGACGCTCGCCTCGGATGAAAAGGTAGTAGGTTCGCTTCCGGTAGGAGCCGAACTTTTTTCAAAAAAGACCTTGGCTCCCAGGTCGATCTAGCCTTGAGTGGGTATTGGGTGCAGTCCCAGGAAATAAAGGCAGCTGGCTTTATGCTGACCCCATTGCCTATCTTATGCCGATTGGTCTATAAAATACAGGTCTAGCCCTATATGCCCTATACGCCTAAAGGTGTGGAAAAGGGTCCTTTACTTTTGGACCTTGCGATACTAGTTCCCTCCTTCTGTATTTATTTGTATATATTGTCTTCTTTAACACGGCTAGGAAATGTCCCTACTTGTGGCACACCTGACGTCGGTCTTCCTTCAGTAACAGTGAGTGGATCCCGTGTACAACACGACAATTTTAAATATTGATGCACAATTTCTAAAACGTACCAAATCATTAGGCGTGGTACCAAAAGTACAGTTTTGCCCGACAAGGGCCAAGCAGTGGCACATTTTTACGTAAGTACCAGCTTCGGCAGCCCTGGTGAGTGACATTGTCAAAACATCTCATCGCCAGTCCGCCTCCTGCCTTATGATTATATGAGAAACCAGTTAGAGAGCAGTGGTCTCTTAAACGGTCTTGCATGTGGCGCCCCCTCTCCTTGAGATTAAAACAAGACCCCCCCCCCCCCCCCCACCCCCTATTTTCTCCACCCCCTCCTTTCTGCACCACCTCTCCAACATAGCAAAATGTGATTAAATAAAAAATATAAAAAAATCAGAAAAAAAAATTCCCCAGTACTTTTAACAATAAAAAAACATCTACATAAATAAGTGATTAAAAAACCCCACCAACAATGGTAATTTAGGTAGAAATATCAATGAGATGGCTGACACTGTTTTGTCATGCGAATATCTACTATTCTTTTTTAGTCACAACAATGATCACTCTCAATATCAAGTGGGCAGATCTATTTTCTTTGCATGACTATTAAAGCTATACATTCGGATTATTACGTGTACCAATATACTCGATTTTTAAATTGCCTGACGTGGTCCTTTTAACTTCCTCACACCCATTTAGGGTGGCGCCGCCCAGTTTGGAGACCACCAACTGTGAGTTAAGAGTGCTGTAAACGTAAATACGTAAATACAGCAGCCATTGTGAGACTGCTAACATGTGGTCTGGGATTTGATATGGTCTGGGATTTGAAGCCGGTCGGTGTAATATTGACCATAACTTCTTCTTGTGCATCTGTCTGAAAAGGGCAGTTTGCACGTTGTATTGTGGTTTACATCTAGGCTGATATTTGCGCCTGTCAGCCACACACAAGATTTTAGCACATCTTCAATCTATCGTTGTTTTTTTTTAGACATGATTGTTAAGGCCCCTTCCCACCCCCACAAATCACAAATGGGACCCTGGAACCCACCAAGAAACAGGAGCACAACAAAAACACAAGGAATTGTGGAGAGAACAAAGTGACAGTAAACATCCACAAAACCCCATCAGCAGACTAAACAGAAAGCAACACGTAACAATTTTTCGTTTACTTACAAGACACTACCACATGTATAAAATAAAGACTGTGCGCCTGTCAAACAGGACCACAAACACCTGTGCACATTCTGCAGACCTGCCCACTCTACCTACAACTTCAAAAAGATATCCCTAAAGCGGACTGCGCAAATATAGGGTTGAATAGTTCTTGTCTGAAGCAAGATAAAGACGTATATTCACAGACAAAGGGAACAAAAAGTTAAAAAAAAAAAAAAAAAGACCCAAAAAAAAAAAAAAAAAAAAAAGCAGGCACTTTTATAACAAGTGACGCCGTTATTATGACATTCAAACATAAGTATATGCGTCAAGAAACATAATAGAAACAGGACATTCAAACCAGCACTGCGCTACCAGTGCGAGCGTTGGACATTATCACAGGCTAACGTATGGAAAGTTACCACCTTTGAAATGTGATACCTGAGAAAAACCACAAATTTAACCATCCTAGAAAAACTTAGAAACCATATCATACAGACAGTGGGAACAACAGCATGCAGCAAATTCATCGAGGAACAGAAGATCAAATGATTTGCTAATCTAGTAAGAATATAGCCAGATCAACTACCAACGCAAGTGCTAAACATGAAAAGATTTGGTGAAAGCAAGAGGATGCCATTGTAGAAAATGGATTGTTGACATTAAAGAGCTTTTACATGGACACAGAATGAGAATAACCATTGCTGCCTATCTACCGAAGGATCACAAACTGTTCCTCCCCAAGACGCTGAACGGCACGAGTGGAAATTAACCATGATGACACAAACCTCTGCCTGCGAAAAGGGTGCAGCTTAACAACGAATTTAAAAAAAAAAAACCAGTAAAGTTACCATCGAATTAAAACTAGTCATTTCAAAGTCATCTAATTTATAAGAAGTCGTCAGCTATAAAATTATGAGGGCTCTGTAAACGTTCATGTGGATCAAGCGAAAGTTGGAACCACATTAAAATTCGAAGAGAGCCAAGTTTAGATATAATTTAAATTATAGTAGTCTGTCAATGTATATTTGATTGTGATTAAACCTCTACCAGCTGTTGTCTACAGTTTAATTATTCTGTCATGGTTTTATATTTAACTTAAAGAAAAACCATACTGGAGAAATAGCACTGGAGACGAACTCATTTTAGAAAAGAAACTAACAGGAAGCTACAAATGCAATTTTATATATATTTTAACGGCGATGATAATTTTTATGAATTATTACAGTGGTATTCCTTAAATCTGTTTGTTTCCTTCTGTGAACTATGTGATGACTTTGATCTTAAAAAAAAAAGGAAAAAAAAAAAAAAAGATCTAGTTCTTGGGTGAAGAGGCAGGTGTCGACCAACATAAAGATAGATAGAGGACTTTAAAAGCACATTGGGCATAAATAAACATGATTGAGGCAGGTGAACTGGAGA
>CAJHNH020004608.1:15000-35243 GCA_905116865.2 Candidula unifasciata | reverse complement strand
TCTCTCCAAAGACCTTCTTCTGTGTAGATCCTAGTGTTTGGACATGATTTCCTGAATCTGAATTTGGTTCCTTTTATAGATCCAATTTTTTGATTAAACATTCATTTTCATGCGCTTGGGTGCTCATTTCACCTTTTTAGTTTTTTAGCAGGTGTGTAGTATGTGTATCGTCATTATATGTGTTAACATGGTTGATTATGAACTATCATAACCTGGGGGCTTTCTTAGTATAGTATGGGGTGTCCAGCCAAGTGTGCCTATAAATATATATTATATATATTGTGAGCATTTTTTGTAGTGTCCAATACTTGCGTTGCCCTACTCCAGAGGATAAGTTGATCGATATTGGCCGCGGGGAATCCCTTAGACCAAATACAGCCAAACGACTCAACAACAAATTATCTCTGAGTTCCTGCTGGTTTCTGAGGAGAAATCCTTACATTAGGCACCGACAGGAGTGATATGTGACAATATCATTATGCTCATATATCATTATGTTCATATATCATTATGTTCATATATCAAAATATCTGCGATGAATGCAAAATAAGTGCACAAAAGCATGCACAGCAAATGCATTCTTTCAAATATACATGCACAAAATACACACACAACACAGACACACACACAAGGCAAACGTACAGACACAAGCACACACACATATACACAAACATTATTACACACACAGAGGCACCCGCACACCAAACAGACTACCAAACCCACACCAAACCACCACATCATAAAAAATAACAAACATATGACACACCAATATACACGATAGGACACAACACAGACAGACAGACAGCGCAAAAAGCCGCAAACACTCGAGCAATGAAACAATGTTTCCTGAACAAATTAACATGTTCATGTTAGATCTATTTAATATTTTCATAATAAGATGCACACTCAATAAGTAACAAGGTAACGTAACATGGAGGGGGGAGGGGTGGTGGGGTTTAGGTGTTATGGCGTGTATTGGCAAGAGTCAGGAGTGGAGCGGGGGGGGGTCTAAGGTTTAAAACCAGTTAGTCTTTTATTAACAATTTTTAGTGGCGATGTAAGATATGGACTTCTTGAGTCTAAATTTAGGGGGGGGGGGAGGTAGCAATGTCCAGACAGACAGACAGACAGACAGACAGACAGACAGACAGACAGACAGACAGACAGACAGACCGACAGACAGACAGACAGACAGACAGACAGACAGACAGACAGACTAGAAACACAGTTCTCTACTCACAGTCAGCAGCTTCAAACTTGTCTTTTAACTTGTTAAATCCAGAAATAAGATCCCTTAGCGAAAACAGCACACCTCACAAGAGAAACATGTGCCTACGGATCACCACATCTATATCCCAAACATATTTTTTTTTTAAACTGTTTGTGTGTGTGTGTGGTCCAATTGTCACCGCATCAGCGGTGACACCCAAGGTGGTCAGAAATCCCCCCCCCCTTTCCTCTTCTTCAAACTCACCTTCTCTACCCCTTCCCCCATATCTTTTTCCTACGCCTCTGACCACATGGTCTGCTACAGCAAAACACCCTTCACCTCACGGAAGATCTTAACCTGGACCATAAAATGGGCACCACCGACGAGCAACCTTTATGTACCCACAGAGGTTTAGACATGGATAGATCAGACTTAAACAGCAAACAGAAGCAGTCGGTGCCAATAGACCATTATGGGAAGAGCAGAGTGGTACGTGTGGTACAAAACAGAAAATATGGGGGGAGGAGGGGGCAAAGTCAGTGAGGACTGGAGTAATGATCAACCACAGTTTAAATAATATTTAGGCAGATACAAGGTCCGACAATTAAGTAATGAGACTGATTTCATTTTGGCCAAGATAAAAGTTTCATTTATAAGGCACAGCATGCAATCCAAAGAAGCAACTTTCATCTATGATCTGGCAACTTTTCATCGTTGCCCGATAAGCAGACAACAAACAAGCCGCCATTTTGCTGACCCAGTCAGAGGTGCATTGTTACATAATGAGCATGGATTAAAAAAAATTCTTACATTAAATTCTGTTTAAAACTCAGAAAAAGCGCTACTGAGACAGTTGAATTTATGCGACAAGATTATGCGGATAATTGTATATTTCGTGCACACATTTTCAGGTGGTATTCACGATTCAAAAGTGGTGTGGAGATGATTACAAATGCAACTAGACCTGAGCGCCCAATTTCTGTTCGTAATGAGGAACTCAATGCAAAAGTTTGAGAACAGATACAAAAAGATCGTTCTTTGACTGTAAGGATAATGGCAGATGAGTCTGTTGTTAACGGAGAGACCATTTGTAAAATTTTAGTGGAAGATTTGGGCAAGAAAAAGCGGTTTGTCGGTTTGTACCACATTTGTTGTCTGATAACCAAAAGCACTAGAGTGTTGCGTATGCAAAAGACATCATCAAAACGTGTCACATAAAAAAAAAAATTCTTTAATTTGATTGTTGCAGAGGATTAAACATGGATTTTCCGTTATGATCCCACAACTGAACGCTAAAGTGCTCAATGGAAGTCACCCTCATCCCCAAGAGGCAAAAAATCGGCCTTCAAAATTCGAAAGTGAAGACACTGTTGGCTTCTAAAACAGCAAAGGAGTTATTCACAAGGAATTTATTCTAGAGGGACAGACTGTCACAGCCATAGTTTATTTAGGTATCGACTGAGTGACTGACTTTCTACCCCACCAGGACATCACACAAGCGATAAACACCCGATGACACATTGTGCCACCATGTGGGTGAGGATCACCGTGGAGAGGTCACAGAAACCGCGTTCAGCCTTTAGGCTATATTTATCCTCAGGCTATATTGCGGCCCCTGGCAAGAGCCACAGTAGGGCTTCAAATAACGAAAAATGTCGTCCTAAAATGGATGAGAAGTTGATAGACCTAACTATTTAGGTATTTTGAAATGTCTATTAAAAAGGATTATTCAACACCTGCCAGTTTTTTTTTTTTTTTTCCCCTTCATAACAGTGCACCGGCTCACCGGGCGGTAGTTGTACAGGAATATTTAGCCCAAAAACAAGTGTGTGTTCTTAACTATCCACCATATTCCCCAGACTAGTGTCCTTGATATTCGTCGAATACCAAAATTAAAGTTACAATTGAAATGACGCTTCTTTGACGATATTGCTGGTATCCAGAGGGCCGTAACATCAAACTTAAGGGTCATAACAACAGAAGAACTACAGAGGTCGTTCCAGTATTTTTTTTTATTTTTTATTGTGTCACTTGCTGTATCAATGCACAAGTTGCTTACTTTGAAAAAAAATACAGATTATATCTTTAACAGTGGATCATTTTAATTTCTATGGAATTAGTCTCATTACTTAACTCTTTGAGTCCCAGGGGGTTTAGCATCAGAGGCCCAAGGGGTAGTCAAGAGAGATGTCAAATTGATGCATCTTGCGTTCATTGGGCCCCTAGGCAGGAACCTATGAACGTATGATGCGTTCCTTCGGACCTCAAAGAGTTAAGTGTCGGACCTTGAACGACGGAATTACATTCACAAATAGATAAACGTACAGGGGGGACAGAAATAGCCACAGAAATATGAGCAAATTGACAGGCTAATATACAAGTAAGCAGGCTGACATAGATAAGGGCAGGCATGCAGACAGACAGACAAAGAGGCAGACAGACAAAGAGACAAACAAAGAGACAGAAAAACAAAAAGACAGACTAATAAAGAGGCAGACAGGCAAAGAGAAAGACGGACGGACGGAAGGACGGACGGACGGACATACAGACAGACAAGAAACACAATTCTGTACTTACATGCACCTGCTACAACAGTTTCTCTAACTCGATAAATCCAAAAATAAGATCCGTTAGCGAAAAAACTGCACACCTCACAACAGAAAAATGTACCAAAGAATCATGACACACGTATACCCAGCTTTTGTCATGTCTACACCACAATATTTGCTAATCTTTCCTTTCCTTTTGCGGCACCGATTTTTCTAACACCCGGACATTGATCGGGTAAATACTTGTTTAACCTCAGGTGAGTAGAAAAAACATAACTGATCGTAATATGAGGGTAACTAACTAGTAGGTGATTGTGTGAGTGGTTAAGGGAACCAGAGGAAGATCTGGGTTGCATCCCGAGAAACCTCGTTACTTCCTTGGTGGGTGTGTCGCGTGTGCAGGACACGAACTCCGTCGTCTTGGAGCAGAGATGGACTGGAGCTTTAGAACTGAGGTATGGGAGGCCAAGTTGGTTATTTAGTATAAAATATAACTATTCCTACTCCCTGCCTAGTGGCTTTCATTTTACTTGGTAAGTGCTGCGTGGTCTCGAGGCACGGTGTATGCTTCGAGTGCTAGAGGTCTTGGGTTTAAGCCCCTTTGAAGGCTGAGATTTTTTCCTGTGGACCTCGAGTAAATCTGGTCTTTAGGTAGTACAAACAAATCTCTTAGCAGTTCAAAATCATAAGGAGCAGCCTAATGGCCCTGCTCGGGCAACATTTGGAGTTAAAAATTTACCAAGTATTTCAGGATCCTCATCGGTGTAACAGAGTTCGTGCACTGTGCTGAGATGCTTCAGACTTAGGTTTGAGTTAGAAGAAGAACGGAGCACTTATAGGCTACAACTATGTGCCATGATCTTGATCCGTTGAATAAACAAAACAAAATAAACGTGATGCAGGAAGAGGCATGCGACCCAGGGGTCATCACGGGTGGAGGAGGGAGGCAAAATACGGGTGGGGATGGCGGTGACCACATTGCAAACATATATGAGGGTTCTTTTTTTTTATTTCACTTTGTCTCGGGGCAGCCAAGATTTCGCGGGGAATTCCCGGAAAAGTCTCACAGTGTTAGTGTTAGTCGATGTTCATTTCTTATGAACGAACGAAAGTAACACACACTGAAAACAATCTATCTATCTATCTATCTATCTATCTATCTATCTATCTATCTATCTATCTATCTATCTATCTATCTATCTATCTATCTATCTATCTATCTATCTATCTATCTATCTATCTATCTATCTATCTATCTATCTATCTATCTATCTATCTATCTATCTATCTATCTATCTATCTATCTATCTATCTATCTATCTATCTATCTATCTATCTATCTATCTATCTATCTATCTATCTATCTATCTATATCTCTGTCTGTCTATCTGTCTGTCTATCCGTCTGTCTGTCTGCCCGCCCATCCATCCATGCATCTGTCTGTTTATGTGTCTGCCTGTGTGCCCGCCTGTCTGTCAGTCTATCTGTCTTACACAAACCCACATTTGTGTTTCATACCTTACATGAACGTGATAATAATGAAAGAGAACAGTTGGAAAACTTTTGCTGGTGGCAGTAATATTAGTTGTTGTTTCTGTTGTCTTTGTAGATTAGGAAGAAGAAAAATAAGGAGGAGGAGGAGAAGAAGAAGAAGCTGCTGCTGTTGCTAAAAAATACTACTACTACCACTACTACTGCTGCTGCTGTTGCTGCTGCTACTACTACTACAGCTAATACTACTGAATTACCGAACAACATGATAGTTTGGTCTCTCATACAAACGAATACCGCCACGTGAAGGGAAAGCACTCACCCCTAGAAAAAGAAACGCCAAATCTGGCCTGTTCTCGTGCAGTGGACGAGTGGTTGGATCGGGTTGTCGCCAACTGGTCTCTCGGTTTACCTAGTCAGGTAGTCTTAATGGCTTGTCTTTCATCTTATATCCGGTAGCTCAGTCGCCGTGAGTCGTGTCTGTCTCTAGTTTGTGTTTAACTAAGTCGTGAGTAACACGCGACACACCGAGTTGTGGTCAGGGTATTTTGTGAGATGGGGCAAGGACGGGGGTTGGAGGAGTAGAAAGTGAGGTCAGGGTGTCGAGGCATGTTGTCTGCCTCGAGTGCTAGAGGTTCCGGGTTCAATCCCCGGTAAGGGCGGGGATTTTTTCACGTGGACTGGAACTTCTAGTAATTCCCCCTGCTCTCTGGGTAGTGAGATCGGACGCCTGTGTGCATTGTTGTGCTCGTAGAAAATCCCTTAACAGCTGGAATTTGAGAAAAGTAGCATAACGGCGCTGCCTAAGAACAAATTTGGAGTTAAAAATCTACCCAAAGTATTTTAGGATCCTCGCCGGTGTTACAGAGCCTGTGCACTGTGCTGAGTTTCTTCGGATTCAGACTTGAGTTAGAAGAAGAACGGAGCACTAAAGGGTGACTACTCTCAAACCTCAAAGTAAGGCCAAAGAGTAGCACAGGAGCAGACGAAGAGAAAGGAGAGTAGTGGAAGTAGATTAGTTGTAGCAGCAGCGCAACAGTTTCAGCAGCTCACTCTTCCTCTTTCCTCTACTCCTGGAGTGCTTCGTGACGTCATGACAGTAAGAGATTTCTGGAAGAGGCCCTTTTGTTCGCTTCATATAAAGTACTTCTCTGTGTCACTGATAGTTCTGCGGCCTACCTCTGGCTCTGTTACCGTTGTATCCGTATAACATTGCTCTCTGTGGTGCAAGGTCTGCTGCCAATCTTGTTACATGACCAAACCATTTTATGTGTTGTTTGTCAACCTTTACAGTTCAGTACTGGTTCTGTGCCGACTCTACTGCTGCAGCACCAGAAAAAGAAAAAAAGGAGAAGAAGATGGTGGTAATGGTAAAGAAGAAGAAAAGAAGAAGAAGAAGAAGAAGAAGAAGAAGAAGAAGAAGAAGAAGAAGAAGAAGAAGAAGAAGAAGAAGAAGAAGAAGAAGAAGAAGAAGAAAGAAGAAGAAGAAGAAGAAGAATAAGAAGAAGAAGAAGAAGAAGAAGAAGAAGAAGAAGAAGAAGAAGAAGAAGAAGAAGAAGAAGAAGAAGAAGAAGAAGAAAGAAGAAGAGAAGAAAGAAGAAGAAGAATAAGAAGAAGAAGAAGAAGAAGAAGAAGAAGAAGAAGAAGAAGAAGAAGAAGAAGAAGAAGAACAACAACAACAACAACAACAACAACAACAACAACAACAACAACACAAGATGAAGAACAAAAACAAGAAGAAAAAGAAGACGTGGGGAAGCAAAAAATCACAAGGAGGCAGAAATTAAAGAGACGAGTAATGGGAACAGGATAGTAATTTAACAAATGGGCAATAGAATATCATGATAATGATAATGGTAACAAAAATGATGGGGGTGCTTAAGGAAGATGATGATAATAATGACGGTTAAAATGTTGATTTTGTTGACCATCATAACGGCGATCTGATCAAATGGTTTGGCCATGTAACAAGATTGGCAACAGACAGGGCACCAGGTGGAACACTGTAATGCAGATACAGTGGTAACAGAACCAAAGGTCGACCACGCACAATTGGACCACTGAAAATCTGAGACACAGAGACGTACTATATACGAAGCGAACAGGAAGGGCCCGTTACAGAGACCTCTTTTTCTCCTGTCGCTGCAAGGCATTCCATGTGGAGAGACAAGAGGAACAAGAAAAACAAGAAGATAAGTGTGAAGGAAAGTTAGACACTGCGGTGATCGAATAAACGACTAAATGGGGAAGTGGTGGCTTCAAAGAAACAGAGAAAGCGGAGGAAAAAAAAGGACCAATTTTAATACTCCCACACGAGTCCACACAAAGAAAGTTACAAAGGATAGGGAATAGATGGTGGTTTGAGGAGTGGGGGAAAAGGGGGGGGGCGAGGGCTCTATAGCAACACAAGATTACCCCCCCCCCCCCCCTAAACCTAATTCACCTTTTCGTCAGTGAAGAATCTTCCGTCTCGCGGCGGAAAGGTGGGGGGGGGGGGGGGGGGGGGGGGTTTTACCACAGCATCTTTACACATGTTTAAGGAGCACGAGGGCTTACACCATGTTTAACAGCGCAGTAATATTAAACTCATTAGCGTGTACTGAAAGGCAAATAAAATCGACGGAACTGAAATAATAATATATGTATATAAACATTCTTAAAAAAAAAAAGACCTTTATACATGACTGGTGAGGGTAACCCTAAGACCGCTTCCAAAAACGTGGGTCGTGCCCTTAGACCCAGCTGTCTCCTAAAGATGTTTTAGGCGGATGACCCACATGGATGACACCAGTTGTACTAACGAAGTCGGGCCTAGCTACACACTAGCTGACTTTTATTTATGCTTGCTCAGGCTGGTCTATATTAAAAGGGTGTCACGGTGTACTGTTGTCTTCGCAAAGCTTTCTGTGTTGCGTGTTATTCGTTGTTGTGTGAGCAGCGGCAGCCGACATTGCGTTTTCACTGGTACACAGAAAAGCGTTACTGCCCCGGGTTGTACGCTGCACTCTCTCGTGGGACATAAGCTATGGCTGTGATCTAGGGGGTTGGGGTTAGGGCCAGTTCTAGATATCGCGTCGGTCACCGCTTATAGGACTGGAACGACACCTCTGTCACGTAGACCAGCCTGAGCAAGCATTAAAGAAAGTTCAGCCAGTGTTTAGCTGGGCCCGACTTCGTTACTAAAACTACGACATCATTATCATCAAGTACCTTGCCAGCTGGCGTAGGCGTTCATGCGTCGCAGTAGATCTCGGTCTTTGGTGTTCTGGATCAATTCTACTAATGGTATTCCTCCACGCCACTGTCTTATGCCATCCACCATCATTTTTTTCGTGGGGGGAGGGAGGGGGAGGGTGTGGGGTCTGTCTCTGCGTCTTCTACGAGTGATCGTTCCAGTCGTCACGATTTTCCCCAGTGCTCCTTTTCTCATTACATGGCTAAAGAATTGTGTTTTGTCTCCGTCTCACCATACATTTTACGACAGCCTAAGCAAACGACACACAGACTCCATAGCATTACCACATGAAGGCGCAAGAAACGTACACAGTTAGTAGCCAAAGACCAACTCAGGAGAAGCGATAACGAAAAGAAAATCGAAACACAGCTTCAGGCCAGAAAGGACAACTAGAAGCCATAAGTGGGTGAGAGTGTCCAAACGGGCAACATCGACGACAGACAATGTGGCATGTTCCTTTGTTAGCGGGCTCTCCGACACCCACTTAGAGGGCTGGCGGCTCCAGAGAGGGTAGAAGTGTAGAGATGGCAAGTGAATCATTGGCTGCGTCTGGGGTGGCGATGACGTGTTGGCAAAATCTGTGGATTGGCCGTTGGGGGGGGGGGGGGGGGGGGGGGGAAGACATTATATTTTTAATTTATTTAAAAAACATTTGTTAGGTACACGGGTGGTTGGTTAGTTGCGTATCCTTTATAGGACGTTGCAGAACCAACCCTAACAGCCCCTGGCTGTTGTGTGGTTTTTCTAGGCAAATTTACAGTAGTTTGCCATTGCTTTCTGGAGGGTCGGCTTTCTTGATACCGCTGTCAAAACCAACGCAAGGCGCGTGGCCTGCAGCTGGGATCGAACCTGGCATCCCGGCATTACTTAGCCACAGAGCCGACAGGTTCATGGGATGGACTTTAAAAAGAAGAAGATAGGTTAAGTAAAACACGCTTATCCACGCCTTCTGACTACTGGGCATATAGGGCTAGACCTATATTAGAAAGACCAATCAGCGTTTTTAGTTGGTGATGTGGTCAGCATCACTTTGGCCACCTTTACTTCCCCAGGACTTTACCCAGTACCCACTTAATGGCTGGGTCGAACAGGGAGCCAAGATCATTTCTTCCGGCTCAGTCAGAACCTGGACCCACGACCTTCCGATCAGTGTTGCCACTTTGGATGTTTTACACCCAGATTTATTTAGATGTTTTTCCTTGCATTTAGATGGCGTTTTTGACGTTTAGATGGTAGATGTTTTTCTAGATGTGTTTCATTTGGAGTGAATTTATCAAATCTAACCTAAGAAACAGGATGAAATTTGACCTCTTAAATGCTATTTTGACAATAAAATTCGGCCTGATTAGAGTAGGAAAAGGCTGTTCCACTTATCAGCTCCCTGATTGGGTATTAAAAGAAATTGGAACAGCTAAAGCATACCAGAGTCGTTTTGGATGTGAAGCTTTAACTTCATTATCCAAGCTAAGTTTATCCTGTGGATCTTGTGAGGCAGACTTCAGTAAAGATAAGGACATGATTCCTCCATAGGGTAAGTCATATCAATTGCTATGTAATTTGTGACTCTTTCCGTTTGGTTGTGTGTTTTTTTTTCTAGATGTTTTGCACGCAAATTTAGATGTTTTTAGATAATTTTTGACTCCGTTTTGGATGTGTGTTTTTTTGTCAAAGAAAAGTGGCTACACTGCTTCGGATCCGCAGGCGAAGGTCTAGCTGCTAGACTACAGCGCTCCCATAGGATATGTTTGTCTTTCTGTCTGTCTGTCCATCTACTAGCCTATGTAGCTATTTATGTGGGTTATAAGATAAGAAGATGAACAAGCGTGTAGAGGCAAAAGTAGGCAAGTATGTAGATTAGGTTAAAAAGTTAGTTGCGTATCCTTTGCAGGGCGTTGCAGAGCCAACCCTAGAATTGTTTGGCTGTTGTGGTTTCTTTTCGGCAAATATACGTCTAGTAGTTTGCCATTGCTTTCTGGACGCTTGGCTTCTCGATACCACTGTCGAAACCAACGCAAGGCACAAGGCCCACAGCTGGGATCGAACCCTGCACCTCGGCATTACGAAGCGAGTTCGCAACGCCTAAGCTACAGACGCCAACAAGTATGTAGGTAGTTTGTAAAAATATCAGTATGTAAGTAGCTCTGCAGTGATAAATATTCGGACTCTATGTTCTTGAGGAAAGAAAAATTAAAAACGGCAAGATGGTTTTTCTTTGTGACTGCATCTCAGTCTTCCAGGCGACTCAGATGGATCCACGAGACAACATGGAGAGAGAACTGACCCGCCAGCTAAACAGACTCACATAAAACAATAAAATCGTTTTTCAGTGGATCCCCGCTCACTGCGGCATATCAGGAAATGAGTTAGCAGACATACTTGCAAAAAAATGAACAAAGGAGAAACAACACGACCATTAATTGTCTTTACCAAACATCAGAACACTTATCAAGGGAAAATACACGGAATTGTGGAGAGAAAAAACTAGCAGTAAATATCCACAAGACCACATCAGCAGACTCAGCAGAAAGCAACATATAGCAATTTTCCGTCTACGAACAGGTTGCAGGCTCAACTACCACATGTACAAAATGATGACTGTGCAGTTCCCACAGTGTGCCTGTCAAACAGGACCACAAACACCTGCGCACATTCTGCAGACCTGCCCATTCTACCCACAACTTCCAAAAGACACATGAAATGAGCAAGCTATGGGGAACCATGAAGGACCTGCTACTGACATGCGAGTTCAAAGAGGCCTACCCGATTGTCTGATCTGAGCATACGAAACCAAACGCAAAGAAGAAGAATCCAGACTCTTATGTCCTACCAATTTATGACTAAACTGCTCAAAGACAGCGCTAAAAACCAATCCGGAGAGACAAATGTAATCTGTTGACCGCTCCCCGCACCCCGCTCATATCTTCCACCTCAAACCTTGGACGGCCGCAGTGGAGAAATAAAATGAAAAACGGTACTGTCATCAGTTTATTAGCTTTTGGAGTCCTGCCCGAGATGGCGGGATTCGCCAGGAGCGGTTCTTCATTGACAATTGTCGCTTGGCATGTTTCTCCATAGCAACACGACTCTCCACTCCCCCCCCCCCCCCCCCCCCGGCTAATTCCACGCTTTTCGTCAGTGAAGAATCTTCCATCTACATACAGGGCTGTCGCAGTTGGGGTACTTTTGTTCAAATTTAGTACAATTGACAGGCAAATCAAATAACATGAGAATCAACATCGAAAAGACAAAGGGTATGTCAAAAGGAGGAAAGAAGCAGGATTTAAACAAAGCATTAAGGTTAGTTGCGTATCCTTTACAGGACGTTATATATACATAAATTGGAGTCGCGGTGGTGGAGCGGCTAGACGAATGCGTGCCGATTGGAAGGTCGGGTGGTGACTTAATGGCGGAGCCTGACTTTTTTTTTCAAAAATGACTTTGAATTCGAGGTCGACCCATCTTGTACCGATTGGTCTATAAATATATAGGTCTAATCCTATATCCCCTTTACGTCTAAAGGCGTGGAAAAAGGACCTTTATATATATATATATATATATATATATATATATATATATATATATATATATATATATATATATATATATATATATATATATATATATATATATATATATATATATATGCTGATGTATGTGTTTGTAGGTGCGTTTGATATTTTTTAATTGCCTTTAAAAAAAAAATCAAATACGCCCCCCCCCCCCCCCCAAAACAAAAATTGTGTAATATTCCCCAAAAAATTGCGACAGCCCTACGCCTAGCCCTCTTCTCCTCTGACTTCGTTTAACACTCGGTCACTGGAACCCCTGGCTTGTCCCGCGGGGCTGGGCTGACGGAGAAGAAATGATGGAAGTCAAACATATTTGTGGCGGCTTTGTCTGGGCTCTATAACACCGCAGGGATGAAGATACCCAAGATAAATAAAAATGGCGGGGAAGGGAGAAGGGTGAGCCACTTTATAATTTGATGTGGACAAGGGCTTGAGAGACCTAGGTCTTGTTAAGTGTGTAATAATATTACAGTTATTTGTAGTATTATGGGCTGAACAGCAAAAAAAAATGTTATATACACCTTTGCCCCTGTGGTTTCCAGGGTCCTATTGTCGTGGTTGGACAGGGGGGCGAGGGAAGGGGCGGAAGGGTGGATGGAATAGAACTACTGCCCCTAAACATGCATGTCGTAAGAGTGAACTAATTTATGGTGGTTTCTTTGAAGTCGGTGTGCATCTGCCGAGACTTTTAAAACGGATGTGCATGCAAAAATTAGGTCCTGAAACAAGACTAAATTCTTGAAGTGGATGAACAACCAGAACTTTCTGTTTTGGAGTTTACAACCGGTGAACGCCAAGAAGAAGAAGAAAAACAAATAAGAAGAAGAAGAAGAAGAAGAAGAAGAAGAAGAAGAAGAAGAAGAAGAAGAAGAAGAAGAAGAAGAAGAAGAAGAAGTAGAAGAAGAAGAAGAAGAAGAAGAAGAAGAAGAAGAAGAAGAAGAAGAAGAAGAAGAAGAAGAAGAAGAAGAAGAAGAAGAAGAAGAAGAAGAAGAAGAAGAAGAAGAAAAACGTGGTCGCATTCCTATCGCAGTAGTTAGAGCGCTTTCCAACCGGCTGTATTGTGTTGTCAAGGATTCGAACCTAAGGTTCGCTCAAGCAGACACCAGTACCGGAAAAGCCGAGTGATGTAATGGGGGCCGCCATGAAACTGGCGGGATCCTAAACAGAGTGTGGAGCAAAAACTATAATACAAATTAAACAGTCACAGAGAATTCTCAGAATACCATGGATCAAGAAGTAATAAACGATCGACATTCTACACGAGTAAAAACATCGACATTCTACACGAGTAAAAACATCGACATTCTACACGAGTAAAACATCGACATTCTACACGAGTAAAACATCGACATTCTACACGAGTAAAACATCGAGGAGAATTGGCTCATAAACGGCATCCTGTCCCGAAAGTTGAAGTATTTTGACAACGTCATGGTGGCGTGGAAAAGATGGTGTGATGGAGAGTCCAGTTTGTGGAAAGCGAGGCACGGGTAGACCACCGCGAACATGGATAGAGGACATTAAAGATGCTTCAGCACTCAAAGCCCATGGAGCTTGCTAGAGAAAGGGATATTTTCATGTGTGCCGTAAAGAGAGCGACGTTCTGTAAAGGACTTGCTTACTGATGATTTAATTAGGATGGTGATAACGGAGAAATAGGGAAAGAAAAAAAAAGAGGGAGAAGAAAAAGAAGGACGACAAGGTGAGGGTGGTTGGAAGAGAGCAGGAAGAAGAGGTGGAACAAAAAGTTGGGGAGGAGGAGAAGCAGAATTACGAAACAAAATGAGCTACTACAACTACAAAATATAAACATTCAAGACGGCGACGTGGCCACTGATTTCCTGTTGTTTTTCTGTCCGTAGGCTCCTTGCCGATGCTACGGAGCTACGTACATTGCGTTTCAAACCTCATGTGTACGCATCAAGTGTTAATTTATGATGTTAAATTGTTAATAGCGGATGAATTCAAACGAAGGAAAAGCAGGCTCACGTTAACGTGTCAAGTGTGGCCGTCGAAAACGTCAGTAGCGATCCGGACAACGGCGAAAGACGAGTGGCTAGGCACTGTGAGTCTTTCAGTTTAGTCGAAGATGAGTTCTAACTAAACAAACTGCATATCTTGGGTGCACGAATTGGAGCTGCAAGATAGGAAAACCACGCGGGTGCCATCCTTCGCTACATCAACCAGAACATAATGGTACAGTACAACCTCGCTTAACGAGCACCTCTCATAACGAGTAATTCGCATAACGAGCCAAAAAAAATGTTTAAAAAAAAATGGCTTGCTTAACGAGCGACGTTTCGCATAACGAGTGGCGAGAAGAGGGGAAGTCCCGAAGTATACGCACGTTACATCAGTCTCTGTTCAGCACTCGTTCTATAGAATGGTAGTGTCGCTTGTGTTCACACATTTTCTCAAACTTGTGTTATATTGTGATATATGTGCATCGATCCTCCAGGCCTACAAGATGATCTCTCTGAAGAATTTAGGTTCATAAAGATCCAGTTTCTGCCTCCCAACACCAATCCATTACTCCAGCCCATGGACCAGCAAGTTATTTGTAACTTTAAGAAGCTCTACACTAAAGCACTCTTTGAGCATTGTTTTTAGGTGACTGAAGGGACCACTTCACTCTCAAAGAGTTCTGGAAAAATCACTTTCACATCGTTGCCTGTCTCAAGATGATCGACAGGCGGGAGAAGGGGTTACCAAGAGAACCCTGACTTTCGCTTGGAAGAAGCTTTAGCCGGAGAGCGTTGTTGATTTGTAACTTTGAGAGGTTCGAGACAGTACCTGTGGAATCTGTAGTCAACGAGATTGTGTCTTTGGCCACTATCATGGGATTGTAGGTGGATAACAGTGATATCAAAGAGCTTGTGGAAGAGCACAGCCAAGAGCTGACCACCGAAGAGCTTATGGAGCTGCATTGTGTTTCACAGCAAGAAGTTTTGGAAGAAAGTTTGTCAGAGAAGGAGGAGGATGTAACAGAAAAGCAACAATCTTCTAACTAAATAAGAGAAATGCTGAAAGCATGGCAAACTGTTAAATCTTACATTGAGAAACATCACCCTAATAAGGAAGTGGCTATGCGCGTTGCAAATTTATTTAATGATAATGTGCGCCGCATTTTCGCCAAATTTTGAAAACAAACTAGTATTTATTTTTTGGCTGTTGTGTTTTTTGTCGGCAAATTTTTACGTGCAGTAGTTTGCCACTGCTTTTTGCACGGTCAGCTCTAGGTACCACTGTCGAAACCAACGCAAGGCAAATCACCAGCAGCTGGGATCGAACCCGGCACTTTCTTTATACTGGCATATTTTAAAACTGAAATAACGTTAGCATTAAAAATGCGTAACTCGGTTTTAAAACTATTTAAGTAGTAGTAGTACTAATTTTCAAAATATCCTGTTCAACACTCAAGGTTATAATTTGAATCATCATCATCAAGTGCCTTGTCAGCTGGCGTAGACGTTCGTGCATCTCGACAGATCTCGGTCTTTGGTGTTGTGGATCAGTTCCACTGGTGTTGTTCCTCCATGTCATGTCTTAAGTCATCCACTATCTTTTCTCTCGGTCTGCCTCTGCCTCTTCTACCACCTATCTTTCCAGTCGTCACGGTATTTTCGAGTGCTTCTTTTATCATCACATGACTAAAGAACTTTGTTTGTCTCCTTCTCATTGTTGTATATAATGTTCTACTTTCATTAGCCATTTCCAGGCAATCATTGTTAGTTATTCTGGCAGTCCAAGGTATTCACAACATTCTTCTCAAGAACCACATCTTAGTTGTCTCCAAACTCTTCCTGATCTATTTATCTAATGCCTAAGATTTGATAATTTGAGTTAAATTAAATAAATTGAGTTTTGATAATATACAGTGTTAATTGAATTTTTTTAGGGTATCGTTTCTGGATTGTTTTTTTTTTTTTTTTTAAATTCTGACTACATATTAAAAAAAATTGCAATGTATTTGTCATTATACAGTACAAGTTGTATGTTTAATGCTGAATTAGGAATGCGCAACACAGCACTCGCGACACTTCTATAAGCGCGCCATCCCCATCTTCCAACAACAAGTTTCAATTCTGATGACACCAGTAACTGTCTGATTGTATATCCGTCTCGCCCCCCCCCCCCTTGAGTGTTGAGCGTCGGGTCAGTCAGATCCCCTGGTAACTCCTCGCACCGACATTCTCCTCAGAACGTAATGATCTATGTATGCCCCCGCACTGTTCACTGACTCCCAAAGGGCTCTCACAGCATCTAGCTTGTCGTAAATCATTTCACCACTAAGTGCTGCAGAGCCGAACAGTTGTAATTATATAAATGACTGAAATGTAGCAATTTGTATTGTTTCACATTTTGCTTTGATATGGAATTTCATTGTGAAATTGTGCTATGAATAATAAGACACTCTTACTAACATTGTGTTATAATATTGATATTGAATTTGATTGTGAAATTGTAGTACGAATAGTTAGACAATCTTACTAACATAGTGTTATAAAGTCCCTAAGGACATCCTTTATGGTGAATTAAAAACAGGAAGAAGATGTCGAGGCCGACCTCTATTACGATATAAAGATGTGTGCAAGCGGGACATGAATGATACCGGTATTGAGGTGTACTCATGGGAACAAACTGCCATGGGCCGTGTTGTGTGGAAAGTGTATATAAGGAAGGGAATGAGAGTGAAGGAAGAAATGATTGCAGAAAGGATGAGAGCTGAGCGTCTGAAAAGAAACGCATATAACACAAATGTTTACAACAATGATCCTGAAATCACATGCCATCATTCTGGAAGACTTTTCTTGAAACGGGCGGGTCTTGCTAGTCACACTCGCCATCGCCACGGGCTGTGAGTCTCATGCCTCCTCATAGCGCAATATAACACTATCGTCTGGAGAGACGGAAGGGTGCCAGTCAATCAGTGTTAGAAACACTGTGGATATAGAATAGAGATTACAGACCAGAGAGTGACAGCATAAACAAACTCAACAGGAAAGAACAAACATCAATTTTTAGACTTCGGACTGGACACTGTGGTCTTCGAGCACACCTGTACAGGATAGGCATAAAAGAATCTGCTGCCTGTGATTGTGGAGCAGAAAGACAGACCCCTGAGCACATACTACAGTACTGCCCTGACCTCTCCCAGCAAAGACTGTGGATCTGGTCCAGGGGATCCACATTGCGAGAGAAGCTATGGGGGACAGGTGGCGACCTTAAACGCATAATCCTATTTTTGACCCAGACGGGACTCAATGTGTAGCATGACTGATGTCGAACGCAGAAGCAGAAGCAGAAGCACAAGCAGAAGCAGAAGCACAAGCAGAAGCACAAGCACAAGCAGAAGCACAAGCAGAAGCAGAAGCACAAGCACAAGCAGAAGCAGAAGCACAAGCACTAGCACAAGCACAAGCACAAGCAGAAGCAGAAGCACAAGCAGAAGCAGAAGCACAAGCAGAAGCACAAGCAGAAGCACAAGCAGAAGCAGAAGCAGAAGCAGAAGCACAAGCACAAGCAGAAGCAGAAGCACAAGCACAAGCAGAAGCAGAAGCAGAAGCAGAAGCAGAAGCACAAGCAGAAGCACAAGCACAAGCACAAGCAGAAGCACAAGCACAAGCAGAAGCACAAGCAGAAGCAGAAGCAGAAGCAGAAGCACAAGCAGAAGCACAAGCACAAGCACAAGTAGAAGCACAAGCAGAAGCACAAGCACAAGCAGAAGCAGAAGCAGAAGCACAAGCACAAGCAGAAGCAGAAGCACAAGCACAAGCACAAGCACAAGCAGAAGCACAAGCACAAGCACAAGCACAAGCACAAGCAGAAGAAGAAGAAGAAGAAGAAGAAGAAGAAGAAGAAGAAGAAGAAGAAGAAGAAGAAGAAGAAGAAGAAGAAGAAGAACAACAACAACAACAACAACAACAACAACAACAACAACAACAACAACAACAACAACAACAACTGTGGATATATTGTTTCCTTAATCTGAAATCACTGATTATTCTCCTCGTTTTTATCTTTAGAGGAAACTTCCTCAAAGTTGCCATGGAGATTCTTCACCCTTCTATGTGTGGAATTTAGATCTAGTGATAAACTGCTTGACTTTACCACGCAGCTCTCTAAAGCAATTCATGTGCAGCACGTTTTCATCATCATATGTAATTTAATATACTATACTAGTTAATCATCATCATGTAGCAGTTCCTTTGCAGAACGTCGCTCATCACGGTCTGTCTGAAAGAAACTCGGTCTCTCGCCAGCTCTCCCGCCTCATTTACTTTCACACACAAGGAGTCATATCCTGTGCCCATCTTTGTGTCGTTCAGCCCCTGCCCCTCCTTCCTGGTACCATGCCTACTGCTATAATTTTTTTCCAATTCGTCGTGGTGCTTCGATATGACCAAAACATTTCAGCTTCCTAGATAGGATGTTGTTTATTAGCAAATTTTCTTTGATGTTCCTATGTATCAAAATGTCAGTATTTATCCTCTTCTTTATCCAAAATACTCTGAGAATACTTTACAAGTTAGAGTTCCATATTTTGTTCAAGCCCCTGATTGTGTATGGCGTTGCACACAAAATATTTCGCTTCATATCAAAGCGCCAATCACATTTTTTTGGATACAAGTCGATACACCCCGAAGCGGTTTCGCCACATCAATAACAAATCGCACAAAGTAAAAGTTTTATGTTTTCTGAAAATTTCTTGATGTGATCTCAGGAGAGGGGGATTGGTCTTTTGCTAATCCATATTAATCAATCATCATCATCATCATTAATAATCATCAGTCATCATCATCATGACCATTATCATTGTGTCACCAGTAGTTGTTGAAGGTCTGATCAGCTATCCATTACAGTTTCCGTTTCTGTTCTTCACAATTGTCTTCCTCATCTCCTGTCATCTTAAATGTTGAATGTTGAATCAATAATAGTCATCTAAGCACTCGGGACACTACCATAAGCGCTCCGTCCCCATCTTCAGCAGCAGGCGAAAAGTTCCAGTTCCGCTGGTACCAGTAACTGTCTGATTGTATATCCGTCTCGCCTTTCCCTTGAGTGCTGAGCGTCGGCCAGATCCCCTGGTAACTCCTCGCAGCGCCATTCTCCTCAGACCGTAATGATCTATAATATATAGATGGGCCTCCATACATTACCCGAGAAATCGAACTCAAGTCATCGCCCGTTGTTCTTAACCACTCGTCCAGACTGTTCCAGTTCCATTCTAGTAAAACAAATTCACTAAACACGTGGCCATGTTAAGCCTGCTCGACAGTCTCCGGTTATATTTATGGTATGGTTTATTTGCGTCACTTGCGTGGCTGATTGTGGTATGAGGGCCTGTTTTCTGGCTTTATGTTCCTATCCTAGTAGCTAGACTGCTCCTTCCTTTTCTATGCCCCAGTGTGTTCGTTCCTCTTATCCTTATCTCATTACTCTTATCACTGTCTCGTTACACTTTTCCCTATCTCGCTCCTCTTATCCCTATCTCGTTCCTCTTATCCTTATCTCATTTCTCTTATTATCATCTCATTCCTCTTATTCTTATCTCATTCCTCTTTTTCTTATCTCATTCCTCTTATCCCTATCTCGTTCCTCTTACCCCTATCTCTTTCCTCTTATCCTTATCTCGTTCCTCTTATCCCTATCTCGCTTCTCTTATCCTTATCTCCTTCCTCTTATCCTTATCTTCCTGATGTTTTTCCGCGTAGGTCATGCTCCCTCCGGATCATCCTCCACTCGTCCAAACTCTCCCTGCCTTTGCTAACAGAGATACAGCTGCCAGTGTGTTTCATGCCGATAACGTCAGTGACTAACTGACTGCATTTGAATTATAAAGCTCATCGGCGACCGGGTAGCCTATTGGCTCGCCGGTTTACGACTTCGTCACCAGCTGGGAGAATATGAGGGTCTATCTCCTTTGATTGCTCGTCCAGAACATTAATGAAACTAGTTTAGATTGTGCATAAGTCTACTCGATAAACGGAGTGCACACCGGCCCCTCGGAGTTGCATAAAAACGGGAATTTCCAGTGACCAGGATGGCCTTATAAAAATCTATAGTGGGCAACTGTCTAATTTATATTTTTTCAAAATTATTTATATTCAGTTGGGTTTATTTTGAAGCAAAAAAATTTACCTACAACTTCATAATTTAAATAGTATAGCTGCTGGTGCGCCTCATGA
>CAJHNH020004608.1:0-10000 GCA_905116865.2 Candidula unifasciata | reverse complement strand
GAGACATATGCAGGAGCAGAACGAAGCACTTATGTAATGTCCGATTTGCGATGAAGATATTATTTGAATGCACAATAGCTAGAATACTTCTTTATGATTTCCTAAACCGGAAGCCCTAGTGTTGTCTTTACTTTAACCATGTTTTGAAATCCATAGAAAATATTGTTTTCAGTGCAGGAAGTCAACGGTCAACCCCGTGAACAGTGCGGAGGTACCGACACCATTACGGTCTAAGGAGAATGGCGCTGAGGAGTTTTACTAGATCCGGCTCACGCTCGATACCCAGGGGGAAAGGCGAGATAATATACAGTCAAGACAGTTACTGGTACAATTTTAACTGGAACTCTTTGCTTGCTGCTGAAGCTGGGGACGCAGCGCTTATGGTAGTGTCTCCAGTGCTGTGATGTCGATTCCTAATTCAACATGCAACATTGAACCATGTTTCAATAATAGTTGAAGAAACACACACGCTATCGGTTTGCTGGGCCTGTTAGTATGGGGCGCTTAACTATTTACCAATCTAAGACACTAACTATTGGTTTCAAAAAATATTGAAGGGTTTCTGTAGATAGCTTGATTAAATTAATTTGTGATCGCAAGAAGAGATTATATGGCAGTGATTCCCAAACTGTGCGCCGCGACGCCCCGTTGAGCCGCCACCTCTTCACGGAAGCGCCGCAAAATACTCGAAAATACACGAGTTTTTTTTTTTTTTTTTTTCTGATGGTCTCTTACATATGAAGAGTCATACTTTTACTTAGGTTAGGGAGCCGTGGACAATTTTGGGAAACACTGCTATAAAGGGTACAATTTCAGGAAAATAAGGCAAAGGCAGACCTCCTCGAACGTAGACACAGAACGCCGAAGACGCATGGGTTCTAATCGCACATAGGGGTGGTGAGCTGGTTAGAGAAAAAGAGACATTCGGGCGTGCCGTGATGAGAGCGACGTTCTGTAAAGGACTTACTAATTGACGATAAGGAAGAGAGGTTAGGCATTGGTAACCTAGCCGACTCATCCACTCTTAGAATTCTTGCGTCGGTCAAACAAACGTTAGTCTCCCCACAGAAAGTAGGTCACGTTCCATTGATAACTTTACTGGTCTAACCTGCTGGACGTTATGGATGTACCGCTCTGTTGTTTGCCTTCTAGGATGTCTTGCATTTGCTTTTTTATTCCGAGAAAGAGAATGCCTGTGACATAGGTTTCATCACTCTTTAAATGGGTTTTGTGTTAGACCCAGTTTGTCGATGTTTTTTGTAGTGTTGAAGGCGCTGGAATGCTCAAATATACAAGATGCGATGTCAACAGCACTGGGGAACACCCCTGTCATCTGATGCCAAGGTCAGGTGGCTCAAGGTCGAGCAATAGAAACTGAGCTAAGCTGAAGGTCGACTAAACGGAAGTGAGCTAGTGTGTATTTGGGCAGTCCGTGGTGGGACTAACGTTTCTATTACCCTTGCATCAATATAAAGAGAAATGAGACTGTTACATGTGTTGCCAGATTTATTCAGTAAGTGCTGACCAGTTTCTCTGGCACAGGAACGGAGCAAGTACGGGGCGACCCGACGGCAGTAAAGTTGAAACCTCGACCAAAACTAAGACAACCCAAATATCAAGAGGAACAAGAAGACATATGACAACGTTTGTATGTTACACGGTAAATGGCTAAATATAAACGCTGCTTTTAGGTGTAAATGAAAGAGTGAGGCTAATTACATGGAATAAGGTTAGTTGCGTATCCTTTACAGCCCCTGGCTGTTGTGTGGTTTCACTAGGCAAATTTACGTCCAGTAGTTTGCCATTACTTCCTGATCGGTCTGCTCCCTGATACCACTGTTGAAACCAACGCAAGGCGTATGGCCCGCAGCTGGGATCGAACCCGGTACCCCGGCATTACGGAGCGTTTGCATCGACTTAGCCACAGAGCCAACAATTACATGGAATACAATCACAAATACCAGCGGTACCCCCTTCGATTACATACCTATGTTTGTACCTGTCCTGTACAGAATTATCACAAACGACAGGATGTGTAAAGGCTTGGAGTTTTGCAGGCACGTGCTGATCTACTCGTCTCATCTGCTGCTCACCTTCTACTCGCTGGAATTCACCACACGGAACAAGTAAGTCAGATTTCCACGGATGAGTTCGCTTAGTGCAGCAAAGCCTTACATTATGATATCACAACGTCTAGTTTGGGAATCGAGGTGGAGGCAGTCACTGCGGCCTTCCGCTGGACTGAGAATCACCTGTCTACACATGCCGTGTTTGTAACTGACTCACAGAGCATGTTGAGAAAGGTGGGGGACAGAAATGATCTGTGCAGAGCGGCAAGCATCGCTGCAGAGGTCCCGGGTAGTTAGCGTCCTTTGGATATTTTCTCCAGGTTTATCCGGTGTGTTGCCCGGCTCTCTAGCGGAATTGGCTAAACCGGATTTCGCGGAGACCGGGTGACGTACTCCTTGTGGTCCGGGTTCAATCCCGGGGGTAGGCAGGAAAGCCACATTTTCTCCCAGATTGACGGTATTTACAATGGAATCAAGGCCGAAAGGTTGCGATATCCATAATACCGAGGGTTAACAACTCATGGCTTCTGGATACCAAAACAAACAATCCGGTGTGTTGGGAAACGAGCAAGACATTGACTGGTTGGTTCTTCATCACTTGGTAGTGAACTGGGGAATAACAAACTAGATAAGGGCCCTTTGGGAGTGAGTGAATAGTACGGAGGCACAAACGGATAATTACGGTCTAAGGATAATAGCGCTGGGGAGAGTTAGCAGGAGATCTGGCCGACGCTTAACACTTAAGGAAAGGGCAAGATGGATATACAATCGGACATTTACTGCTACTATCAGAACTGGAACTCCAGCTTGCTGCTGAAGACGGAGACATAGCGCTTATGGGAGTGTCCCCAGTAATTTGATGTCGATTCTCAATTCAACGATCTTCGGGGATCTCCGTAACAACTGCACCCGTGAAATGAACGGCGCCGGCGTGAAACGAACCAATGACCTCCAGAGTGCTAGGCAAACGGGTTGAAACACGGTGATCCCCTGAGAAAAAGAACCACAGTGGTAGGGTCCAAAAGTTCCTGGAACTAGGGCAGTAGAGATCAAATGTATTATGCACCTTGTGTACAATTATTATAATATTGTTCATTTAAAAAACATCTTCATCACACATCAGACATGACCATAAGTGCCCCGATCTCCTCCTGGGTATGTCTCCGAGTGTGTTTAGGCTAACAACCAGTGTTGCAACTTTTCTTTGACAAAAAACATCCAAAAGGAAGTCAAAAACATCTAAAAATATCTAAATTTGGAAAACTTCTTTAAAAAAACATTCAAATGGAAAGAGTCACAAATTACATAGCAATCGTGTCCTCATCTTTACTGAAGTCTGTCTTACAAGATCCACAGGATAAACTTAGCTTGGTTGATGAAGTTGAAGCTTCAGATTCAAAATGGTATGCGTTAGCTGTTCCAATTCCTTTTAATACCCAATCAGGGAGCTGATAAGTGGAACAGCCTTTTCCTACTCTTATCAGGCCGAATTTTACTGTCAAGATAGCATTTAAAAGGTTCAGTTTCATCCTATTTCTTAGGTTAGATTTGATAAATTCAGTCCAAATGAAAAACATCTAGAAAACATATACCGTCAAAACGCCATCTAAATGCAAGGGAAAACATCTGAATCTGGATGTAAAACATCCAAAGTGGCAACACTGCTAAAAACTCCCTATTCTGTTCTGGCTGATGTAACGACGGGTAGCTCCCGTGTGGTTTTCCTGTCTCGCGGGTTATGCAGCTTATTTAGTCAAGAATTATTTTCCACGAAACTGAAAACCTCACAGCGTTTAGTCTCTCTTGGGGCGTTGACGATGTATCTCCTGTCCACAGAGGGCATATTCCTGATAGTTGTACTGTCAGCCAGGATGTCTGCTCTCTCATTGCCTGTCACACCATCAATTATAACTATTAGCCATCGGACGTTGGGGTTCATACTGAGGGGAGGATCTGAGCACCTATGGACATGTCCGGAGTGCAATGATGATGACCCAACTAACTAACTAACTAACTAACTAACTAACTAACTAACTAACTAACTAACTAACTAACTAACTAACTAACTAACTAACTAACTAACTAACTAACTAACTAACCATCAGTTATACTATACCAGTTGTAGTGTTATAAGTAAATTCTGAAATAAACCCAATTGAATGGAAATAATGTTGAAAAATATAAATTCAACTTACGACCAGTTCAAGTGACAAGCTATTACTCGGAAAGGAAATTGGTCGTAAGTCGGGAACACAATGCCTTTGCTCGTGTCTACTAATCTATGTGTTGTTTTGCTTTGGCTCCATTCCAACAATGTTGTGTCCCCAGTTACTTGACTGCCAAGCGCCGGTTTAATCGGACAACGATTTTCGTCATCATCGCTAGCCTAGTGCTGGCCACGCCCACACTCGTCATTTTTCAGGCCGGAAATCCTTACAGCTTCTACGACATTATGATAGAAAACGCCAGTCTGGTAGGTACAATATCCCTGGTCTAGTTCAAATACAACCTTATGGTAGGTATATCTTCAGTCTAGTTCAGATACAACCTTCTTGTAGGTACAATATCTTCAGTCTAGTTCAGATACGACCTTCTGGTAAGTACAATGTCTTCAACCTAGTTCAGATATGATCTTCTGGTAAGTACAATATCTTCAGCCTAGTTTAGATACGATCATCTGGTAGGTACAATATCTTCAGTCTAGTTTCAGATACGACCTTCTGGTAGGTACAATATCTTCAACCCAGCTCAGATGCAAGTTTTTCGTAGGTACAATATCTTTAACCTAGTTCAGATACAACCTTCTGGTAGGTACAGTATCTTCAACTTAGTTCGGAAACGACCTGCTGCTAGGTACAATATCTTCAGCCTAGTTTAGATACAATTTTCGGGTGAGTTCAGTGTCTTCAACCTAGTTCATAAATGATCTTCTGGTAAGTACAATATCTTCAACCTAGTTCCGATACAACCTTCTGGTAGGTACAGTATCTTCAACCTAGTTCAGATACAACCTTCTGGTAGGTACAATATCCTCATCCTAGTTCAGGTATGATCTTCTGGTAAGTACAATGTCTTCAACCTAGTTCGGATATTATCTTCTGGTAAGTTCAATGTCTTCAACCTAGTTCAGGTATGACCTTCTGGTAAGTACAGTGTCTTCAGCCTAGTTCAGATATGATATACTGGTAAGTACAATGTCTTCAGCCTAGTTCAGATATGATCTTCTGGTAAGTACAATGTCTTCAGCCTAGTTCAGATATGATCTTCTGGTAAGTACAATGTCTTCAACCTAGTTCAGGTATGATCTTCTGGTAAGTACAATATCTTCAACCTAGTTCAGGTATGATCTTCTGGTAAGTACATTCCCAGAGTAGAAGTAGAAAGACTAAAACCGACTGTAAGGTACTTCTACATCCTAGGATAGAAGTGGAAAGACTAAACGAGACTGTAAGGTACCTCTATATTCCCGGGTAGAAGAGTAACAACTAAAAAAGACTGTAAGGTACCTCTACATCCCAGGGTAGAAGTGGAAAAACTAAACAAGACTGTAAGGTACCTCAACATCCCAGGGTAGAAGTGGAAAGACTAAACAAGACTGTAAGGTACCTCTACATCCCAGGGTAGAAGTGGAAAGACTAAACAAGACTGTAAGGTACCTCTACATCCCAGGGTAGACGTGAAAAGACTTTAAAAAAGTGTGAGGTACCTCTACATCCCAGGGTAGACGTGAAAAGACTAAAAAAAAAGACTGTAATGTACCTCTACATCCCAGAGTAGAAGAGGAAAGACTAAACAAGACTGTAAGGTAGCTCTACATCCCAGGGTAGAAAAGGAAAGACTAAACAAGACTGTAAGGTACCTCTACATCCCAGGGTAGACGTGAAAAGACTAAAAAAAAGTGTAAGGTACCTCTACATCCCAGGGTAGACGTGAAAAGACTAAAAAAAAAGACTGTAATGTACCTCTACATCCCAGAGTAGAAGAGGAAAGACTAAACAAGACTGTAAGGTAGCTCTACATCCCAGGGTAGAAAAGGAAAGACTAAACAAGACTGTAAGGTACCTTAAAGAAGATGAAGTACGACTACTAAGTCTGTATTACCCCCAAGTTGTGAATGCTGATCTTTAATACGGGAGACACATGTTTGAATCCTTGACACAATTGGGAATATTTTCTTTTTCTGTCAGAGACAAACCTTATCAGTCGACAGCACTAACTAAGTAAAGTAAAGTAAAGATCCCTTTTCACGCCTTTCGGCGCATCGGGCATATGGGCAGAGCGTCCCATATTTTTACAGACCTTCAGCACTCTGTGGGTAATGTGGTCAGCATTGCGCCGACTGTCTTTGCTTTCCCAGGACAGCCCATCCTGGTATCCATTTTAGGCTGGGTCGTGACAGCACTAACTACCCGGCCTTAAATCCGTAGGTTCAAAGACCTCCTGCTCACACCGTGGTATAAACATGCAATAATGGTAGTTTGTCATTTATCTGGTACAAATGACGCTAAATGTTGCTCTGTCACGTTGTTGTTACTTGGTACAAATGACACTAAATGTTACTCTGTCATGTTGCTGTTACTTGGTACAAATGACACTAGATATTGCTCTGTCATGTTGCTGTTACTTGGTACAAATGACACTAAATGTTGCTCTGTCATGTTGTTACTTGGTACAAATGACACTAGATATTGCTCTATCATGTTGCTGTTACTTGGTACAAATGACACTAAATGTTGCTCTGTCATGTTGTTACTTGGTACAAATGACACTAGATATTGCTCTATCATGTTGCTGTTACTTGGTACAAATGACACTAAATGTTGCTCTGTCATGTTGTTGTTACTTGGTACAAATGACACTAGATATTGCTCTGTCATGTTGCTGTTACTTGGTACAAATGACACTAGATATTGCTCTGTCATGTTGCTGTTACTTGGTACAAATGACACTAGATATTGCTCTGTCATGTTGCTGTTACCTGGTACAAATGACACTAAATATTGCTCTGTCATGTTGCTGTTACTTGGTACAAATGACACTAAATGTTGCTCTGTCATGTTGTTACTTGGTACAAATGACACTAAATGTTGCTCTGTCATGTTGTTGTTACCTGGTACAACTGACACTAAATGTTGCTCTGTCATGTTATTGTTACCTGGTACAACTGACACTAAAGATCGCTGCGTCCGTCTGACTTCAGGTAGAGCCAATCATCATGTTTCCGGTCCGGTCCGGCGTAAGAGAGCACCAGGTTCTGCCCAGTGGACTTCAGCCTGACGACCGACTTCTCTACTTCCAACCGAAATTTTGCCACCGGTCGCTAAACCTCAATGATAAAGACCCCCACTACCACATGGTCAAGTCGCTAACCACCTGGTATATGATGATGAATGGCTTTGTGTTTTTCGTCTCAGCCTTCACCTTGGTGGCGCAGATTATCAGCCTAATGGAGTCTAACCCATTCGTGGGGCGGAACTCGGTGTTTGTGCAAGTGATTGAGCTCAACCACCCAGAGGTGACCACCAAGCTGGAGAAGTTAGAAACGGCCCAGCTGGAGCGGCGACAACAGAGGCGGGAACTGCGCGAAAGCTTAAGGATGGCCAGATCCTGCTCGAGCATGCAGGGTGAAGAAGCTGCTTCAGCTGCCGAGGACATGCAGAGCAAACATTTCGCCACAAGTTCTGCACACCGGGTCAGCTCTGGGCATACCACACATAAACCAGTCTGTGCAGTTACAGCCGCGAGACCCGGCTATGTTGGTGATGATGTAGATTCGCAGACGCCAGCTACAGCTGCAGCCCAAGATCATCATCTGCCCGACACGGAGTCTGGCCAGGTGTTACCGGTGAGCGAGGAGGGTGGGGCCAGCAAGCTAGCGGTTGACACGTCTGCCACGGCGAGAGCAGTGCCAAAACAGGTTCGCTGGAGCATGGACACCCACGAGGACGTGTCGCTGGGGCAGTATCTCTACAGTTGCTTTGTGTGCCAGTGCCAGGACAAGAGCATTCGACTCCTGGGCTCAGCTAATCAGGTGAGTTCTACAGAAGATGACAGACAGTGTGTGACATTTTCTCTCTCTCTCTCTCTCTCTCTCTCTCTCTCTCTCTCTCTCTCTCTCTCTCTCTCTCTCTCTCTCTCTCTCTCTCTCTCTCTCTCTCTCTCTCTCTCTCTATATATATATATATATTTTTTTCTTTTTCTTTTCTTTCTTTCTTTCTTTCTGTCTGTTAATCTCTATTTCTTGTATTTCTTTATTTAACCGGCCAGTCTCTTTCTTTCTTTCTCTTAATCTCTCTCTTTTTCTTTTTTTCTATGCAAAGGAGGGTATGGGGTTTGTGGTGGGGGCGAGTAGAGATTCTGGAAGATATTCAACATTGAAGAGGATACAGAGGCGGATTTTTAATCAGGTTGCCACAGGTACTGTTAGCACGTCAGCACTTCGTTGGCTGCTGAAGAAGGGGACGGAGCAAGTGTGGTAATATCCCGAGTAATGTCAATTCTTGATTTTTTCTTCATGCCTCTTTCTTTCTTTCTCCTAATCTCCCCCCTCCACCCTCCTCTATCTGTATCCGCCTAACTATCTATCTAGTTCCCCAGTAAAAATAAAGGACCCTTTTCCAGGCCTTTGGGCGTATAGGGTATATAGAGCTCCACCTATATTTTTAAAGACCAATAGGCACAGGAAGGGTGATGTGGTCAGCATCACGTCAGCCGCCTTTACTTCCCGGGACTGCACCCTTTACCCACTCAAGGCTGGGTCGACCTGGGAGTCAGGTCATTTTTGTAAGAAGTCCAGCTGTGCTAGTTAGCGAACCGACAACCTTCCGATCCGTAGTCCAGCGTCTAGCCGTTCCGCCTCAGCGACTTCCCTCTACTCCCCTACTTATTCATAAAACAATCCATCGAGTGTTAGACATAAATCCTTTACTTATAGCAGGACTGGATGTTTATCTATCTATCTATCTATCTATCTATCTATCTATCTATCTATCTATCTATCTATCTATCTATCTATCTATCTATCTATCTATCTATCTATCTATCTATCTATCTATCTATCTATCTATCTATCTATCTATCTATCTATCTATCTATCTATCTATCTATCTATCTATCTATCTATCTATCTATCTATCTATCTATCATCTATCTATCTATCTATCTATCTATCTATCTATCTATCTATCTATCTATCTATCTATCTAATCTAATCTAATCTTATCTAATCTAAGTCCTATCTAATCTAATCTAGCATCTAATCTAATCTAATCTCTAATCTAATCTAATCTATCTAATCTATCTATCTATCTATCTATCTATCTATCTATCTATCTATCTATCTATCTATCTATCTATCCTATCTATCTATCTAATCTATCTATCTAATCTATCTATCTATCTATCTATCTATCTATCTTATCTATCTATCTATCTATCTATCTATCTATCTATCTATCTATCTATCTATCTATCTATCTATCTATCTATCTATCTATCTATCTATCTATTCTATCTATCTATCTATCTATCTATCTATCTATCTATCTATCTATCTATCTATCTATCTATTCTATCTATCTATCTAATCTATCTATCTATCTATCTATCTATCTATCTATCTATCTATCTGTTGGCACAGTCGTGCCTATACATCCCCCAAGAAATAGATGTGCCTAAGTCGGCCAAGTGAATGAACTATAGTTCGTATCTCTCTTCATCGTACTCAGAACATAGGCCAGTGGATGTAACAATTACAACAAGAGCTGTTTTTTTTACAATATTCCAGTTCATAGAGTCTTTCATAAATTCATAGTATATGAACTGTATTATCTGGAATACAGGGTTTCGTATGACCTCTACGGGGTTTCCCTTAAACCCCTGTTCTAGCTAAACTCCAATTTAATATCCTTCTAAAAGAGTAATAATTTTTT
>CAJHNH020004607.1:0-35247 GCA_905116865.2 Candidula unifasciata | reverse complement strand
AAAATGACCCAGACAATTTTTTTAACTGATAGACACGCTAGAGCAGAGATTAAACTGGATGGATTGCATTTTTGTCAATCGGGGGGCAACAATGAGATAACAAAAAAATGCAAAAGTGACAATTTTTGAGAATTTATGCCTTCCCTTTTTGGCCAAATAAATTTGAAAAAAAAAATTTCCCGATTTAGTCTCAGTCTTCTTTTCCATTTGACGAGATATCTAGAGAAAATTGGACACTTTGGAGCCGTTGGGACAGAAAAAATAGATTAGATTAAAAGTGAAAAAAAACTAATTTTACAAAGAATTGTGCCCTAACAAATAGTGTTGGGTCCTACTACTAAACAGTGAGTCCCAGACAATTATTTACACATGAATAGACTCGCTAGACGCAGAGTAGGTAAACTGGATGTCTGATTTGGCATTTTTGTACAACTGGGGCAACCAATGAGATAACATAAAAATGACCACAAGTTGACATTTTGCAATGTATGCCTTACGCGTTTGCAAATAATATTGCAAAAAAATTTGCCAATTTAGTCTCAGTCTATCATTTCACACTTGACGAGATACTCTAGATGATAAATTGGACACTTTGGAGCTCGTTGGTGACAGAAAAACTAGATAAGATAAAGTGAAAAAGCAAATTTTACGAAGAATTGTTCCTAACACACGTGTTGTGTCCTACCACTAAACATTGAGTTCCCAGACAATTATTATTACACATGAATAGACACGCTAGTTGCAGAGAGTAAACTGAATGTCTTATTTTAATTTGGCATTTTTATACAATATGGGGGCAACAATTCGAGATAACATAAAAATGACCACAAGTGAGATTTTTCCAGAAATTTATGACTTTTCCACGGTTTCGTGCTAAACCATATTTTCAAAAATGTTCGCAATTTTAGTCCCCTCCAGTCTATCATTTCACACTTGACGAGAGATACTCTAGACGAGAAATTGGACACTTTGGAGCTCATAGGTGACAGAAAAATAGATAAGAATAAAAGTGAAAAAAACAAATTTTACGAAAGAAATGTGTATTAACAACTTGGTTTGTCCTACCACTAAACATTGAGTCCCAGACAATTATTTTACATATGAGAAAGACAGGGTAAATACAGAGTAGGTAAACTGAATGTTGAGTTGGCAATTTGTACAATCTGGGGGGCAACAATTGAGAAACATAAAAAATGACCACAAGTGACAATTTTGCAGAATTTATGCTTACGCGTTTGGCCAAAATCAATATTTGCAAAAAAGTTGCCAATTTAGTCTCAGTCTATCATTTCACACTTGACGAGATACTCTAGATGATAAATTGGACACTTTAAAAATGACCACAAGTGACAATTTTGCAGAATTTATGCCTTACGCGTTTGGCCAAAAGTAATATTTGCAAAAAAAAGTTGCCGATTTAGTCTCAGTCTATCATTTCACACTTGACGAGATACTCTAGATGATAAATTGGACACTTTGGAGCTCGTTGGTGACAGAAAAAAAAAGATAAGATAAAAGTGAAAAACAAATTTTACAAAGAATTGTTCCTAACAACTTGTTTGTGTCCTACCACTAAACATTGAGTCCCAGACAATTATTTTACACATGAATAGACACGCTAGATGCAGAGTAGGTAAACTAAATGTCTGATTTAGCATTTTGGTACAATCTGGGGGCAACAATTGAGATAACATAAAAATGACCACAAGTGACATTTTTCCAGAATTTATGCCTTACGCGTTTGGCCAAAATCATACTTTCCAAAAAGTTGCCAATTTAGTCTCAGTCTATCATTTCACACTTGACGAGATACTCTAGATGTGAAATTGGACACTTTGGAGCTCGTTGGTGACAGAAAAATAGATAAGATAAAAGTGAAAAACAAATTTTACGAAGAATTGTTCCTAACAACTTTTTTGTGTCCTACCACTAAACATTGAGTCCCAGACAATTATTTTACACATGTATAGACACGCTAGATGCAGAGTAGTTAAAACGGATGTTTGATTTGGCATTTTTGTCTAATCTGGGGGCAACAATTGAGATAACATAAAAATGACCACAAGTGACAATTTTGCAGAATTTATGCCTTACGCGTTTGGCCAAAATAATATTTGCAAAAAAGTTGCCAATTTAGTCTCAGTCTATCATTTCACACTTGACGAGATACTCTAGATGATAAATTGGACACTTTGGAGCTCGTTGGTGACAGAAAAAAAAAAGATAAGATAAAAGTGAAAAACAAATTTTACGAAGAATTGTTCCTAACAACTTGTTTGTGTCCTACCACTAAACATTGAGTCCCAGACAATTATTTTACACATGAATAGACACGCTAGATGCAGAGTAGGTAAACTGAATGTCTGATTTGGCATTTTTGTACAATCTGGGAGCAACAATTGAGATAACATAAAAATGACCACAAGTGACAATTTTGCAGAATTTATGCCTTAAGCGTTTGGCCAAAATCATATTTTCCAAAAAGTTGCCAATTTAGTCTCAGTCTATCATTTCACACTTGACGAGATACTCTAGATGAGAAATTGGACACTTTGGAGCTCATAGGTGACAGAAAAATAGATAAGATAAAAGAAAAAAAAAACAATTTTACGAAGAAATGTTCCTAACAACTTGTTTGTGTCCTACCACTAAACATTGAGTCCCAGACAATTATTTTACACATGAATAGACACGCTAGATGCAGAGTAGGTAACCTGAATGTCTGATTTGGCATTTTGGTACAATCTGGGGGCAACAATTGAGATAACATAAAAATGACCACAAGTGACAATTTTGCAGAATTTATGCCTTTCGCGTTTGGCCAAAATAATATTTGCAAAAAAGTTGCCAATTTAGTCTCAGTCTATCATTTCACACTTGACGAGATACTCTAGATGAGAAATTGGACACTTTGGAGCTCATTGGTGACAGAAAAATAGATAAGATAAAAGTGAAAAACAAATTTTACGAAGAAATGTTCCTAACAACTTGTTTGTGTCCTACCACTAAACAGTGAGTCCCAGACAATTATTTTACACATGAATAGACACGCTAGATGCAGAGTAGGTAAACTGGATGTCTGATTTGGCATTTTTGTACAATCTGGGGGCAACAATTGAGATAACATAAAAATGACCACAAGTGACAATTTTGCAGAATTTATGCCTTTCGCGTTTGGCCAAAAAAATATTTGCAAAAAAGTTGCCAATTTAGTCTCAGTCTATCATTTCACACTTGACGAGATACTCTAGATGATAAATTGGACACTTTGGAGCTCGTTGGTGACAGAAAAATAGATAAGATAAAAGTGAAAAACAAAAATTTACGAAGAATTGTTCCTAACAACTTGTTTGTGTCCTACCACTAAACATTGAGTCCCAGACAATTATTTTACACATGAATAGACACGCTAGATGCAGAGTAGTTAAACTGGATGTCTGATTTGGCATTTTTGTACAATCTGGGGGCAACAATTGAGATAACATAAAAATGACCACAAGTGACAATTTTGCAGAATTTATGCCTTACGCGTTTGGCCAAAATAATATTTGCAAAAAAGTTGCCAATTTAGTCTCAGTCTATCATTTCACACTTGACGAGATACTCTAGATGATAAATTGGACACTTTGGAGCTCGTTGGTGACAGAAAAAAAAATAAGATAAGATAAAAGTGAAAAACAAATTTTACGAAGAATTGTTCCTAACAACTTGTTTGTGTCCTACCACTAAACATTGAGTCCCAGACAATTATTTTACACATGAATAGACACGCTAGATGCAGAGTAGGTAAACTGGATGTCTGATTTGGCATTTTGGTACAATCTGGGGGCAACAATTGAGATAACATAAAAATGACCACAAGTGACATTTTTCCAGAATTTATGCCTTACGCGTTTGGCCAAAATCATATTTTCAAAAAAGTTGCCAATTTAGTCTCAGTCTATCATTTCACACTTGACGAGATACTCTAGATGATAAATTGGACACTTTGGAGCTCGTTGGTGACAGAAAAATAGATAAGATAAAAGTGAAAAAAAAATTTTACGAAGAATTGTTCCTAACAACTTGTTTGTGTCCTACCACTAAACATTGAGTCCCAGACAATTATTTTACACATGAATAGACACGCTAGATGCAGAGTAGTTAAACTGGATGTCTGATTTGGCATTTTTGTACAATCTGGGGGCAACAATTGAGATAACATAAAAATGACCACAAGTGACAATTTTGCAGAATTTATGCCTTACGCGTTTGGCCAAAATAATATTTGCAAAAAAAGTTGCCAATTTAGTCTCAGTCTATCATTTCACACTTGACGAGATACTCTAGATGATAAATTGGACACTTTGGAGCTCGTTGGTGACAGAAAAAAAATAGATAAGATAAAAGTGAAAAACAAATTTTACGAAGAATTGTTCCTAACAACTTGTTTGTGTCCTACCACTAAACATTGAGTCCCAGACAATTATTTTACACATGAATAGACACGCTAGATGCAGAGTAGTTAAACTGAATGTCTGATTTGGCATTTTTGTACAATCTGGGGGCAACAATTGAGATAACATAAAAATGACCACAAGTGACAATTTTGCAGAATTTATGCCTTACGCGTTTGGCCAAAATCATATTTGCAAAAAAGTTGCCAATTTAGTCTCAGTCTATCATTTCACACTTGACGAGATACTCTAGATGATAAATTGGACACTTTGGAGCTCGTTGGTGACAGAAAAAAAGATAAGATAAAAGTGAAAAACAAATTTTACGAAGAATTGTTCCTAACAACTTGTTTGTGTCCTACCACTAAACATTGAGTCCCAGACAATTATTTTACACATGAATAGACACGCTAGATGCAGAGTAGGTAAACTGAATGTCTGATTTGCATTTTTGTACAATCTGGGGGCAACAATTGAGATAACATAAAAATGACCACAAGTGACAATTTTTCCAGAATTTATGCCTTACGCGTTTGGCCAAAAATCATATTTTCCAAAAAGTTGCCAATTTAGTCTCAGTCTATCATTTCACACTTGACGAGATACTCTAGATGATAAATTGGACACTTTGGAGCTCATAGGTGACAGAAAAATAGATAAGATAAAAGTGAAAAAACAAATTTACGAAGAAATGTTCCTAACAACTTGTTTGTGTCCTACCACTAAACAGTGAGTCCCAGACAATTATTTTACACATGAATAGACACGCTAGATGCAGAGTAGTTAAACTGAATGTCTGATTTGGCATTTTTGTACAATCTGGGGGCAACAATTGAGATAACATAAAAATGACCACAAGTGACAATTTTGCAGAATTTATGCCTTTCGCGTTTGGCCAAAATCATATTTGCAAAAAAGTTGCCAATTTAGTCTCAGTCTATCATTTCACACTTGACGAGATACTCTAGATGATAAATTGGACACTTTGGAGCTCGTTGGTGACAGAAAAATAGATAAGATAAAAGTGAAAAACAAATTTTACGAAGAATTGTTCCTAACAACTTGTTTGTGTCCTACCACTAAACAGTGAGTCCCAGACAATTATTTTACACATGAATAGACACGCTAGATGCAGAGTAGTTAAACTGGAATGTCTGATTTGGCATTTTGGTACAATCTGGGGGCAACAATTGAGATAACATAAAAATGACCACAAGTGACAATTTTTCAGAATTTATGCCTTACGCGTTTGGCCAAAATAATATTTGCAAAAAAGTTGCCAATTTAGTCTCAGTCTATCATTTCACACTTGACGAGATACTCTAGATGAGAAATTGGACACTTTGGAGCTCGTAGGTGACAGAAAAATAGATAAGATAAAAGTGAAAAACAAATTTTACGAAGAAATGTTCCTAACAACTTGTTTGTGTCCTACCACTAAACAGTGAGTCCCAGACAATTATTTTACACATGAATAGACACGCTAGATGCAGAGTAGGTAAACTGAATGTCTGATTTGGCATTTTGGTACAATCTGGGGGCAACAATTGAGATAACATAAAAATGACCACAAGTGACAATTTTGCAGAATTTATGCCTTACGCGTTTGGCCAAAATAATATTTTCCAAAAAAAGTTGCCAATTTAGTCTCAGTCTATCATTTCACACTTGACGAGATACTCTAGATGAGAAATTGGACACTTTGGAGCTCATAGGTGACAGAAAAATAGATAAGATAAAAGTGAAAAACAAATTTTACGAAGAATTGTTCCTAACAACTTGTTTGTGTGTCCTACCACTAAACATTGAGTCCCAGACAATTATTTTACACATGAATAGACACGCTAGATGCAGAGTAGTTAAACTGGATGTCTGATTTGGCATTTTTGTACAATCTGGGAGCAACAATTGAGATAAACATAAAAATGACCACAAGTGACAATTTTGCAGAATTTATGCCTTACGCGTTTGGCCAAAATAATATTTGCAAAAAAGTTGCCAATTAGTCTCAGTCTATCATTTCACACTTGACGAGATACTCTAGATGATAAATTGGACACTTTGGAGCTCGTAGGTGACAGAAAAATAGATAAGATAAAAGTGAAAAACAAATTTTACGAAGAATTGTTCCTAACAACTTGTTTGTGTCCTACCACTAAACAGTGAGTCCCAGACAATTATTTTACACATGAATAGACACGCTAGATGCAGAGTAGTTAAACTGGATGTCTGATTTGGCATTTTTGTACAATCTGGGGGCAACAATTGAGATAACATAAAAATGACCACAAGTGACATTTTTGCAGAATTTATGCCTTACGCGTTTGGCCAAAATCATATTTTCCAAAAAGTTGCCAATTTAGTCTCAGTCTATCATTTCACACTTGACGAGATACTCTAGATGATAAATTGGACACTTTGGAGCTCATAGGTGACAGAAAAATAGATAAGATAAAAGTGAAAAACAAATTTTACGAAGAATTGTTCCTAACAACTTGTTTGTGTCCTACCACTAAACATTGAGTCCCAGACAATTATTTTACACATGAATAGACACGCTAGATGCAGAGTAGTTAAACTGAATGTCTGATTTGGCATTTTTGTACAATCTGGGGGCAACAATTGAGATAACAAAAAAATGACCACAAGTGACAATTTTGCAGAATTTATGCCTTACGCGTTTGGCCAAAATCGAATTTTTCAAAAAGTTGCCAATTTAGTCTCAGTCTATCATTTCACACTTGACGAGATACTCTAGATGAGAAATTGGACACTTTGGAGCTCATAGGTGACAGAAAAATAGATAAGATAAAAGTGAAAAACAAATTTTACGAAGAAATGTTCCTAACAACTTGTTTGTGTCCTACCACTAAACAGTGAGTCCCAGACAATTATTTTACACATGAATAGACACGCTAGATGCAGAGTAGGTAAACTGAATGTCTGATTTGGCATTTTTTGTACAATCTGGGGGCAACAATTGAGATAACATAAAAATGACCACAAGTGACAATTTTGCAGAATTTATGCTTTACGTTGGTGGGGGCCCAAATCATATTTTCCAAAAGTTGCCGATTCAGTCTCAGTTTATCATTTAAAACACTTGAACTGAGGATACTCTAGATGAGAAATTTGGACACTTGAGAGCTCGTTGGTGGACAAGAAAAATAAATAGAATAAGAAGTGAAAAACAACCATATTTTGCGAAGAAATGTTGCCTAACAGACCTTGTATTGTGTCCTGTCACCACTAAACAGTGACCTATCAACAGGACAATTTATTTACACATGAATAGACACGCTAGAGGAGCACGCTAGCTGCAAGTAAGTAACACTGGATGATCTGATTTGGTACATGTGTTACAATCTGGGGGCAACAAGTAGGATAACATAAAGCTGACCACAAGTGACATTCTTTCCCATACATTTATCCAGCACATTATACAAGCGTGATGGCCACAATAATACACTAATTTTCCACAAAGCTTGCCCATTGAGTCATCAGGTTTTAATCAGTTCACAAGGGAACGGAGATTACTCTAGATAGAAGAAATTTAGAATGACTTTGGAAGCTCATAGGTGACAGAAAAATACGATTAGATAATACCAAGTGAAAAACAACTGTATTACGAAGAAATGTTCTTACCCCTTTGTTGTGTGTCCTACCAATAAACAGTGATTCCCAGACAATTGATTTTAACACGATGAATAGACACGCTACGATGGCTATCAGTAATATGTGATAACGGATGTCTGATTTGGCATTTGTACAATTCTGTGGCAACAATCATGATAACCTAGCAACGACAATTAGAGGTCAATTTTCATAATTTACGCCCTACGCGTTTGGCTACAAATAAGATTGCAACAAAGTGACCATTAGTCTCAGTCTATGATTCACACTGGACGAGATACTATAGCTGATAAATCGACACTTTCGAGCTCGTTAGTGACATAAAAATAGATTAGTAAAAAGTGAAAAAACAAAATCCTACGAAGAAATGTTCCCAACAAACTGTTTGTGTCTTACCACTATTCAGTGAATCGCAGTCAAATCATACTTACCCTTGACGAGTCATCTAGACACAGAGTAGATAAATTGGATGTCGATTGGAGCTCGTTGGTACAATCTTGTTTGGCAACAATTGAGATTACAGAAGAAGAACTACAAGTGACAAATTTTACATACAGTATCCTTTAAACGTTTGGCCAAAATCATTATTTTTTCACAAAGTTGCATTAGTGTCAGTCTACCACTCACACACATGACGAGATACTCTAGATGACAAATTAGGACACTTTACAGCTCCATAGGTGGACCAGCAAAATAGAATGCCAGAAGTTCCAAAACATATTTACGGAGAAATGTCTGTTGGCAACTTGTTTGTGTACAACCATAAACTGGGAGGCACCCAGATAATTAATGAGACTCCACGAAAAGATACGCTACATGCACATTCAGTGAACACTTATTTCCAGATTATGCCTGTTGTACGTTATGGGGGCACAATCGTTATAACATAAAAATGACCGTACATGGACATTTGCAGATGATGTGTACGCGTTTGGCGAAAATCATAATTTTAAAAAAGTTGCCATTTAGTCTCAGTCTACATTTCACCACTTGTGGAGATGCTCTAGCTGCTAAATTGGACACTCTTGGACGGCTCATTGTGTGACAGAAAAACTACGCTCATGGAATAAAAGTAAGACAAACAATAATTTAACGGAGAATGTAGTTCCATGAAACAGAAAGTGATATTGTAGGTAATATACCAACTACAACAGTGGGGTCCCAAGACAATTAATTGTACAACCTCAAATAGACACGCTCGATGCACGAGTCGGTAATCTGACAGTAGTCCGATATATTGAGATATTTGTAGTACACAATCTAGGGCAACTACACAATTATGAGCTAACATAAAAGGTGCACACAGAGTGAACACATGTTGTCCAACGAATTTATGCCAGTCATGCGTTTGGGCCCAAAATCATATTGTTCCATAAATATTGTCCATTTAGTACTCAGATCTATCATTTCACACTTGACGAGATGCGTCTAAGAATGAGAAACATTTGTGCAACGTTGTAGCTCGATAGGGTGAAAGAAAAAATAGATTAGATAAAAGTGAAAACAAAATTGTTACGAAGAAATTGTTCCTAACAACTTGTTTGTGTCCTACCACATAAACTGCGTGTATGATCCCAGACAATTATTTTGACACATAACTAGCACACGCTAGAATTGACATAAACGGATACGGGTAAAACTTGGATGTCTGATAATATGTGTCATGTTGGTACATGACGTTGGTAGGCAACAATTGAGATAACATAAAAATCGTACCACAGTGACATTTTTGCCTCTACGATGTATGCTTTACGTCGGTTTGACGCAAATCATATTATATACCGAAATAGATTAGCACGTATTATACTCTCCAGGTAATATAATCATATATTCTAACACTTAGACGAGATCATCTAGACAGTGAGTAATTTGACACTTTGGAAAACTCGTTATGCTGATCTGATAAATAGCTATAAGATTGAAAAGTGAAAACACACATTTTACAGGCATGATATTGTCTTAACCACTTGTGTTTTGTTATGCCTACTCCAAACTAAAAACAGTGTGTCCCAGATCAATTTATTTTACACATGAATAGACACGCCTAGATGCCAATCATGGTTAAGACTGTGTAAGAGCATGTATGATTTGGTATGTTTGTACGATCATGGGGGGCAACAAAATTGAGGATAACAGTAAAATGACCACAATTGACATTTTTCCAGAATTTTACATGCCTATATCGCAGTTTTGAGCCAAATCAATATTTCCAAACTAATTTGCCCATTTTAAGTCTCAGTTTATCCTTTCCCACATTGATGCCGATATACTCTTAGGATTAGAAAATTAGACGACTTTTGTAAGTGACTCATTAGTGTGATCAATAAAAATAGATTAGATAAAAAGTGAAAAAACACATTTTAAAACCGTCTAAGACTATGTTCTTACACCATATGTTTTGGAGTCCCTATCAACTAAACAGTGAGTGCCAGACAAGTTATTTTTAATCCACCTCTTAAACATGAATCGACACGGCTTAGATTCACATTAGTTAAAACTGAATGATCTGATTTGGTATTATCTGGTAGCAAAGAAATCTGGGGGACAAACAATTTGAGGATTAACATAAAAATGACACACAAGTGACATTTTTCCAAGAATTTTACTGCCCTATCGCGTGTGATGACCACAATAATAATTTCCCAAAAAAGTTGCCATTATAGTCTCAGTTTATCAGTTCAACCACTATGAACGAAATCAACGCCTAGATGAGAAAATTTTAGATACTGTTTGAGCTCCGTTCATGTTGTCATTCAGTAAACATGTCCTCGCTGAAAACATCGCTGCCATAAACACTATTTTACCGGAAAACCGTCCTATCATGAGCAAGATGTCCTGTTGCTGATACACCCATCTGGAGATCCCAGACAAATTATTTTACACATGAATAGATCACAGCTAGATGCATATACAGAGTTAGTGGTAAAACTGGAAAATGTCTGATTTTAGACATTTCAGGTGACACATACTGGGGGCAACAAATAGTGAGATAACATACTAAATGACCACAAGTGACATTTTTCCAGAATTTATGCTTTCGCGTTTAGCCAAAATCATATTTTCCAAAAAGTTGCCTATTTAGTCTCAGTTTATCATTTCAAATGCACTTGACGAGCTTACTCTAGAATGATAAATTGGACACTTTGGAGCTCGTAGGTTGACAGAAAAAATAGATAAGATAAAAGTTGAAAAATCTACCTTTGATTTTATCGAAGAAATGTTCCTAGCAACTTGTTCAGTGTCCTACTCGTTGGTGACAGAAAAAAAAAGATAAGATAAAAGTGAAAAAACAAATTTTACCAAGAATTGTTCCTAACAACTTGTTTGTGTCCTACAAACTAAATGTCTGATTTGGCATTTTTGTACAATCTGGGGGCAACAATTGAGATAACATAAAAATGACCACAAGTGACATTTTTCCAGAATTTATGCCTTACGCGTTTGGCCAAAATCATATTTTCCAAAAAGTTGCCAATTTAGTCTCAGTCTATTATTTCACACTTGACGAGATACTCTAGATGTGAAATTGGACACTTTGGAGCTCATAGGTGATAGAAAAATAGATAAGATAAAAGTGAAAAACAAATTGTACGCAGAAATGTTCCTAATAACTTGTTTGTGTCCTACCACTAAACATTGAGTCCCAGAGAATTATTTTACACATGAATAGACACGCTAGATGCAGAGTAGTTAAACTGGATGTCTGATTTGGCATTTTTGTACAATCTGGGAGCAACAATTGAGATAACATAAAAATGACCACAAGTGACAATTTTGCAGAATTTATGCCTTACGCGTTTGGCCAAAATAATATTTGCAAAAAAGTTGCCAATTTAGTCTCAGTCTATCATTTCACACTTGACGAGATACTCTAGATGATAAATTGGACATTTTGGAGCTCGTTGGTGACAGAAAAATAGATAAGATAAAAGTGAAAAACAAATTTTACGAAGAAATGTTCCTAACAAGTTTGTGTCCTACCACTAAACATTGAGTCCCAGACAATTTTTTTACACATGAATAGACACGCTAGATGCAGAGTAGGTAAACTGAATGTCTGATTTGGAATTTTTGTCTAATCTGGGGGCAACAATTTAGATAACATAAAAATTACCACAAGTGACAATTTTGCAGAATTTATGCCGTACGTGTTTGGCCAAAATCATATTTTCCAAAAAGTTGTCAATTTAGTCTCAGTCTATCATTTCACACTTGACGAGATACTCTAGATGAGAAATTGGACACTTTGGAGCTCATAGGTGACAGAAAAAATAGATAAGATAAAAGTGAAAAACAAATTTTACGAAGAATTGTTCCTAACAACTTGTTTGTGTCCTACCACTAAACATTGAGTCCCAGACAATTATTTTACACATGAATAGACACGCTAGATGCAGAGTAGTTAAACTGGATGTCTGATTTGGCATTTTTGTACAATCTGGGGCAACACAATTGAGATAACATAAAAATGACCACAAGTGACAATTTTGCAGAATTTATGCCTTACGCGTTTGGCCAAAATAATATTTTCCAAAAAAGTTGCCAATTTAGTCTCAGTCTATCATTTCACACTTGACGAGATACTCTAGATGATAAATTGGACACTTTGGAGCTCGTTGGTGACAGAAAAAAAGATAAGATAAAAGTGAAAAACAAATTTTACGAAGAATTGTTCCTAACAACTTGTTTGTGTCCTACCACTAAACATTGAGTCCCAGACAATTATTTTACACATGAATAGACACGCTAGATGCAGAGTAGGTAAACTGAATGTCTGATTTGGCATTTTTGTACAATCTGGGGGCAACAATTGAGATAACATAAAAATGACCACAAGTGACATTTTTCCAGAATTTATGCCTTACGCGTTTGGCCAAAATCATATTTTCCAAAAAAGTTGCCAATTTAGTCTCAGTCTATCATTTCACACTTGACGAGATACTCTAGATGTGAAATTGGACACTTTGGAGCTCATAGGTGACAGAAAAATAGATAAGATAAAAGTGAAAAACAAATTTTACGAAGAAATGTTCCTAACAACTTGTTTGTGTCCTACCACTAAACATTGAGTCCCAGACAATTATTTTACACATGAATAGACACGCTAGATGCAGAGTAGGTAAACTGAATGTCTGATTTGGCATTTTTGTACAATCTGGGGGCAACAATTGAGATAACATAAAAATGACCACAAGTGACAATTTTGCAGAATTTATGCCTTACGCGTTTGGCCAAAATCATATTTGCAAAAAAGTGCCAATTTAGTCTCAGTCTATCATTTCACACTTGACGAGATACTCTAGATGATAAATTGGACACTTTGGAGCTCGTTGGTGACAGAAAAATAGATAAGATAAAAGTGAAAAACAAATTTTACGAAGAATTGTTCCTAACAACTTGTTTGTGTCCTACCACTAAACATTGAGTCCCAGACAATTATTTTACACATGAATAGACACGCTAGATGCAGAGTAGTTAAACTGAATGTCTGATTTGGCATTTTGGTACAATCTGGGGGCAACAATTGAGATAACATAAAAATGACCACAAGTGACAATTTTTGCAGAATTTATGCCTTACGCGTTTGGCCAAAATAATATTTTTGCAAAAAGTTGCCAATTTAGTCTCAGTCTATCATTTCACACTTGACGAGATACTCTAGATGATAAATTGGACACTTTGGAGCTCGTTGGTGACAGAAAAATAGATAATATAAAAGTGAAAAACAAATTTTACGAAGAATTGTTCCTAACAACTTGTTTGTGTCCTACCACTAAACATTGAGTCCCAGACAATTATTTTACACATGAATAGACACGCTAGATGCAGAGTAGTTAAACTGAATGTCTGATTTGGCATTTTGGTACAATCTGGGGGCAACAATTGAGATAACATAAAAATGACCACAAGTGACAATTTTGCAGAATTTATGCCTACGCGTTTGGCCAAAATCATATTTTCCAAAAAGTTGCCAATTTAGTCTCAGTCTATCATTTCACACTTGACGAGATACTCTAGATGAGAAATTGGACACTTTGGAGCTCATAGGTGACAGAAAAATAGATAAGATAAAAGTGAAAAACAAATTTTACGAAGAAATGTTCCTAACAACTTGTTTGTGTCCTACCACTAAACAGTGAGTCCCAGACAATTATTTTACACATGAATAGACACGCTAGATGCAGAGTAGTTAAACTGAATGTCTGATTTGGCATTTTTGGTACAATCTGGGGGCAACAATTGAGATAACATAAAAATGACCACAAGTGACAATTTTTGCAGAATTTATGCCTTACGCGTTTGGCCAAAATAATATTTGCAAAAAAGTTGCCATTTAGTCTCAGTCTATCATTTCACACTTGACGAGATACTCTAGATGATAAATTGGACACTTTGGAGCTCGTTGGTGACAGAAAAATAGATAAGATAAAAGTGAAAAACAAATTTTACGAAGAAATGTTCCTAACAACTTGTTTGTGTCCTACCACTAAACAGTGAGTCCCAGACAATTATTTTACACATGAATAGACACGCTAGATGCAGAGTAGGTAAACTGAATGTCTGATTTGGCATTTTGGTACAATCTGGGGGCAACAATTGAGATAACATAAAAATGACCACAAGTGACAATTTTGCAGAATTTATGCCTTACGCGTTTGGCCAAAATCATATTTTCAAAAAAGTTGCCAATTTAGTCTCAGTCTATCATTTCACACTTGACGAGATACTCTAGATGATAAATTGGACACTTTGGAGCTCATTGGTGACAGAAAAATAGATAAGATAAAAGTGAAAAACAAATTTTACGAAGAATTGTTCCTAACAACTTGTTTGTGTCCTACCACTAAACATGAGTCCCAGACAATTATTTTACACATGAATAGACACGCTAGATGCAGAGTAGGTAAACTGAATGTCTGATTTGGCATTTTGGTACAATCTGGGGCAAACAATTGAGATAACATAAAAATGACCACAAGTGACAATTTTGCAGAATTTATGCCTTACGCGTTTGGCCAAAATCATATTTTTCAAAAAAGTTGCCAATTTAGTCTCAGTCTATCATTTCACACTTGACGAGATACTCTAGATGACAAATTGGACACTTTGGAGCTCGTTAGTGACAGAAAAATAGATAAGATAAAAGTGAAAAACAAATTTTACGAAGAAATGTTCCTAACAACTTGTTTGTGTCCTACCACTAAACATTAAGTCCCAGACAATTATTTTACACATGAATAGACACGCTAGATGCAGAATAGGTAAACTGAATGTCTGATTTGGCATTTTGGTACAATCTGGGGCAACAATTGAGATAACATAATAATGACCACAAGTGACAATTTTGTAGAATTTATTCCTTACGCGTTTGGCCAAAATAATATTTGCAAAAAAAGTTGCAAATTTAGTCTCAGTCTATCATTTCACACTTGACGAGATACTCTAGATGAGAAATTGGACACTTTGGAGCTCATAGGTGACAGAAAAATAGATAAGATAAATGTGAAAAACAAATTTTACGAAGAAATGTTCCTAACAACTTGTTTGTGTCCTACCACTAAACATTGAGTCCCAGACAATTATTTTACACATGAATAGACACGCTAGATGCAGAGTAGTTAAACTGGATGTCTGATTTGGCATTTTGGTACAATCTGTGGGCAACAATTGAGATAGCATAAAAATGACCACAAGTGACAATTTTTTCAGAATTTATGCCTTACGCGTTTTGCCAAAATCATATTTTCCAAAAAATTGCCAATTTAGTCTCAGTCTATCATTTCACACTTGACGAGATACTCTAGATGATGAATTGGACACTTTGGAGCTCATAGGTGACAGAAAATAGATAAGATAAAAGTGAAAAACAAATTTTACGAAGAATTGTTCCTAACAACTTGTTTGTGTCCTACCACTAAACATTGAGTCCCAGACAATTATTTTACACATGAATAGACACGCTAGATGCAGAGTAGGTAAACTGAATGTCTGATTTGGCATTTTGGTACAATCTGGGGGCAACAATTGAGATAACATAAAAATGACCACAAGTGACAATTTTGCAGAATTTATGCTTTACGCGTTTGCCAAAATAATATTTGCAAAAAAGTCGCCAATTTAGTCTCAGTCTATCATTTCACACTTGACGAGATACTCTAGATGCGAAATTGGACACTTTGGAGCTCATAGGTGATAGAAAAATAGATAAGATATAAGTGAAAAACAAATTTTACGCAAAAATGTTCCTAACAACTTGTTTGTGTCCTACCACTAAACAGTGAGTCCCAGACAATTATTTTACACATGAATAGACACGCTAGATGCAGAGTAGTTTAACTGGATGTCTGATTAGGCATTTTTGTACAATCTGGGGGCAACAATTGAGATAACATAAAAATGAAAAACAAGTGACAATGTTGCAGAATTTATGCTTTACGCGTTTGGCCGAAATCATATTTTCTAAAAAGTTGCCAATTTAGTCTCAGTCTATCATTTCACACTTGACGAGATACTCTAGATGAGAAATTGGACACTTTGGAGCTCATAGGTGACAGAAAAATAGATAAGATAAAAGTGAAAAACAAATTTTACGAAGAATTGTTCCTAACAACTTGTTTGTGTCCTACCACTAAACATTGAGTCCCAGACAATTATTTTACACATGAATAGACACGCTAGATGCAGAGTAGTTAAACTGGATGTCTGATTTGGCATTTTTGTACAATCTGGGAGCAACAATTGAGATAACATAAAAATGACCACAAGTGACAATTTTGCAGAATTTATGCCTTACGCGTTTGGCCAAAATAATATTTGCAAAAAAGTTGCCAATTTAGTCTCAGTCTATCATTTCACACTTGACGAGATACTCTAGATGATAAATTGGACACTTTGGAGCTCGTTGGTGACAGAAAAATAGATAATATAAAAGTGAAAAACAAATTTTACGAAGAATTGTTCCTAACAACTTTTTTGTGTCCTACCACTAAACATTGAGTCCCAGACAATTATTTTACACATGAATAGACACGCTAGATGCAGAGTAGTTAAACTGGATGTCTGATTTGGCATTTTTGTACAATCTGGGGGCAACAATTGAGATAACATAAAAATGACCACAAGTGACAATTTTGCAGAATTTATGCCTTACGCGTTTGGCCAAAATAATATTTGCAAAAAAGTTGCCAATTTAGTCTCAGTCTATCATTTCACACTTGACGAGATACTCTAGATGATAAATTGGACATTTTGGAGCTCATAGGTGACAGAAAAATAGATAAGATAAAAGTGAAAAACAAATTTTACGAAGAAATGTTCCTAACAACTTTTTTGTGTCCTACCACTAAACATTGAATCCCAGACAATTATTTTACACATGTATAGACACGCTAGATGCAGTGTAGTTAAAATGGATGTTTGATTTGGCATTTTTGTCTAATCTGGGGGCAACAATTGAGATAACATAAAAATGACAACAAGTGACAATTTTGCAGAATTTATGCCTTACGCGTTTGGCCAAAATAATATTTGCAAAAAAGTTGCCAATTTAGTCTCAGTTTATCATTTCTACTCTAGATGATAAATTGGACACTTTGGAGCTCGTTGGTGACAGAAAAATAGATAAGATAAAAGTGAAAAACAAATTTTACGAAGAATTGTTCCTAACAACTTGTTTGTGTCCTACCACTAAACATTGAGTCCCAGACAATTATTTTACACATGAATAGACACGCTAGATGCAGAGTAGGTAAACTGAATGTCTGATTTGGCATTTTTGGTACAATCTGGGGGCAACAATTGAGATAACATAAAAATGACCACAAGTGACAATTTTCCAGAATTTATGCCTTTACGCGTTTGGCCAAAATCATATTTTCCAAAAAAGTTGCCAATTTAGTCTCAGTCTATCATTTCACACTTGACGAGATACTCTAGATGAGAAATTGGACACTTTGGAGCTCATAGGTGACAGAAAAATAGATAAGATAAAAGTGAAAAACAAATTTTACGAAGAATTGTTCCTAACAACTTGTTTGTGTCCTACCACTAAACAGTGAGTCCCAGACAACATTATTTTACACATGAATAGACACGCTAGATGCAGAGTAGTTAAACTGGATGTCTGATTTGGCATTTTGGTACAATCTGGGGGCAACAATTGAGATAACATAAAAATGACCACAAGTGACAATTTTGCCAGAATTTATGCCTTTCGCGTTTGGCCAAAATCATATTTGCAAAAAAGTTGCCAATTTAGTCTCAGTCTATCATTTCACACTTGACGAGATACTCTAGATGAGAAATTGGACACTTTGGAGCTCGTTGGTGACAGAAAAATAGATAAGATAAAAGTGAAAAACAAATTTTACGAAGAAATGTTCCTAACAACTTGTTGGTGTCCTTCCACTAAAACATTGAGTCCCAGACAATTATTTTACACACGAATAGGCACGCTAGATGCAGAGTAGGTAAACTGAATGTCTGATTTGGCATTTTGGTACAATCTGGGGGCAACAATTGAGATAACATAAAAATGACCACAAGTGACATTTTTCCAGAATTTATGCCCTACGCGTTTGGCCAAAATCATATTTTCCAAAAAGTTGCCAATTTAGTCTCAGTCTATCATTTCACACTTGACGAGATACTCTAGATGAGAAATTGGACACTTTGGAGCTCGTTGGTGACAGAAAAATAGATAAGATAAAAGTGAAAAACAAATTTTACGAAGAATTGTTCCTAACAACTTGTTTGTGTCCTACCACTAAACAGTGAGTCCCAGACAATTATTTTACACATGAATAGACACGCTAGATGCAGAGTAGTTAAACTGAATGTCTGATTTGGCCATTTTTTTACAATCTGGGGGCAACAATTGAGATAACATAAAAATGACCACAAGTGACAATTTTCCAGAATTTATGCCTTACGCGTTTGGCCAAAATCATATTTTCCAAAAAGTTGCCAATTTAGTCTCAGTCTATCATTTCACACTTGACGAGATACTCTAGATGAGAAATTGGACACTTTGGAGCTCATAGGTGACAGAAAAATAGATAAGATAAAAGTGAAAAACAAATTTTACGAAGAATTGTTCCTAACAACTTGTTTGTGTCCTACCACTAAACAGTGAGTCCCAGACAATTATTTTACACATGAATAGACACGCTAGATGCAGAGTAGTTAAACTGGATGTCTGATTTGGCATTTTTGTACAATCTGGGGGCAACAATTGAGATAACATAAAAATGACCACAAGTGACAATTTTGCAGAATTTATGCCTTACGCGTTTGGCCAAAATAATATTTGCAAAAAAGTTGCCAATTTAGTCTCAGTCTATCATTTCACACTTGACGAGATACTCTAGATGAGAAATTGGACACTTTGGAGCTCGTTGGTGACAGAAAAATAGATAAGATAAAAGTGAAAAACAAATTTTACGAAGAATTGTTCCTAACAACTTGTTTGTGTCCTACCACTAAACATTGAGTCCCAGACAATTATTTTACACATGAATAGACACGCTAGATGCAGAGTAGTTAAACTGGATGTCTGATTTGGCATTTTTGTACAATCTGGGGGCAACAATTGAGATAACATAAAAATGACCACAAGTGACATTTTTGCAGAATTTATGCCTTTCGCGTTTGGCCAAAAAATCATATTTTCAAAAAAGTTGCCAATTTAGTCTCAGTCTATCATTTCACACTTGACGAGATACTCTAGATGAGAAATTGGACACTTTGGAGCTCGTTGGTGACAGAAAAATAGATAAGATAAAAGTGAAAAACAAATTTTACGAAGAATTGTTCCTAACAAACTTGTTTGTGTCCTACCACTAAACATTGAGTCCCAGACAATTATTTTACACACATGAATAGACACGCTAGATGCAGAGTAGGTAAAACTGAATGTCTGATTTGGCATTTTTGTACAATCTGGGGGCAACAATTGAATAACATAAAAATGACCACAAGCGAGATACTCTAGATGAAAAATTGGACACTTTGGAGCTCATAGTAGGTGACAGAAAAAAAAAATAGATAAGATAAAGTGAAAAACAAATTTTACGAAGAAATGTTCCAACAAACTTGTTGTGTCCTACCACTAAACAGATGAGTCCCAGACATTTTTTTACACATGAATGGACAAGCTAGATGCAGAGTAGTTTAACTGGATGTCTGATTTGGCATTTGGTTGATACAATCTTGGGGCAAAATTGGAGATACCATAAAAAATGACCACAAGTGACAATTTTGTGCAGAATTTATGCCTTCTGCGTTTGGCCAAATTAATATTTGCAAAAAATTTGCCAATTAAGCCTCAGTCTATGTCATTTCACACTTGACGAGATACTCTAGATGATAAATTGGACACTTTGGAGCTCGCTGGTGACAGAAAAATAGATAAGATAAAAGTGAAAAACAAATTTTACGAAGAATTGGTTCCTAACAACTTGTTTGTGTCCTTACTACTAAAACAATGAGTCCCAGACAATTATTTTACACATGAATAGGACACGCTAGATGTCGAGAGTAGGTAAACTGGATGTCTGATTGGTCATTTTTGGTATCAATCTGGGGGCAACAATTGAAGATAACATAAAAATGACCACAAGTGACATTTTGCCAGAATTTATGCCTTACGCGTTTGGCCAAAATAATATTTTCACAAAAGTTGCCAAATTTAGTCTCAGTCTATCATTTCACACTTGACGAGATACTCTAGATGATAAATTGGACACTTTGGAGCCTCGTTGGTGACATAAAAATAGATAAGATAAAAAGTGAAAAAAAAACAATTTTACGAAGAAATTGTTCCTAACAACTTGTTTGTGTCCTACCACTAAACTTGAGTCCCCAGACCAATTATTTTACACATGAATAAACACGCTAGATGCAGAGTAGGTAAACTGGATGTTCTGATTTGCATTTTGGTACAATCTGGGGGCAACAATTGAGATAAGCATAAAAATGACCAACAAGTGTGACAATTTTTGCAGAATATTTATGCCCTACGCGTTTTGGCCAAAATCATATTTGCAAAACAAGTTGCCAATTTAGTCTCAGTCTATCATTTCACACTTGGACGAGATACTCTATATGACTGAAATTGGGACACTTTGGAGCTCGTTGGTGACAGAAAAATAGGATAAGATAAAAGTGAAAAACAAATTATAAGAGAATTGTTTCCTAACAACTTAGTTTTGGTGTCCTTACTACTAACTAAACAATGAGTCCCCAGACAATTATTTTTTACACATGAATAAGAGCACGCTAGATGCAGAGTAGGTACACTGAATGTCAGGATTTAGCATTTTCTTCCTAATATGGGAGCAACAATTGAAATAACATAAAATGGACCACAAGAGTGCCATTTTTTTCCAGAATTTTATGCCTTTCACGCGTTTGACAAAAATCAAATTTTTTCCAAAAAGTTTCTATTTTAGTCTCAGTTCTATCGTTCAACACTTTGACGAGATAACTCTAGATGATAAATGGAACACTTTGGAACTCGGTTGGTGACAGAAAAATAAATAAGATAAAAGTGAAAAACAAATTTTACGGGGAAAATTGATTCCTAACAACTTTTTTTGTGTCCCTATTACGAAACAGTGAGTCCCAGACACTTTATATACAGCACCGAATATACAAGCTTAGATGCAGAGTAGTTAAAACTGATATCTGCTTTGGCAATGTGGTACAATCTGGGGCGAAACAATTGAGATAACATAAAAATAGAACCACAAGTTAAATTGTGGGCAGAATTTAAGCCATTACGCGTTTGGCCTAAATAAAATTTGCAACAATAGTTGCAAATTAGTCCTCAGTCTATCATATCACCCTTGACGAGAATACTCTAGATTGAATAGTTGGACACTTTTGAAGCTCGTTTGGTGACAGAACAATAGGATGCGATACAAGTAAGAAAACAAATTTTAAGAATAAATTGTCTCCTAACACTTTTTTTTGTCCTACCACTAAACAGTGAGTCCTCATACAATTAATTTTAACATCCTGAATAGACCTGGCTAGATGCAGAGTAGTTTAAAGTAAATGGCCCTGATTTAGCATTTGTGGTACAATCTGGGAGCAACAATGTGGAGATTAACATAAAAATGAAAACACGTGATATGTTTTGCCAAATTAATGCTTTGACGCGTTTTTGCCCAAAAATAAATTTGCAAAATAAATAGCCCGAATTAAGTTCTCAGTCATGAATCATTTCAACACTTGACGAGATACTCTAGATAGAGAAATTGTACATTTTGGCGAGCTCGTTGGTGACCGCAAAAAAATAGATGAGATAATCGAGAAAAACAAATTTAACGAAGAATTGTTCCAAATAACTTTGTTTGTATCTTACTACTAAAAATTGAGTCCCAGACAATTAATTTTAGCCACAATGTATAGACCACGCTAGATTGCAGAGTAGTAGAACGGGATTGTCGGATTTGGCATTTTGGTACAATCCTGGGGCCGTACAATTGAGATGACAGTATAAAATGACCGACAAGAGACATTTTTCCAGAATTTTATGCATTACGTGTTTGTCGCAATAATATTTTGCAAAAAAGTTGCCAATTTTAGGCTCAGTCTATCATTTCACCCTTGACGAGATACGCTAGAATGATCAATTGGACACTTTGGAGCTCGTTGGTGACAGAAAAATAGATAAGACACAAGTGACAAACAATTTTAATGAAACGAGATTTGTCGCTAACTAACTTGTTTTGTGTCCTACTACTAAACATTTTGAGTCCCCAGAAAACCAAAAAGAAAATATTTTACCTATTAAGAGCCAACGCTATGCATGCAGATGTAGGTTCACAAACTTGGGGGGGGGGGGGGATGTTCTGATTTGGGCTTTTTTTGTCTAATCTGGGGGCAACAATGAAAATGACATAATAATTACCACAAGTGCATTTTTTCCAGAATTTATGCATTTCGCGTTTGGGCCAACTCATATATGCAAAAAAAGTTGTCCAATTTAGTCTCAGTCTATCATTTCGCTACTTGACGATATACTCTAGGATGGATAATTGGACCTTTAGAGCTCGTTGGTGACAGAAAAATCGATGAAGATAGAAATTGTAAAACAAATTTTATACTAAGAACATTGTTCCTAACAACTGGTTTGTATCTTACTACTAAACATTGATTCCAATACAATTATTTTACACATGAATAGACACGCTCAGATGCAAAGTATTTAAACCTTGATGTCTGATTTTAGCCATTTTTTGTTACATCTGTGGAGCAAACAATTGAAATAACATACAAAATGACAAAAAATGGACAATTTTCCAGATTTATGCCTTACGCGGTTTGGGGCGAAGTAATTTTTTCAAAAAAAGTTGCCGAGGTTAGTCTCAGTCTCTCAATTCACACTTTGACGAGAGTACGCTAGATGATGAATTGGACACGTTGGAGCTCGTTGGTGACATGAAAATAAAAGATAGATAAAAGTGAAAACAAATTTTACCAAGAATTGTTCCTAACAACTTTTATTGGTGTCCTACCCACACTAAGCGTTGAGTCCTCAGACCTTATTTTATCACATGAATAGACACGCTAGATGCAGAGGTAGTTGACCTGGATATCTTATTTGGCATTGTTGTACAGCACTGGGAGCAACAATTTGATATAACATAAAAATGACCACGAGTGACATTTTGCATAATTTAAGCCTTTACGCGTTTGGCCTAAATAATGTTTGCATAAAAAAGGGTTGGCCATTTCGTCACGGTCTATCATTTCACACAACTTGACGAGATACTCTAGATTATATTGGACCTTTGAAGCCGTTGGTGACCGAAAAATAGATAAGATAAAAGTGAAAAACAAATTTTAAGATAGAATTGTTCCTACACCTTTTTGTGTCCTACCACTAAACATTGAGTCCCAGACATTATTTTACACAGCATGATAGACACGCTAGATGCAGAGTACGTTAAACTGGATGTCTGATTTGGCATTTTTGTACAATCTGGTGGCAACAATTGAGAATAACATAACATGCCACAAGTGACATTTTGCGATTTATGCTTTCGCGTTTGGCCAAATAATTTTTGCAAAAAAGTTGCACATTTAGTCCATATCGAAACACAAAAATAATATTGATTCCAAGAATCATCACGGAAAAAGAAAAAACAAATCAATCAGCCGGAAAAATAAAAGATAAAAGTGAAAAACAAATTTTACGAAGAATTGTTCCTAACAACTTGTTTGTGTCCTACCACTAAACATTGAGTCCCAGACAATTATTTTACACATGAATAGACACGCTAGATGCAGAGTAGTTAAACTGATGTCTGATTTGGCATTTTTGTACAATCTGGGGCAACAATTGAGATAACATAAAAATGACCACAAGTGACAATTTTTTGCAGAATTTATGCCTTACGCGTTTGGCCAAAATAATATTTTTTCCAAAAAGTTGCCAATTTAGTCTCAGTCTATCATTTCACACTTGACGAGATACTCTAGATGATAAATTGGACACTTTGGAGCTCATTGGTGACAGAAAAATAGATAAGATAAAAGTGAAAAACAAAATTTTACGAAGAAATGTTCCTAACAACTTGTTTGTGTCCTACCACTAAACAGTGAGTCCCAGACAATTATTTTACACATGAATAGACACGCTAGATGCAGAGTAGTTAAACTGAATGTCTGATTTGGCATTTTGGTACAATCTGGGGGCAACAATTGAGATAACATAAAAATGACCACAAGTGACAATTTTGCAGAATTTATGCCTTTACGCGTTTGGCCAAAATAATATTTGCAAAAAAGTTGCCAATTTAGTCTCAGTCTATCATTTCACACTTGACGAGATACTCTAGATGATAAATTGGACACTTTGGAGCTCGTTGGTGACAGAAAAATAGATAAGATAAAAGTGAAAACCAAATTTTATGAAGAATTGTTCCTAACAACTTGTTTGTGTCCTACCACTAAACACTGAGTCCCAGACAATTATTTTACACATGAATAGACACGCTAGATGCAGAGTAGGTAAACTGAATGTCTGATTTGGCATTTTGGTACAATCTGGGGGCAACAATTGAGATAACATAAAAATGACCACAACTGACATTTTTCCAGAATTTATGCCTTACGCGTTTGGCCAAATAATATTTTCCAAAAAGTGGACATTTTAGTTTCAGTCTATCATTTCACACTTGACGAGATACTCTAGATGAGAAATTGGACACTTTGGAGCTCATAGGTGACAGAAAAATAGATAAGATAAAAGTGAAAAACAAATTTTACGCGAAGAATGTTCCTAACAACTTGTTTGTGTCCTACCACTAAACAGTGAGTCCCAGACAATTATTTACACATGAATAGACACGCTAGATGCAGAGTAGGTAAACTGAATGTCTGATTTGGCATTTTGTACAATCTGGGGGCAACAATTGAGATAACATAAAAATGACCACAAGTGACAATTTTGCAGAATTTATGCTTTACGCGTTTGGCCAAAATCATATTTTCCAAAAAGTTGCCAATTTAGTCTCAGTCTATCATTTCACACTTGACGAGATACTCTAGATGATAAATTGGACACTTTGGAGCTCGTTGGTGACAGAAAAATAGATAAGATAAAAGTGAAAAAACAAATTTTACGAAGAATTGTTCCTAACAACTTGTTTGTGTCCTACCACTAAACATTGAGTCCCAGACAATTATTTTACACATGAATAGACACGCTAGATGCAGAGTAGGTAAACTGAATGTCTGATTTGGCATTTTGGTACAATCTGGGGGCAACAATTGAGATAACATAAAAATGACCACAAGTGACAATTTTGCAGAGAATTTATGCCTTACGCGTTTGGCCAAAATAATATTTGCAAAAAAGTTGCCAATTTAGTCTCAGTCTATCATTTCACACTTGACGAGATACTCTAGATGATAAATTGGACACTTTGGAGCTCGTTGTGACAGAAAAAAATATATAAGATAAAAGTGAAAAAACAAATTTTACGAAGAAATGTTCCTAACAACTTGTTTGTGTCCTACCACTAAACAGTGAGTCCCAGACAATTATTTTACACATGAATAGACACGCTAGATGCAGAGTAGTTAAACTGGATGTCTGATTTGGCATTTTTGTACAATCTGGGGGCAACAATTGAGATAACATAAAAATGACCACAAGTGACAATTTTGCAGAATTTATGCCTTACGCGTTTGGCCAAAATAATATTTTCAAAAAAGTTGCCAATTTAGTCTCAGTCTATCATTTCACACTTGACGAGATACTCTAGATGAGAAAATTGGACACTTTGGAGCTCATAGGTGACAGAAAAATAGATAAGATAAAAGTGAAAAACAAATTTTACGAAGAAATGTTCCTAACAACTTGTTTGTGTCCTACCACTAAACAGTGAGTCCCAGACAATTATTTTACACATGAATAGACACGCTAGATGCAGAGTAGTTAAAAACTGGATGTCTGATTTGGCATTTTTGTACAATCTGGGGGCAACAATTGAGATAACATAAAAATGACCACAAGTGACATTTTTGCAGAATTTATGCCTTTCGCGTTTGGCCAAAATAATATTTTCAAAAAAAGTGCCAATTTAGTCTCAGTCTATCATTTCACACTTGACGAGATACTCTAGATGAGAAATTGGACACTTTGGAGCTCGTAGGTGACAGAAAAATAGATAAGATAAAAGTGAAAAACAAATTTTACGAAGAAATGTTCCTAACAACTTGTTTGTGTCCTACCACTAAACATTGAGTCCCAGACAATTATTTTACACATGAATAGACACGCTAGATGCAGAGTAGTTAAAAACTGGATGTCTGATTTGGCATTTTTGTACAATCTGGGGGCAACAATTGAGATAACATAAAAATGACCACAAGTGACAATTTTGCAGAATTTATGCCTTACGCGTTTGGCCAAAATAATATTTTCAAAAAAAGTGCCAATTTAGTCTCAGTCTATCATTTCACACTTGACGAGAGATACTCTAGATGATAAATTGGACACTTTGGAGCTCGTTGGTGACAGAAAAATAGATAAGATAAAAGTGAAAAACAAATTTTACGAAGAAGAATGTTCCTAACAACTTGTTTGTGTCCTACCACTAAACATTGAGTCCCAGACAATTATTTTACACATGAATAGACACGCTAGATGCAGAGTAGTTAAACTGAATGTCTGATTTGGCATTTTTGTACAATCTGGGGGCAACAATTGAGATAACATAAAAATGACCACAAGTGACAATTTTGCAGAATTTATGCCTTACGCGTTTGGCCAAAATCATATTTGCAAAAAAGTTGCCAATTTAGTCTCAGTCTATCATTTCACACTTGACGAGATACTCTAGATGATAAATTGGACACTTTGGAGCTCGTTGGGTGACAGAAAAATAGATAAGATAAAAGTGAAAAACAAAATTTTACGAAGAAATGTTCCTAACAACTTGTTTGTGTCCTACCACTAAACATTGAGTCCCAGACAATTATTTTACACATGAATAGACACGCTAGATGCAGAGTAGTTAAACTGGATGTCTGATTTGGCATTTTTGTACAATCTGGGGGCAACAATTGAGATAACATAAAAATGACCACAAGTGACAATTTTGCAGAATTTATGCCTTACGCGTTTGGCCAAAATAATATTTGCAAAAAAGTTGCCAATTTAGTCTCAGTCTATCATTTCACACTTGACGAGATACTCTAGATGATAAATTGGACACTTTAAAGCTCGTTGGTGACAGAAAAATAGATAAGATAAAAGTAAAAAACAAATTTTAGGAAGAATTGTTCCTAACAACTTGTTTGTGTCCTACCACTAAACAGTGAGTCCCGGACAAATATTTTACACATGAATCGACACGCTAGATGCAGAGTAGGTAAACTGAATGTCTGATTTAGCATTTTTTTACAATCTGGGGGCAACAATTGAGATAACATAAAAAAATGACCACAAGTGACAATTTTGCAGAATTTATGCCTTATGCATTTGGCCAAAAAAATATTTTCCAAAAAGTTGCCAATTTAGTCTCAGTCTATCATTTCACACTTGACGAGATACTCTAGATGAGAAATTGGACACCTTGGAGCTCGTTGGTGACAGAAAAATAGATAAGATAAAAAAGTGAAAAAAAAATTTACGAAGAATTGTTCCTAACAACTTGTTTGTGTCCTACCACTAAACATTGAGTCCCAGACAATTATTTTACACACATGAATAGACACGCTAGATGCAGAGTAGGTAAACTGAATGTCTGATTTGGCATTTTTGGTACAATCTGGGGGCAACAATTGAGATAACATAAAATGACCACAAGTGACAATTTTGCAGAATTTATGCCTTACGCGTTTGGCCAAAATCATATTTTTCAAAAAGTTGCCAATTTAGTCTCAGTCTATCATTTCACACTTGACGAGATACTCTAGATGAGAAATTGGACACTTTGGAGCTCATTGGTGACAGAAAAATAGATAAGATAAAAGTGAAAAACATTTTTTACGAAGAAATGTTCCTAACAACTTGTTTGTGTCCTACCACTAAACATTGAGTCCCAGACAATTATTTTACACATGAATAGACACGCTAGATGCAGAGTAGTTAAACTGGATGTCTGATTTGGCATTTTTGTACAATCTGGGGGCAACAATTGAGATAACATAAAAATGACCACAAGTGACATTTTGCAGAATTTATGCCTTACGCGTTTGGCCAAAATAATATTTGCAAAAAAGTTGCCAATTTAGTCTCAGTCTATCATTTCACACTTGACGAGATACTCTAGATGATAAATTGGACACTTTGGAGCTCGTTGGTGACAGAAAAATAGATAAGATAAAAGTGAAAAACAAATTTTACGAAGAATTGTTCCTAACAACTTGTTTGTGTCCTACCACTAAACATTGAGTCCCAGACAATTATTTTACACATGAATAGACACGCTAGATGCAGAGTAGGTAAACTGAATGTCTGATTTGGCATTTTTGTACAATCTGGGGGCAACAATTGAGATAACATAAAAATGACCACAAGTGACAATTTTTGCAGAATTTATGCCTTACGCGTTTGGCCCAAAATAATATTTGCAAAAAAAGTTGCCAATTTAGTCTCAGTCTATCATTTCACACTTGACGAGATACTCTAGATGATAAATTGGACACTTTGGAGCTCGTTGGTGACAGAAAAATAGATAAGATAAAAGTGAAAAACAAATTTTACGAAGAATTGTTCCTAACAACTTGTTTGTGTCCTACCACTAAACATTGAGTCCCAGACAATTATTTTACACATGAATAGACACACGCTAGATGCAGAGTAGTAAACTGAATGTCTGATTTTGCATTTTGGTACAATCTGGGGGCAACAATTGAGATAACATAAAAATGACCACAAGTGACATTTTTCCAGAATTTATGCCTTACGCGTTTGGCCAAAATCATATTTGCAAAAAAGTTGCCAATTTAGTCTCAGTCTATCATTTCACACTTGACGAGATACTCTAGATGAGAAATTGGACACTTTGGAGCTCATAGGTGACAGAAAAATAGATAAGATAAAAGTGAAAAACAAATTTTACGAAGAAATGTTCCTAACAACTTGTTTGTGTCCTACCACTAAACAGTGAGTCCCAGACAATTATTTTACACATGAATAGACACGCTAGATGCAGAGTAGTTAAACTGGATGTCTGATTTGGCATTTTTGTACAATCTGGGGGCAACAATTGAGATAACATAAAAATGACCACAAGTGACAATTTTGCAGAATTTATGCCTTACGCGTTTGGCCAAAATCATATTTTCAAAAAAAGTTGCCAATTTAGTCTCAGTCTATCATTTCACACTTGACGAGATACTCTAGATGATAAATTGGACACTTTGGAGCTCGTTGGTGACAGAAAAATAGATAAGATAAAAGTGAAAAACAAATTTTACGAAGAATGGTTCCTAACAACTTTTTTGTGTCCTACCACTAAACATTGAGTCCCAGACAATTATTTTACACATGAATAGACACGCTAGATGCAGAGTAGGTAAACTGAATGTCTGATTTGGCATTTTGGTACAATCTGGGGGCAACAATTGAGATAACATAAAAATGACCACAAGTGACAATTTTGCAGAATTTATGCCTTACGCGTTTGGCCAAAAATATTTTTGCAAAAAAGTTGCCAATTTAGTCTCAGTCTATCATTTCACACTTGACGAGATACTCTAGAGGATAAATTGGACACTTTGGAGCTCATAGGTGACAGAAAAAAAGATAAGATTAAAGTGAAAAACAAATTTTACGAAGAAATGTTCCTAACAACTTGTTTGTGTCCTACCACTAAACAGTGAGTCCCAGACAATTATTTTACACATGAATAGACACGCTAGATGCAGAGTAGTTAAACTGGATGTCTGATTTGGCATTTTTGTACAATCTGGGGGCAACAATTGAGATAACATAAAAATAGACCACAAGTGACAATTTTGCAGAATTTATGCCTTACGCGTTTGGCCAAAATCATATTTTTCAAAAAAGTTGCCAATTTAGTCTCAGTCTATCATTTCACACTTGACGAGATACTCTAGATGATAAATTGGACACTTTGGAGCTCGTTGGTGACAGAAAAATAGATAAGATAAAAGTGAAAAACAAATTTTACGAAGAATTGTTCCTAACAACTTGTTTGTGTCCTACCACTAAACATTGAGTCCCAGACAATTATTTTACACATGAATAGACACGCTAGATGCAGAGTAGTAAACTGAATGTCTGATTTGGCATTTTTGTACAATCTGGGGGCAACAATTGAGATAACATAAAAATGACCACAAGTGACAATTTTTGCAGAATTTATGCCTTACGCGTTTGGCCAAAATCATATTTTTGCAAAAAAGTTGCCAATTTAGTCTCAGTCTATCATTTCACACTTGACGAGATACTCTAGATGAGAAATTGGACACTTTGGAGCTCATAGGTGACAGAAAAATAGATAAGATATAAAAGTGAAAAACAAATTTTACGAAGAAATGTTCCTAACAACTTGTTTGTGTCCTACCACTAAACAGTGAGTCCCAGACAATTATTTTACACATGAATAGACACGCTAGATGCAGAGTAGTTAAACTGGATGTCTGATTTGGCATTTTTGTACAATCTGGGGGCAACAATTGAGATAACATAAAAATGACCACAAGTGACAATTTTTGCAGAATTTATGCCTTACGCGTTTGGCCAAAATCATATTTGCAAAAAAGTTGCCAATTTAGTCTCAGTCTATCATTTCACACTTGACGAGATACTCTAGATGATAAATTGGACACTTTGGAGCTCGTTGGTGACAGAAAAATAGATAAGATAAAAGTGAAAAACAATTTTTTACGAAGAAATGTTCCCTAACAACTTGTTTGTGTCCTACCACTAAACATTGAGTCCCAGACAATTATTTTACACATGAATAGACACGCTAGATGCAGAGTAGTGTAAACTGAATGTCTGATTTGGCATTTTGGTACAATCTGGGGGCAACAATTGAGATAACATAAAAATGACCACAAGTGACAATTTTTGCAGAATTTATGCCTTACGCGTTTGGCCAAAATCATATTTGCAAAAAAGTTGCCAATTTAGTCTCAGTCTATCATTTCACACTTGACGAGATACTCTAGATGAGAAATTGGACACTTTGGAGCTCATAGGTGACAGAAAAATAGATAAGATAAAAGTGAAAAACAAATTTTACGAAGAAATGTTCCTAACAACTTGTTTGTGTCCTACCACTAAACAGTGAGTCCCAGACAATTATTTTACACATGAATAGACACGCTAGATGCAGAGTAGTTAAACTGGATGTCTGATTTGGCATTTTTGTACAATCTGGGGGCAACAATTGAGATAACACAAAAATGACCACAAGTGACAATTTTGCAGATTTATGCCTTACGAGTTTGGCCAAAATAATATTTGCAAAAAAGATGCCATTTAGTCTCAGTCTATCATTTCACACTTGACGAGATACTCTAGATGATAAATTGGACACTTTGGAGCTCGTTGGTGACAGAAAAATAGATAAGATAAAAGTGAAAAACAAATTTTACGAAGAATTGTTCCTAACAACTTGTTTGTGTCCTACCACTAAACATTGAGTCCCAGACAATTATTTTACACATGAATAGACACGCTAGATGCAGAGTAGTTAAACTGGATGTCTGATTTGGCATTTTGGTACAATCTGGGGGCAACAATTGAGATAACATAAAAATGACCACAAGTGACAATTTTGCAGAATTTATGCCTTACGCGTTTGGCCAAAATCATATTTTGCAAAAAAGTTGCCAATTTAGTCTCAGTCTATCATTTCACACTTGACGAGATACTCTAGATGAGAAATTGGACACTTTGGAGCTCATAGGTGACAGAAAAATAGATAAGATAAAAGTGAAAAACAATTTTTTTCAAAGAAATGTTCCTAACAACTTGTTTGTGTCCTACCACTAAACAATGAGTCCCAGACAATTATTTTACACATGAATAGACACGCTAGATGCAGAGTAGTTAAACTGGATGTCTGATTTGGCATTTTTGTACAATCTGGGGGCAACAATTGAGATAACATAAAAATGACCACAAGTGACAATTTTGCAGAATTTATGCCTTACGCGTTTGGCCAAAATCATATTTGCAAAAAAGTTGCCAATTTAGTCTCAGTCTATCATTTCACACTTGACGAGATACTCTAGATGATAAATTGGACACTTTGGAGCTCGTTGGTGACAGAAAAATAGATAAGATAAAAGTGAAAAAACAAATTTTACGAAGAATTGTTCCTAACAACTTGTTTGTGTCCTACCACTAAACATTGAGTCCCAGACAATTATTTACACATGAATAGACACGCTAGATGCAGAGTAGGTAAACTGAATGTCTGATTTGGCATTTTTGGTACAATCTGGGGGCAACAATTGAGATAACATAAAAATGACCACAAGTGACAATTTTGCAGAATTTATGTCTTACGCGTTTGGCCAAAATCATATTTGCAAAAAAGTTGCCAATTTAGTCTCAGTCTATCATTTCACACTTGAGGAGATACTCTAGATGAGAAATTGGACACTTTGGAGCTCATAGGTGACAGAAAAATAGATAAGATAAAAGTGAAAAACAAATTTTACGAAGAAATGTTCCTAACAACTTGTTTGTGTCCTACCACTAAACAGTGAGTCCCAGACAATTATTTTACACATGAATAGACACGCTAGATGCAGAGTAATTAAACTGGATGTCTGATTTGGCATTTTTGTACAATCTGGGAGCAACAATTGAGATAACATAAAAATGACCACAAGTGACAATTTTGCAGAATTTATGTCTTACGCGTTTGGCCAAAATAATATTTGCAAAAAAGTTGCCAATTTAGTCTCAGTCTATCATTTCACACTTGACGAGATACTCTGGATGATAAATTGGACACTTTGTGGTGACAGAAAAATAGATAAGATAAAAGTGAAAAAACAAATTTTACGAAGAATTGTTCCTAACAACTTGTTTGTGTCCTACCACTAAACAGTGAGTCCCAGACAATTATTTTACACATGAATAGACACGCTAGATGCAGAGTAGTTAAACTGAATGTCTGATTTGGCATTTTTGTACAATCTGGGGGCAACAATTGAGATAACATAAAATGACCACAAGTGACAATTTTTCCAGAATTTATGCCTTACACGCGTTTGGCCAAAATCATATTTGCCAAAAAGTTGCCAATTTAGTCTCAGTCTATCATTTCACACTTGACGAGATACTCTATGATGAAAATTGGGACACTTTGGAGCTCGTTGGTGACAGAAAAATAGATAAGATAAAAGTGAAAAACAAATTTTACGAAGAATTGTTCCTAACAACTTGTTTGTGTCCTACCACTAAACAGTGAGTCCCAGACAATTATTTTACACATGAATAGACACGCTAGATGCAGAGTAGTTAAAACTGGATGTCTGATTTGGCATTTTGGTACAATCTGGGGGCAACAATTGAGATAACATAAAAATGACCACAAGTGACAATTTTTGCAGAATTTATGCCTTACGCGTTTGGCCAAAATCATATTTGCAAAAAGTTTGCCAATTTAGTCTCAGTCTATCATGTTCACACTTGACGAGATACTCTAGATGAGAAATTGGTTAAACCAAGGCGTTTGGCCAAAAAAATTTGCAAAAAATTTTCCCAAAATTTTGTCTCAGTCTTCATTTCCCCTTTGAGAGATCTATAGGTGAAAAATTTGGGGGACACTTTTTAGCTCGTTGGGGGCCCAGAAAAATAGTTTAAGAAAAAAGTAAAAAACCCAAATTTTAAACGAAAGAATTGTTTCTAACAAACTTTTTTTGTGCCCAAACCAAACAAAACCATTAGTCCCAGACAATTATTTTACCCCTTAATAAAAACCGCTAGATACAATAGGAAAACTGAATGTCTAAATTTGGCTTTTTGGTACAATTTTGGGGGCAAAAATTGAGATAACAAAAAAATGCCCAAAACAAGTGACAATTTTGCAAATTTTAAAACCCTTAGGGCTTTGGGGGCCAAAAAAAAAAAGTTGCAAAAAATTTTGCCAATTTATCTCTTCTTTTCATTTCACACTTGACGAGATACTCTAAAGAAAAATTTGACACTTTTAGCCCCATAGGTGCCCAAAAAATAGATAAAAAAAACTGAAAAACAATTTTACGAAGAAATTTTTCCTAAAAATTTTGGGTTGGGTGCCCTCCACTAAACAGTGAGTCCCGAAAAAATTTTTCCCACATGAATGACACGCTAGAGGGCAGAGTATTTTAAACTGTATGTCTGATTTGGCTTTTTTTGTCCCAATCGGGGGGGCAAAAATTAAAATCCCATAAAAGGGCCCAAAAAGTGCAATTTTGCAAAATTTCCCCCCCCTTTACGTTTTTGGGCCAAAAAAAATTTAAAAAAAATTCCCAAATTTTGGGCCCTCAGTCTATCTTTTTTCATACTTACGAATCTCAAAATTTGAGAAATTTGAAAACTTTGGAGCCCCCCTGGTGCCCACAAAAATAAAATAAGAAAAAAGAAAAAAGAAAATTTTAACGAAGAATTGTTCCTCCCAACTTTTTTTTTGCCCCTACCACTAAACATTGAGCCCCAGACAATTATTTGACACATGAA
>CAJHNH020004606.1:12500-35250 GCA_905116865.2 Candidula unifasciata | reverse complement strand
CTTTTTCTTTATTTTCAGTATCATCATTTCCTCATTCCTCTCTTCTTTTCTCACAGTTACCGCTAAACACGTTACGTTGCATAACCAACCCCAGCATTTTGTGGCAATTTTTCCGTTTCCAGTAGCAAGTTTTCGTTCCGTAATCTGCCGTTGCTCCCAACGTAAAACTCTCAATACCAGTGTCGAAACCAACGCAAGGCGGTCTCCGTCTGCATAATTATGTGGTGCCGCATTCTGGAAATTAGAGGCGTTTTATTTCAGTGCTTTGTTGTGCCTAACTGTTTTACCTCTACCGAATATTTACTCTGCACACCTGCTTAAGTGTGGCGTTTATATTAGTGTATCTAGTTATTTCTTTTGCTTGGGCATGGTAATTGTAGAATAATTGTCCACCGGCCCTTTCTTTGTTAGAAAGAAGTTCAAAAAAAAACACACACACACTCCCACACCGTTTGAACCCCGAAACTGACATCTAATTCTTGCAGTTGCTCACTTATTTCTTTTCCTGCTAGTGCAGCTTAAGGGCCGATCGTGGCATTGTAAGGTGGGTCGCACAAATTCTTTGAGCAATTCAAGACGTATGTTATGTCTGCAGTCAATCTTGTCGTCCCTTTGTGAAATGCTATTTTTCGTTATTTGAAGCCCCACCATGGCTCTTGCCAGGGACCGCAATATAGCCCGGCCATGAATTTGGTCTAAAGGCTGAACGCGGTTTCTGGGACCTCTCCACGGTGATCCTCATCCACATGGTGGCACTTTGTGTCATCAAGTGTTTATCGCTTGTGTGATGTCCTAGTGGGGTAAAAGAAGAAAGATAGGTAGAAGATATATGGGGTACCATAGAAAACTCAACACAACTGCACAACTGTGATTCCATCATCCTCCTTAACTTCTTCTTCGCCTCCTCCATCTCTTCCTCCTCGGTTACTGAGTTACACATTTGTTACAGTTGGGTATGACTTCTAGAACGGACTGTGGTTGTAGCAAGAGCTCATGTTTGACACTGGTAGCTTATTTCGGGTTCGATCATTGCTGCGGACGCTTTGTCTTGTGCTGGTTTTGAAACTGGTACTGATATTCGACCGTGTAGAAAGCAATTGCAAACTACTAGACGTAAACTTTGCCTAGAAAAACCACACAACAGCCAGGGGCTGTTGGGGTTGGTTCTGCAACGTCCTGTAAAGGAAACAAAACTAACCTATCTGTTGATTTAACACTGTAGTAATGTACTTGACGAGATACAGCAAAAAAATACCAGGCAATACATTGTGCAGTGCGTCCACAACAGCCAGAAAGTGCTGAGATTGGTTCTGCAACGTCCTGTAAGGGAGACGCAACTAATTTAATTCAAGCTTATTTTGGGCCACATATAGTTTTATTTGACTGCATTGTAGGTAATCTTTTACCTCGGAAATAAACGTTTTCGCTCCCCGGTCCACCTAGCCTCATAGTTCAGTAATGTAAATTACCCTTTTTCACGCCTTCAGACGTACTGGGCACACAGGGCTAGGCCTATATTTTTTAGACCGATCGGCACTTTGTGGGTGATGTCGTAAAAAATGACGTTCGCCGCCTTTACTTTCCAGGACTGTACCTGGTAGCCACTCGAGGCTGGATCAACCTAGGAGCCAAGGTCATTGTTGAAGAAACCCCCGAACCCACGTCCTTTAAACGCTTAACCGCGGCGACTCCCTAGCCTTATCTGGGTACCAGGTAAAGTCCTGGGAAGTAAAGGCGGTGGCATGAGGCTAACCACATCACCCACCTACTGCGGAATGGTCTAGCCCTATGCACCCAAAAGCGTCTAATGATTTGGAAAAAAAATGATCTTTTATAACCTGTTAAGTAACTCTGAATGTTATGAATACTATTGCGAATTCATCTCTCAGTTAGTGAGCTCGTATGTTTAAGAAATTCCTTGAGGTTGTCGATGGAGATACGGAGTTCAGTGCTTTAGTGACTCATTCGCCAGGACGGCTCTCTATTCACATTATTATTTCAAACTAATCATTCAGTTCGCGATTACTAGTGTTACTTATACTCCGTGAGATCGTCCCCGCAGCTACAGAGTTAAGTGCTTTGTAGAGACGACAGGCCGCTGCGTTTAGAGAGACTGAGTCATGTAGATACTACTCGGTGTAATGAAATCAATTCTCTGGTTTTTCGACACATATTCCCAGCAAAACAAAGGAAACACTGTAAGGAAAATAGAAACGCGGCCGAAATACGAACCCAATAATTAAATTCTTAAACCCGGAAGAATTGGAGTATATAAATAATGAAAGAGTTTCCCAACGAATACTTGGATGCAACTAAAACCCAGAGCTTTCAAAATTATGTTCGAGACAAACTGGTATTTCGGGTTTAGTCTGAGGGTGCGAGTTATGAGTTGTAAAGTGGGTTATCGTCACGGCACTCCTAAAACGTTCATAGGTGCTTAGACTCCCCCTTTCATCATATACATCTACGTCACGCGATTAATAGCACAAATGATATGCTGGTTGACAAGATTTCTTGTACATCCTGTGTGCCTCTCATGCGTGGCTGTGCCGATCTTTACTCATAATTCTCCCATTTTTAGCAGGGATGTGAACACTCTGCTCTGGAAACCTCCGATCGTCAAATCAAGTAAAGGGCATTAACAAAACCGGTCCGATGTATATGCCGGCCGTCTGCAACCAGTCAGTCTATCAGCTCTTTCATTGCCAACAACACCTGTATAATCCTGAGACAAAGATCAAGGTACCTTCACGCACAGGGGAGTTTCACAATGACTCACACTGCAATACCCGCTACTTGATGTTATTCAACTCGAGATAATCGTTTTGTCTTATTTGTCTCCTAGTAAATTATAACAATGACATTAATATTATAAATATTTTCCAATATAAATTAAAGCTTTTCTAGAGATAAGCTGTGTCGTGAAATATGTTAATGTTACACTCCAGGCACCTATTTGTACCTCTTAAAAGACATTAGTTTAAACTCTAGTTTAGTAGTAAATTGAATTACTGAGTCGCAACACTATTTTTGTCACTTCTTCTTTTTCGCGTTCACCAGCTGTAAACTCTGACGAAAAGTTTTGGTTGTTCATCCACTTCTGGACTGCAGTCCTGTTCCAGAATCTGAGTGTCGCGTGTGTGTCTGTTTTACAGATCTGACTCATTTGTATGCTGGTTCCTTGCCTCTCAGGCAGATACAATCTGACTTCGAAGGAAGCTCCCAATTAGTTCAATCTTACTGCATGCTTTTGGGTAGGTAGTGGGTCTATTCTTGTTTTTCCCCACAATAGGGCCCCGGAACTCACACCGGGATAATTTTTGTCTAAAAGGTGTGTCACGAAGTTTGGAAAGCTCTGCTGCAACCAAACAGATTCACGAGAGTCAGGAGAGAAACTGCAAATCGATAGAAAAACAATTAGAGTGAGAAAGGACAGACAGACAGACAGACAGACAGGCAGATGGGCATATTAAGAGTTGATGAATTAGTTTGCGTAATTATCTTTCCCCACAAATGATTATTATCGTGAGGGTTAAAAGATGCAATGGTTGGGGCAGACAGGGAGAATGCCGGATAAGAGAGACAAGTTCTGTATACACAAGAGCTGAATGGGAGTAGATCCCGGAACAGACCAAGAGAACAGCTGAGTTGATTTCAAGAACCGACATCACAGCACTCGGGGCATTTCCATAAGTCATCCCTCCCCATCTTCAGAAGCTAGCGTAGAGTTCAAATACTAATGGTGCCAGTAGCATTATGTTTGTATGTCTGTCTTGCCATTATTCTAAGCGTCGAGTATGGGTCAGATCTATCGTCACTCCCCGCTGCATCACTCTCACCAGACTGTGGTGATCCATTTGCTTCTCCGAACTGTACACGTTCTCCTACAAGGACCAAACCACGGCTGCCTTATCATGCATCAGTATGCCAGCAAGTTATGCACAGCCAGCCAGTCTATCCGTTCATTTCCCAACGCACCGGTATACCCGGAGAAAATATTCAGACAATGCTCCTCACCCGCGACCTAAGAAGCCAAGCGTGCCATTCTACACGAAGCATGCCTGTGCTCACCAAGGAAACAGAGAAGAGGTAATGTAAATGCAGGCCTAAAAACATTTGCAGTCACTATCGTTTAATTTGTTTATGAAGAGAAACAGCGAAGAATGTGCTGCAAAATAACATAATAATTTACGGCCTCAAAGGTTTCCCCTCTGTTTATTTATAGGAATGACGTATACACACCGGAACCTGCCAATCAAATACCTTTTTTAAATGTTTGTGTATTCTAGACAAAGCATTAAGGTCTACTGTGTTCGTAAATTGTTGCCGTGATTGTTATTTGACATATGCTTCGTTAATATAAATTTCTGTAACCTATGGTGCCATTTCAATGGTTTGAAATGAATTCTGTCCGTATTCCATAGTTGTGGATTTCAGGCTGTACGATAGACATGGCCAATGAGACACCTTTTGGGGGGGGGGGGGGGTGCCTAGTTGGCCATGTTCTTAGTGCACTTGTATCCATGGCGAGGCGCACACGCCGTCTGGAGGTGACAGGTTCAATTCCCGGCAGGGTAACTAAAGCTTTCGATTTTTTTTTGTCTAGTGTGTTCTTCTATCTTTCTACTTCTTTCTATGAGTGCCGATCAATACACTTTCTGTTGCTTGATTCGGCTCTGTTACAACTTAGAACATTTTTGTGGAAATATATTACATTCAAAACAATTATTTCCTGTTTTCAGTTAAAATAATGCAGGCACAAACAATACATTGCACAATTTATGCTTTGAGGATTAGTTGCCACACACTAGACCTTTGCTAAATGTCATCGAGGCTGTATCAACAAAACTATACTTTCCCACATTATGTAAACAGAAAGATCACATAATCAATTTGAAGTTACCATGGTAATCAAGTAACTGATTTTAAATTTCCGGCGGATAGATGTACAGCGACTTGACAATGTGGTTTTTGCACTTCAGCAGGAAAAGGATTCAATTTGTGCTTTATTATCTGTTGATTTAACACTGCAGTAATGTACCTGACGAGATACAGCAAAGAATACCAGGCAATAAATTGTGCAATGCGTCGTTTATGTCCGCATTATTTGAATATACCAGGCAATAAATTGTGCAATGCGTCGTTTATGTCCGCATTATTTGAATATACCAGGCAATAAATTGTGCAATGCGTCGTTTATGTCCGCATTATTTGAATATACCAGGCAATAAATTGTGCAATGCGTCGTTTATGTCCGCATTATTTGAATATACCAGGCAATAAATTGTGCAATGCGTCGTTTATGTCCGCATTATTTGAATATACCAGGCAATAAATTGTGCAATTCGTCGTTTATGTCCGCATTATTTGAATATACCAGGCAATAAATTGTGCAATGCGTCGTTTATGTCCGCATTATTTGAATATACCAGGCAATAAATTGTGCAATGCGTCGTTTATGTCCGCATTATTTGAATATACCAGGCAATAAATTGTGCAATTCGTCGTTTATGTCCGCATTATTTGAATATACCAGGCAATAAATTGTGCAATGCGTCGTTTATGTCCGCATTATTTGAATATACCAGGCAATAAATTGTGCAATGCGTCGTTTATTATGTCCGCATTATTTGAATATACCAGGCAATAAATTGTGCAAATGCGTCGTTTATGTCCGCATTATTTGAATATACCAGGCAATAAATTGTGCAATGCGTCGTTTTATGTCCGCATTATTTGAATATACCAGGCAATAAATTGTGCAATGCGTCGTTTATGTCCGCATTATTTGAATATACCAGGCAATAAATGTGCAATGCGTCGTTTATGTCCGCATTATTTGAATATACCAGGCAATAAATTGTGCAATGCGTCGTTTATGTCCGCATTATTTGAATATACCAGGCAATAAATTGTGCAATGCGTCGTTTATGTCCGCATTATTTGAATATACCAGGCAATAAATTGTGCAATGCGTCGTTTATGTCCGCATTATTTGAATATACCAGGCAATAAATTGTGCAATGCGTCGTTTATGTCCGCATTATTTGAATATACCAGGCAATAAATTGTGCAATGCGTCGTTTATGTCCGCATTATTTGAATATACCAGGCAATAAATTGTGCAATGCGTCGTTTATGTCCGCATTATTTGAATATACCAGGCAATAAACTGTGCAATGCGTCGTTTATGTCCGCATTATTTGAATATACCAGGCAATAAATTGTGCAATGCGTCGTTTATGTCCGCATTATTTGAATATACCAGGCAATAAAATTGTGCAATGCGTCGTTTATGTCCGCATTATTTGAATATACCAGGCAATAAATTGTGCAATGCGTCGTTTATGTCCGCATTATTTGAATATACCAGGCAATAAATTGTGCAATGCGTCGTTTATGTCCGCATTATTTGAATATACCAGGCAATAAATTGTGCAATGCGTCGTTTATGTCCGCATTATTTGAATATACCAGGCAATAAATTGTGCAATGCGTCGTTTATGTCCGCATTATTTGAATATACCAGGCAATAAATTGTGCAATGCGTCGTTTATGTCCGCATTATTTGAATATACCAGGCAATAAATTGTGCAATGCGTCGTTTATGTCCGCATTATTTGAATATACCAGGCAATAAATTGTGCAATGCGTCGTTTATGTCCGCATTATTTGAATATACCAGGCAATTAATTGTGCAATGCGTCGTTTATGTCCGCATTATTTGAATATACCAGGCAATAAATTGTGCAATGCGTCGTTTATGTCCGCATTATTTGAATATACCAGGCAATAAATTGTGCAATGCGTCGTTTATGTCCGCATTATTTGAATATACCAGGAAATAAATTGTGCAATGCGTCGTTTAGGTCCGCATTATTTGAATATATTTTGAAATAAAATTTCAATTTGTGGATGTAAAAAAAAAGACTCTAAATTATTTAGTTGATACATAAATCCTGGTCGGCTCTGTGGCTAAGTCGATGCGAACGCTTCGTAATGCAGGGATGCCAGGTTCGATCCCAGCGGCGGGCCATGCGCCTTGCGCCTTGCGTTGGTTTCGACAATGGTGTCAAGAAAGCCGACGTCCAGAAAGCAATGGTAAACTACTGGACGTTAATTTGCCTAGAAAACCACACAACAGCCACGGCTGTTGGGGTTGGTTCTGCAACGTCCTGTAAAGGATACACAACTAACCTATATGTTGATTTAACACTATAGTAATTAGGGCTGTACCGAATAGTAATTTTTATTATTCAGCCGAATACGAATAATGGGACCAACTATTCGGCCGAATACGAATACGAATAATGAATAGTGTATAAAATATATCTTTAAAAAAAGTAAAGTAGCACAAAACAGTCATCTTCTTCTTTAGCATTCTGAGCCCTTGAGTTTACTGCTGCAGATATCACTCGTCTCCATTCATCTCTTTGGCTGGCCCTCTCTTTACAATTTATGACACCAGTTGTTTGCAGGCCTGGCTAGACATTATCTCTCGAACTTCTTTTATGTCTGCTTCGTGGTCTACGACCATTGCTCTCTCAGGTGTATACAGTTTTTACTTCTCTGTCATCTGACAATCTTTCAAAATGCCCCAACCATTTCCGTCTGTTAGCTCTCATGATGCCAGTGATCAATGGTGATTTAAACAGATTATGTGTTACGTTGTTGCTTCTCACTCTCCATTCCCCGCTGTTAGCATCTTTGATGGGTCCAAAGATTTGTCATAAGACTGTTTTCGAAAATCTGCAATAAGGCCTCATCTCTTTTATTTCTGCTTCAAGTTTAAGAGCCATAAAAAACGACTGGTCTTATCAACGTTTTATATATTTTGTTCTTGGTGTTGCGAGTCAGATACTTCGACATTAGCAGATGTTGAAGGGCATAGTATACTTTATTTCTAGATTGTATACTAGATTGTATTTCTTATCTCAGCATGTTGGAGCAGTGGAAGTTTGCATCCAAGTACTTATATGTTTCCGTTCGTTTGATTTTCATATTTTCGACTTGGATGTGGCCGGAGTTTACATTCTTTCCATGTCTAGTTATAATTCGTACAGAATAGTAAACCTTTAAACACATTTTATGTTTTGCATCCTTCCGTTAGTCTGTGGTAACTAACAACTAGGAATGAAAGAATCCTAAGTATTATAACAAGTAACTTAACCTTGAAATTGTCACTGACAACTTAGTTAATGCATGAAAGCTGCATTAACTATCAACAAAACCAATCGTTCCATGTTGTCAGTATTAAGGTCGTGCATGTAGAAGCGGGTGTAAGGTAACTACTATTCGTATTCGGCTCGACCGCAACTATTCGGCCCCGAAGCGAATACGAAGCGAATATTCGGTACAGCCCTAGTAGTAATGTACCTGACGAGATACAGCAAAAGATACCAGGCAATAAATTGTGCAATGCGTCGTTTATGTCCGCATTATTTGAATATATTTTATAATAAAATTTCAATGTGTGGGGGAGGGGGGGGGGGGAGAAACTGTTAGGGCAGATTGTGTGACCATAGACTCTAGTTTATTTAGTTGAAAACCTAAATCCAGCACTTACTACAACAGTCTTTTCCATGCTCAGTCTACGAAGGCTCTCGGGGCTGGGTCACACCTGGAGAATGGAGGAAGGCAGAGTCCCTAAGGACATCCTTTATGGTGAATTGAAGACAGGAAAAAGATGTCGAGTCCGACCTCTGCTACGTTATGAAGGTGTGTGCAGGTGGGACATAAATGATACAGGTATTGAGGCGGACTCATGGGAAAAAATGCCATGGACCGTGTTGTGTGGAAAGGGCATATCAGGAAGGGAATGAGACTGGAGGAAGAAATGATTACAGAAAGGATGAGAGCTGAGGGCTGAAAAGAAACAGATTAAACACAAATGTTGACAAAAAATGGTCCTGAAATCCTATGCTATATTGTGGAAAACTTTTCTTGACGAAGGCGGGTCTTGATAGTCACACTCGCCATCGCCGTGGGCTGTGAGTCTCATGCTTCTTTATAGCGCAATAAGACACTGTCATCTGAAAAGACGGAAAGGTGCTACTGAAGGAAATCCAACACTGCCACCCGCAGTGATTTTTTTGTGACAGCCAGTCATCCAAATGGTGTCTTTAAGGCCCCCCTCCCCTCCCTAGGATTGATATTTTATGATCATGCAGATCTTTCAAATCACAACCACACATCCACTGTCACACAAACAAAGCTAATCGGAAGCCAGATCGAAACATACTGTCACACGTAAAATCCCCTCAGCTTCAGTCGATTCAATTATTTTACACAATTTTTATGTTTCTCCGGTAAACGTCTAGTTTTACATTGTGGTAGTTTGTAGTGGATGCAAGCATTGTTATTATTATTATTGGAGGTGGGGGGGGGGGGGGTAGTAAGTTATATACACAATGTAGGTTTTGCTAACATATTTCAATGGTGATGTAAGTAAGTGGTTATCAAACAGGGCACCGTAGATAGCAGTGTTATGAAGATACAGCGCCCGGCTCGCTAGCGTAGTTGGCTAAACCGGATTGCGCGAAGACCGGGTGACGAACTCCTTGTGGTCTGGGTTTACGCCCGGGGGTAGGCAGAAAAGCCACATTCCTCCCAGATTTACCGTATTTATCATGGAATCAAGGTTGAAGGGTTGCGATATCCATAATACCGAGCCTAAGGGTTAACAACTCGTGGCTTCTGCAGAGCCAGAGGTCAACCATGCAAACATGGACCACACAAATATCAGTGACGCTCAAAAGTACTATATACGAAGCAAACAGATAGGCCCGTTCCAGAAATCTCTTTTTACACTGACGCCGCCAGGCATTCCATAAGTAGAGTAAGAAGAAGAAGAAGAAGAAGAAGAAGAAGAAGAAGAAGGAGAATAATAATAATAATAATAATAATAATAACAAGAAGAAGAAGAAGAAGAAGAAGAAGAAGAAGAAGAAGAAGAAGAAGAAGAAGAAGAAGAAGAAGAAGAAGAAGAAGAAGAAGAAGAAGAAGAAGAAGAAGAAGAAGTAGTAGTAGTAAAAGAAGAAGAAGCAAAAGAAGAAGAAGCAGAAGAAGAAGAAGAAGCAGTTGGAGGAGGAGTAGGAAACGAAGGATAAAGAGGAGGAGGATGAAGAGAAGAGCAAACAATTGCCACTTCATTTCCTCCCAACATCCACACGACTGTATCCGCTTACATCTGTATCGTTCTTTCACGTGTATTATCTCACCGTAGTGGGGTATCATCTTAACTGTGGTATCATCTTACCGTAGTATCATCTTACTGGACTGATACACATGACTGATAACTTTAGTTCTGTCAAGACGTTAACTGGACACACACAGAGCCCCCTTTTGAAAATTATCTCCTGTCTTGTATAGCTGGTGCAGGCAACGTTCAGACAGTTACGGAAGTCAGGTAAACGGATAATGGCTTAAGCAAACGTGGTGTAGGATGTCAGGTGGAGGTTTATGTGAGTGATTATACAAATTCTGTTGTTCGTTGTAATGTATGCATTAGAAAGTATTCTCTTGGCGATATCTTGTGTTACATTGAACGTTTGGTGTCAATAGTTTTGTTTGCATTTGAGTGTATCTTTGTCTGTGTGTGTGTGTGTTTTTAAAAAAAAATCTTTGCAGCGCATAATGTGTTTTTCATATACTGGTACTCAATGGGTGGCGTCGTTATATTTTTATGAAGAGCAGCGTTGAAATATATCGTCTTATTCTTCCTGCAATTGTTTTGTTGTTGTTGTTGTTGTTGTTGTTTTTTTCTTCTTCTTCTTCTTCTTCTTCTTCTTCTTCTTCTTCTTCTTCTTCTCTTCTTCTTCTTCTTCTTCTTCTTCTTCTTCTTCTTCTTCTTCTTCTTCTTCTTCTTCTTCTTCTTCTTCTTCTTCTTCTTCTTCTTCTTCTTCTTCTTCTTCTTCTGTTTGTGTCGTCGCCTCTTCAGTCTTGCTTTTTCTTTGTCTGTTTCTCTGACTATTTATCAGTCCCTCTGCCTTTCCTCTGTCTGTACGCCTGTCAGCGTACCTGCATTTCCACTTTCTGTACATCTGTCAGCGTACCTGCCTTTCCTCTGTCTAAACGTCTGTCAGCGTACCTGCCTTTCCTCTATCTGTACGTCTGACAGCGTACCTGCATTTCCTCTGTCTGAACGTCTGTCAGCGAACCTGCCTTTCCTCTGTCTTTACGTCTGACAGCGTACCTACCTTTCCTCTGTCTGAACGTCTGTCAGCGAACCTGCCTTTCCTCTATCTGTACGACTATCAACATACTTGCCTTTTCCCTGTCTGTACGTCTGTCAGCGTACCTGCCTTTCCTCTGTCTTTACGTCTGACAGCGTACCTACATTTCCTCTGTCTGTACGTCTGTAATTTTGCCTACCTTTCCTCTGTCTGAGTTTTAACTCTGATACCCATTACCTAGAGCCTGGGTGAGCCCCGGGAACCGCCCGGTTTCGAAGACCGGTCGTGGGCTGCCGCCAGGTTTTCTTCCTTTGAGACTTATTATTAGATGAAAAACAAAAATGTCGTCGTTTTCATTGTCACCGGCTGTAAACTTCGACAGAAAGTTCTGGTTGTTCTTCCACTTCTGAATTCGGTCTTGTTCCAGGATATTAGTTTTGCATGCACTTTTATTGTTTAAATCTGGCTATATTTGTATGCAGACTGTTGGTTCCTTGCCTGTCAGGCAGGTGTACTCCGACTTCAAAGAAAACACCCTCAATTAGTCGACCTTTACGACATGCTTTGGAGAGGGGGAGGGGGCGGTGGTTGGTCTATTTTTTTTTCTACCCCAAATTGGAGCCTGAGAATGTTGTCGAATGTTGAATGTTAAATTAAAATCGACATCACAGCACTCGTGATACTCCCATAAGCGTTCCATCCCCATCTTCAGCAGCAAGCGAAGAGTTCCAGTTCCAGTGGTACCAGTAACCGTCTTTCCCTTGAGTATTGAGCGTCAGCCCGATCCCCTGGTAACTTCCCCCAGCACCTTTCTCCTCAGACTCTAATGATCTTCTGCGCGCCTCCCCCTGGGAGCAAAGGTCACTTTTGAAAAAATCCAGAACCACGACCAGAACCCACGACCTTCCGATCCGCAGGCGAGCGTCTAACCGCTAGACCACGCCGGCTTCCAAATAATAGTAATAAATAGGGCCAAAATATCTTCAGCAACATCCGAAAATTATCATCTATAAAGATAAACATCACATTAAAATGTGAATATTCAAATTTTATGTACACCTTACAGTATGACGCAGAGAGACCTTGACAGATAAAAAGCAGTCAAAATGTGTAGTGAAGTCTCTGAAGATACGGATTTAGAGAAGAATAGTTTGCATTGACGTCTAGAGAGATAAACACCACATTTAAAAGAATTTATGTTATATGTTATGGAAAACGTTAACTCCACCCTACAGTATGGGGTAAAGAGACCTTGACAAGGAACAAGCAATCGAAAATGGAAACGAGTTTCTGACCTTGACAATGAACAAGCAATCGAAAATGGAAACAAGTTTCTGACCTTGACAATGAACAAGCAATCGAAAATGGAAACGAGATTCTGACCTTTACAATGAACACGCAGTTTAAAATATATTCAGACCTCTGGTGACGCGGATATACAGAGGAAGAGGTCCTATATCGTGTAAACAAGAATAGGCAAACACCTAAGTTCCTAAAAGATTGGCAAAGAAAACAGAGCTGCTAAAGAAAAATAACAAAGAGAAGCAAGGAGATTGGCAAATAGAACAGAGCTGCTAAAGAAAATAACAAAGAGAAGCAAGGAGATTGGCAAATAGAACAGAGCTGCTAAAGAAAATAACAAAGAGAAGCAAGGAGATTGGCAAATAGAACCGAGCTGCTAACGACACATTTTTTTTTTTTGAGACTTGAATAATAATTATTAAAAAAAAGTTTAAAAAAAAAAAAAAAACAGAGCTGCTAAAAACAATAACACAGAGATTCTTAGAGAATGGCAAAGAAAACAGAGCTGCTGAAGGAACTAACACAGAGATTCCAAGAAACTGAATTAGAAAACAGAGCTGCTAAAAGAAATAGCAAAGAGATGCAAGGAGATTGGCAAATAGAACAGAGCTGCAAAGGAAATAACACAGAGACCCTAAGAGATTGTCAAAGAAAACAGAGCCGCTAAATGAAATAACACAGCCAGTATCAGAGATTGTCAAATAAAACAGAGCTGCTAACGACAATTTTTTTTTTAGAGACTTTAATAATAATTTTTAAAAAATTTAAAAACAGAACTGCTAAAAACAATAACACAGAGATTCTTAGAGAATGACAAAGAAAACAGAGCTGCTGAGGGAACTAACACATACATTATGAGGGACTGGCAAAGAAAACACTGCTGCTAAAGGAAATAACACAGAGATTCTCGGAGACTGGCAAAGAAAACAAAGGTGCGGCAAAGAAAACAGAGCTTCTAAAGAAAATAACACATACATTATCAGAGACTGGCGAATAAAACAGAGCTGCTGAAGGAACTAACACAGAGATTCTAAGAAACTAGCTTAGAAAACAGAGCTGCTGAAGGAAATAACACCGTTATTTCACAGTTTTCACCGCATTCAACTCTTTCAGTACGAAGCGACACACGGTGAAGTAAAGTTAAGGATCCTTTTCCACATCTTCAGGCGTATTCGGCATACACAGCTAGACCTGTATTTTATAGAACATTTCGGTACTAGGTGGCTAATGTACGCAGCGTTACGCCGGCCGCCTTCACTTCCCAGAATTGTTTTTGTTACCTATCTAAGGCTGGGTCGACCTGGGAGCCAGGGTCATTTTTGAAAAATGTTCGGCTCCCGCAGCATCTGCACCCAAGACTTTCTGATCCGCAGGCGAGTATCTAGCCGCTACATCACGCCGGCTGCCGCGGGACCCGCACCCAAGACTTTCTGATCCGCAGGCGAGTATCTAGCCGCTACATCACGCCGGCTGTCGCAGGTCTTGCACCCAAGACTTTGTGATCCGCAGGCCAGTATCTAGCTGCTACATCACGCCGGCTGCCGCAGAACCCTCACCCAAGACTTTCTGATTCGCAGGCCAGTATCTAGCCGCTACATCACGCCGGCTCCCGCGGAACCTGCACCCAAGACTTTCTGATCCGCAGGCGAGTATCTAGCCGCTACATCACGCCGGCTCCCGCAGAACCTGCACCCAAGACTTTCTGATTCGCAGGCGAGTATCTAGCCGCTACATCACGCCGGCTCCCGCAAATGCCAGAGGGACAGAACATTTTAATAACAGTATGAAACGTTTGAAGTAGCACAGATGACTTAGAAATGGCACTTAGAATGACATATGCAAATGTTACGTCGCTACCATTCACCGTTTGGGATGCGTCCTTGTGACAAACAAACAGACAAACAGACACTCAGACAGACAGATGGATTTTCTATTTTATTGTATGTAAACTGCCTCGACCCGGGCAAATACTCATTGAGTGAAATAAACAATGTTTTCCGAGCTGTGATTTAGATGCCATAATTGAACATGAGCAATAAAACATAAAACATGTCGAAACACCACTTTCATGTATGGAGCGTTTCTTAGAAACGGGAGAGAGAGAGAGAGAGAGAGAGAGAGAGAGAGAGAGAGAGAGAGAGAGAGAGAGAGAGAGAGAGAGAGAGAGAGAGAGAACGAACGAACCAACGAACGACCTTTAATTTCCAAGGGTTACAAATTAGGCACGCAGGCCTGAGTACATTCGGCCCTTCCAAACTCCCATTTTTCACACAGCATTTGTATTTCATAAATAAAGCAAGTTATGTTCATGTAAAAATATGCATATTAAGAATATCAAATCAAAAACAAAAGCATGAGTGGTAAAATATGTGCGCGGGAACACACACACCCACATACACAAACAAACCCATTCGCTTACTTACACACACACACACATAGGCAACCAATACACACATGCATCCACATACATACGAACATGCACACACACATACATACATACATACGAACATGCACACACACACACATACATACATACATACATACATACATACATACATACATACATACATACATACATACATACATACATACATACATACATACATACATACATACATACATACATACATACATACATACATACATACATACATACATACATACATACATACATACATACATACATACATACATACATACATACACACACACACACTCATACACACAGTTACCCACACAGACACACGCTCTAAAAACACACGCATACAGCCCAGGCACATACAGACACACACAGCTATACACACACACGTAGCCGCACAAAAAGACCAATACAAAGACACACAACGACGCACACAGACATAAGAGAGAGAGAGAGAGAGAGAGAGAGAGAGAGAGAGGAGAGAGAGAGAGATAGAGAGAGAGAGAAAGATAGAGAGAGAGAGAGAGAGAGAGAGAGAGATGGAAAAAATACCACGCTCCAGTTCCCCCGTTTATTTAATTTCTATCATTTTTTTTTCTCCAGCCAAAGCTTACACCACTTTACAAAATACCCACTTGTAGATTTGTGTATGTGAATATAAATACTCAAGGGCTTAAGACTTGTATTGGCGAATACGGCAAAACTGAAGGCTTCTATTATCAGGTCGTAGGTTAATGTTTTTAAATTAAAAATACAACGTTCACTGGTTGTTGTTCGTAAGCGGTGGATTTGATGTGTGTAAGGAGTATATAATGGCGGGTATTTGACTGTCCGTTGAAACCGCGTGCTAGTTCCAACTCTAAAAGTTAATTGCCGTTTTTATTGTGTGTTTTTATATTTATGCTTAAAGTGCCAGCTGTGGATATATAACTTCTGTTTGTCAATAGGCAATATTATTCGCCGTATTGACGCAGTGCATTGATCCACACATTTTTTTTTAAACACGCCTATTTATATATATATATATGTACGGTTGGTTTCAGCGTTGATATTTTCACCTAACGCAGACAAACACTGAAGTTCGTGGCGATAACACTTGCTGCATACATGTATATGTATTATTTAACAGGCAATTTGGAATGACATTTTCGCCTAGTGTTTGAAAGTCGTACACACACTCAGGTCGTTCTCAATATCTGTTGGCTTGTGTTTCCGTACACAACATGTGTGCTATGTAGATGTGTGCGTGTATGTTTTTTTCCGGATGTGGAATACTAGCCAAGCGATTCGCATAGGATGATGAAACAAGGTAAATATATACGTGTTTTGTTGTCTTCTGTTTGTCCTAGTTTACTGGTGTCTCTGCATGCTCTTTCTAATAACTGTAATGTTACAATGCTTTACTTATCAGTTATTTTGTAAATGGTGTGTGCAAATATTTTTGCAAAGTGGAATATTAGCCATGCAAATACTGTAAGATGACGAGACAAGGCGTGTGTGCGTATATCTGTGTGTGTGTATGTGTGTGTGTTTGTAGGTGTCTACAGTTTAGACGTTGCCATCACGCCTCGTAATACCGGAGTTCTGCGTTCGATCCCAGCTTTTTACGATTTGTCTTGCGTTGGCTTCGACAGTAGTACCAAGAGAGCTCACTGTTCAGTTAGCAGTGGCAAACTACTAAACGTAACATTTACCTTAAAAAAAACTAAAATAGCCCCCCCTCCGAAACACCCACCCCCCCCTCCTCCCCCCCCCCCCCCCCCCAAAAAAAAAGATATATTATGGGGCTGATAATACAAAGTCCTGTAAAGGATTGCTAGTTTTCTTTGTCTTGTCCTAGCTGAGTTTCTCTCTACATGTTGTTTCTGATAATTGTTGTGTTACACATGCGTTACTTAGCAATCGACTTGCACACATTTTACCAAAGTGGAATATTAACTAGGCGATTGTGAGGGGATGATGAAACATGTATATAAATATGTAGTCGGTAATCTTCAGTTTGTCTTTGCTAAAGATAGTGGTGTTTGGGTTTCCTGTATTTGTTGTTTTGTGTAAGTTTTCATGTTACACAGGGATCATCTGTGGTGTAGTGGCTAGAAGCTTGCCTATGGAACCAAAGGTCGTGTGTTCAGCCGGAATTTTTTAAATAAACCTGTGGCCCCTAGGTCGACCCAGCCATAAATGGATACCAGGTGGTTTTGGGAAGTAAAGGCGGCAGGTGTGATATTGACCACATCACCCACCATGTGATAGTCTAATGCCATATGCCCGTATCGCCAGAGACGTGCAAGAGCATTGTCCTTATCCAGGATCCTGGTGATTGAGAGCGATGACGAACAGTAGCCGGGTATTCGTATCCGCATGGCACGTAATAATGACACATTGTAATAAATAACAGTTGCATTTAATTAGGTCTGCTTTATTCATTAATGTTTTGTTTTAAATTTGCATAATGTAAATCAGAGATGTGTCATTAAAATAGCAAAAGTTGTTTGTTTTAAACAAGGGTGCAGTATATCCTGGGAAGAGAGGAAGAGGATGGCCAAAAAGAAGACTGGTGCAGGATGTGGTGTATGATCTCCAGATGGGTGTCTCGGACGCGGGACATCTTGCTTGTGATCGAGCAATTTTCCAGAGGGTTGTTATGGGTGCAAGGTTCTGCAAAGGAAAGGCTATTGACTGACTGACATTACATCCGTTGGCGCTCGGAACAAGGGACACAGTCATGCTAGGGATCTCGCCCATTATTTTCAACAAAAATACATTATTACATATAGATTCTTTCTTTTTTTTAAAAACTTATTGTTGATACAAATCACATATTATTTCAGATTAAATTCTTCTTCTTCTTCTTCGTCCTCACGTTCACCGGCTGTAACATTTGGTGGAAAGTTCTGGTTGTTCGTCCATTTCTGGACTGCAGTTCTGTTCCAGAATCTGAGTGTTGCGTGTGCATCCGTCTGACAGATCTGACGCATTTGTGTGCAGACTGTTGGTTCCTTGCCTCTCAGGCAGTTGCACTCCGACTTCGAGGGAAGCTCGCGATTAGTCATGCTTTTGGGTAGGCAGTGGGTCTATTCTTGTTATCCCTATAATAGGGCCCCGGAATCCAGACGGGGGAATTATATTATTATCTTTAGTGAGCTGTCTTGATGTAGCGGTTAGATGCACTCCTGGGGGTCCATATGTTGAAAAAGGGGGGGAGGTGGGTTTAATTTCGTATGGAACCAGATTGCTTTAACAAATGGTCTTGGCTCCAACGTCGACCAAGCCTAAAATAGGTACCAGGTAAAGTCATGGAAAGCAAAGGCGGTTGGGGGGGGGGGGGGGTGTTGACCATATTATATATTATTTTTTTTAATATAGGTCTTGTAATGTATACGCAGTATGCCTGAGGACTTAGGGTCTTTTTATATTGTTTTATTTATTTGTCATTCAACACTTTCTTCTTCTTCTTCTTTCTTCTTATTCTTCTTCTTCTTCTTCTTCTTCTTCTTCTTCTTCTTCTTCTTCTTCTTCTTCTTCTTCTTCTTCTTCTTCTTCTTCTTCTTCTTCTTCTTCTTCTTCTTCTTCTTCTTCTTCTTCTTCTTCTTCTTCTTCTTCTCTTTGTTATTATTATTATGAATATTATGATTATTAATTATTTTCAACCCCCTAAAGAAGGCATGAGAACTGTTTTGTTTGTACAGATATGAACCCCCTCCTCCCACTCCAAAGATATCACAGTAGGCTGCAGTTTATTTCTGTGATGAAATAGGATTTAAATAGACATCTCTTCAGCAATTTAGTAAAACTGCGAGAAGAAATCTGTCAGAACAGAAAGTGCCAGAATTTTCTTTGGCTTATTGCTGACATAACTTTAACTGACACTTCTTCTTTTCCTTCCTCTTCTTCTTCTCTTCCACCTTGTACCACATCGAAGTGTCGAGGGGGGGGGGTGGGTACATGTTTGTTGATGAGCTCTGTCAAGGATCTATTAGGATTGATGTTAATTTCTGTAAGGCCATCACTCCAATTGTTCCGACTCTTTCGCTAGCTCTGTACCTGTTGTAACGTTTCAATGTGGCTCGCAGTGGGGGACAGTACCAGGGCATTATTATAGAGCACCGCTGAGCCTAGTGAAAGTGACACATTACAAATCAAGCTAGCGAGAAATAATAAATAGACTATATCGTACACACATGACAGGAGATTTGGAATTCGTTTGTACACAGTACAATGAAGAAATATACTAAAAGTGTTTTTTTCCCCCTTCTATATACAGTGCTTATTTCGAACATGTTTCAGCGTCAAAGGAAATATGCGAAAGCTGTCTTTGGCCTTTCAGTACTTTTCTCTTTTCGTTGTTGCTTTTCAAATGTCAAGCTTTCTGGCCGATTGTCTTGATATCTGTGATCTTTAATGTTAGTTATTAATTTATGTATTTCTCATTGGGCATATACAAGACTGCTTTTAGGGCTTTCTATAGGTAGTTCTATGTCTAGTTTAATTCAGTCCTGCCCAAATCAGCATGTCTTGTTGTTGTTGTTGTTGTTGTTGTTGTTGATGATGAGAATGATCTTCTCTCCCCCCCCCCCCCCCCCATTCTCCTCCTGCTACCCATGTAAGACTGTTTCGACTTAGGAGCCAATGTATTTTTTTTCTGTTTAAAGGAGGAAAATAAAAAAAAAAGTCCAGCGCCGTTCGGATTTGAACACGGGACCTTCAGATGTGACCGTAGGTGTCTTGATGCTACACCACAGTTGGTCCTACTAACAACTAATGACTAATCAATAATATCAGTTTATTGTTGTTTTGATTGCTCCGCGCGTTTCGGATCCATACACTAGAACCGATTTGACGTCAGAAAATCCACGTGGGCAACCGACAGAATTTACGCTGAACCCACGTGCAACTTTTAAGTAATTAGGATATTCATTACAGCGTTGAGAGCTTAGCTGTACGGCCTGGATAAGTATACCTTAAAATAGACAGCCTTATTCAGAATTTAGCGCTTTAAAAAAACATGTAATTATATTCTGAACATTCAGGAGAATTGGCTCATAAACATCGTCCTGTCCCGAAAGTTGGGTTATTTAGGTCATGTTAAGCGTCAAGCTGGCATGGGGAGAACAGGGGGGGGGGGGGGGGGGGGGGGGGGAACGAGGAAGTGGCCGACCTCTTGAAAGTGGATACAAGACAGTGAAGATGCATTGCCTCTGAAAGCATAAAACGGTGGAGAATTAGCTAAAGACAGACTGTCAGGCGCGCCGTGATCTGCGCGACGTTCTGTAAAGTACTTGCTGATTGTTAATGACGTTTGTCTTTCTCTAGCTAATTTTCTCCAGCCCTGTGTGCCTTCATAGCTAAAGCATCTTCTATGTCTTCTATCCACTGTCGCAGTGGTCTGCTTCTAAATCGTTTTCCGGTAACTGTACAACACCCCCCCCCCCCACTCCCACTAGCATGGATATCTCCTGGCAGTAGCAAAGCCTGGCATATGATATCGCAGCATCTAGTTTGGGAATAGAGGTGGAGGCAGTCTCTGCTGCATTTCGCTGGCTTGAAAATCAGCTTTACACACATGTTGTAATTGTAACAGACTTACAGAGCATGCTGAGAAAGGTGGAGACAAGCATGCTTTGTGAAGAGTGGTAAGAGGTCCTGGGTAGTTAGCGTCTTTTTTATATTTTCTCCAGGTGAGTTGGGAAACGATCAGGCAGACTGGTCGGTTCTGCATCACTTGGTGGTGAATCGATACATGACAAGCTGGATGTTACGAGTGCCCTTTGGGAGCGAATGAACAGTGCAGAGTCACAGATAGACCAATACGGTCTGAGGCAAATGGCGCTGCGAGGAGTTAACCAGGGCATTTGGTCGACGATCATCACTGAAGGGTAAGGCAAGACGGATATACAGTCAGACACTTACTGCTGCGATCGGAATTAGAACTCTTCGCTTGCTGCTGAAGGTAGGGGACGGAGCGCTTAAGGCACTGTCCTAGTACTGTGATTTCGTTCAGCATTCTGTCCAGGCCACCGTGACGTTTAACACAGCCGAAACTCTTCAACTTTCAGGACAGGATGCTTTGTGTGAGCCAGTTCTCCTCGACACTCGGACCTTTTAGGATCTCAGTGGTTTTATTCTTTTTAGTCCATGGTATTCTGAGAATACTTCTATAGTATCATGTTTCGTATAATGTGCGCACAATTATAGCAAACACCGACGAGGTGTCGTTCAGGAGCTGCTAGAGCAGCGGTTCTAAACCTGTGGACCACGACCCTTTTTTTGAGGTCGAAGGACCCTTTCACAGGGATCGTCAAAGATCATCGCAAAACATATATTCAGTGAAGTTATGAAGTAACAACGAAAATAGTTGTATCGCTGGGGGTCGCAACAGCGTGAAGAAATGTATGGATGGTCGTGGCATTAGGAAGGTTGAGAACCAATGTGCTGCACTCACCAGAAACAAAATAACATTTGAAATGAAGAAAGCTGAAGAGCATTAGGTGTCCGAACAGTTATATAGTTAACTGAAGTGAAGATCACTAGGTGTCCGAACAGTTATATAGTTAACTGAAGTGAAGAGCACTAGGTGTCCGAACAGTTATACAGTTAACTGAAGTGAAGAGCACTAGGTGTCTGAACAGTTATATAGTTAACTGAAGTGAAGAGCACTAGGTGTCCGAACAGTTATATAGTTAACTGAAGTGAAGAGCACTAGGTGTCCCGAAAGTTATAGAGTTAACTGAAAAAAAAAAAAAAGGTGTTCGAGGTGTCCGAACAGTTATATAGTTAACTGAAGTGAAGAGCACTAGGTGTCCGAACAGTTATATAGTTAACTGAAGTGAAGAGCACTAGGTGTGAAGAGAACTAGGGTCGAACAGTTATATAGTTAACTGAAGTGAAGAGCACTAGGTGTCCGAACAGTTATATAGTTAACTGAAGTGAAGAGCACTAGGTGTCCGAACAGTTATGTAGTTAACTGAAGTGAAGAGCACTAGGTGTCCGAACAGTTATATAGTTAACTGAAGTGAAGAGCACTAGGTCTCTGAACAGTTATATAGTTAACTGAAGTGAAGAGCACTAGGTGTCCGAACAGTTATATAGTTAACTGAAGTGAAGAGCACTAGGTGTCCGAACAGTTATGAAGTAGTTAAACTGATAGTGAAGAAGAGCACTAGGTCCGAACAGTTATATAGTTAACTGAAGTGAAGAGCACTAGGTGTCTGAACAGTTATATAGTTAACTGAAGTGAAGAGCACTAGGTGTCCGAACAGTTATATAGTTAACTGAAGTGAAGAGCACTAACAGTTATATAGTTAACTGGTGAGCACTCCGAACAGTTATATAGTTAACTGAAGTGAAGAGCACTAGGTGTCCGAACAGTTATATAGTTAACTGAAGTGAAGAGCACTAGGTGTCCGAACAGTTATATAGTTAACTGAAGTGAAGAGCACTAGGTGTCCGAACAGTTTATATAGTTAACTGAAGTGAGAGCACTAGGTGTCCGAACAGTTATATAGTTAACTGAAGTGAAGAGCACTAGGTGTCCGAACAGTTATATAGTTAACTGAAGTGAAGAGCACTAGGTGTCCGAACAGTTAGTAAATAGTTAACTGAAGTGAACTGAGCACTAGGTGTCCGAACAGTTATATAGTTAACTGAAGTGAAGAGCACTAGGTGTCCGAACAGAAGTATATATAGTTAACTGAAGTGAAGAGCACTAGGTGTCCGAACTCTGAAGTGAAGAGCACTAGGTTCCGAACAGTTATATAGTTAACTGAAGTGAAGAGCACTAGGTGTCCGAACAGTTATATAGTTAACTGAAGTGAAGAGCACTAGGTGTCCGAACAGTTATATAGTTAACTGAAGT
>CAJHNH020004606.1:0-7500 GCA_905116865.2 Candidula unifasciata | reverse complement strand
TCTGTAGTTCCACATAATTGTTTACCACTCAAATAACTGTCCGTGGTTTTTCTCATGTTTCACAATTCATTCATCTGCTTACCAAGTTCTTTAAGGGGTAGGAAATTATAGGGAAGTGAAAAAGGAGGTAAGAAAGAACGAATGGTTTATGTTAGCTTTACAAAATCGATTTTTTTCTGTCCGGCTCACACAAAAAAGACCTTACCTGCAAAGTCGTGGCGACAGCACCAGCCATGCGGCCGTAAGTCCTCTGATTCATGATTCAAATACCCCCCCCCCCCCCCCCCCCCCCGTTCTTTTCCTACAACGCAAAAGTGGTATAATAAAGGTAGTATTTGGCAGTCTAGTGTTGGCGGTCTGTGGCTTAGGCGTTGCGAACGCGCATCGTAATGTCGGAGTACCAGGTTCGATCCCCAGCTGCAGACGATTTGTCTTTCGTTGCTTTCGACAGTGGTAAAATGGTAAACTACAGAATGTAAATTAGCCTAGAAAAATCACAACAGCCGAAATTTTATGGCTGGTTCTGCAACGTCCTGTAAAGGATACGCAACTAACTTTTGTAGTCTACCTAGTTCACAAAATTAAAAACGCAGATCAGCAACCGGCACTGCTGATTGAGAAAGACGTTCCGTTGTAACTGAATATTGACATATTTCAACAGCGTCGACTTTTATTCAGATATTGCCCCAGACCAGAAATCATCAAATGGTCCTTTTAGTTTAGTTAACCCCATCTCGGGGACTCCTGAGGAAAGTCCTAGAGTGGACGAACAACCATAACTTTTCGACGGAGTTCACAGTCGGTGAACACTAAGAAGAAGGAGGAGGAGAAGAAAAAAGAAGAAGAAAGGGAAGAAAGAATAATAATAATAATAATAATAAGAAGAAGAAGAAGAAAAAGAAGAAGAAGGAAGAAGAGGAAGAAGAAGAAGAAGAAGATGAAGAAGAAGAAGAAGAAGAAGAAGAAGAAGAAGAAGAAGAAGAAGAAGAAGAAGAAGAAGAAGAAGAAATATTTCTCATTGTGAAGTAATTTCTTTCATGATTTCTACATTATATTCTTATCTATCCATGCGATTCTCATCATTCATCTATAAAACATCTCTGTAGTTCCACATAATTGTTCACCAATCGAATGACTGTCCGTGGTGTTCTCATCATTCGTGTATAAAACATCTCTGTAGTTCCACATAAATGTTTACCACTCAAATAAGTGTCCGTGGTTTTTCTCATGTTTCACAATTCGTTCATCTGCTTACCAAGTTTTTAAGGGGTAGGAAATTATAGGGAAGTAAAAAAGGAGGTAAGAAAGAACGAATGGTTTATGTTAGCTTCACAAAATCGATCACAATAAACAAACAAAAGACGTTGCGGAGATTAGCCTTCATCAGCACATAAAGAACAAACTACACATACATAAATATGCTCTAACTATGAAGTGATTACATAGGACTCTTATGTATAAAATAAATGATGCTCATTTGCGTCCCTGGCGAAAAACTTCGTTCAAGAGGATGAATAGGACAGGTACTAGCCTGTATATCACCAACGCGCGGACGGGAAGAAAAACGGGCTCCGTATACCTGGGCAATGGGCGGAGTAGACGCCAACAGACACAACAGCGTACACTGAGTGTCTAAAGGGGGAGGAAAGGGTTGGCCAATATGGCGTAACCCAATAACTTCCGTGCTGTGATCTATTCGCATGTTTAAATTCATTGTCTTGAAAAGTATTCGAACACACGAGCCCTAACACAGCAGACAGACATGCTAACCAGTTCATCCTTCCGGCTCACGATAGTGTGTTATTCATTATTCTATTATGTCATTATGTGTCACATATGCCTCACTGTCTATTCCTCAGTCCCATTCTATACTGTTCTATCAGTTGAGTATCATGGATGGAATCCAGTCCAGAAGTGTTGGCCTCTCTCATCCACATACAGTCACGTCTGAACAAAGCTAGAGCTGCTTTTGGAAAGATGAGGCAAATCTGGAAATTCTACAGTTACTGCAAAGGAACGAAGCTCCGACTCTACAAGAGCATCAGTTTGCCAGTTCTTCTTTATGGAGCGGAATGCTGGAGAATGACCGAAAAAGATGCACACAAGCTGTCCACCTTCCACCACACATGTCTACGTAGAATTATCAAAATTTTCTGGCCAGATACAATCTCAAACAATAAACTACTTCAAGTCACAAACTAAGAAACTTTAGACAGTATGAAAACCAAGAGAAGATGGAAATGGCTTGGCCACATTATGAGAATGAATCCTGATATACCTGCCAAAACAGCTCTCACATGGACGCCAGAGGCAAAGAGAAAACAGGGGCGCCCAAAAACAACATGGAGAGTGACCTATGTGCGGCATCTTTGACATGGAAAACTGCACTGCAGACTGCACAGGACAGAAAATCATGGAAAGTCCTCTCTGAAGCCTTATGTGCCACTAGGCATAACGAGAACGGATGCTGATGATCCACATACGTCTTAGGGTTTCTTTTGGGCGTTTCCTAAAACTATTTGTCACATACCGCTCTGGCACTACAGAATATCTAATATTCCTAAGCACACTTGACTGGACACCCCCACTACTATAAAAAGATAGCCCCCAGGTTATGACAGTATACTATCATAGCCATGTTAACACAGATTACACTTATTAATCACACAAACCTAAAACTAGACAGTTAGAATGTTGAAACAGGGACACCCAAGTCAGCCATCAAAATTTCGAATTGGTTGTAATAATTTCAACATATATATATATATATATATATATATATATATATATATATATATATATATATATATATATATATATATATATATATATATATATATAAGATAATCAAGCTGGTTTCCAGTGAAAGGAGTTCAGGACTTGACGTCACAGCGATGTTGTCGAAACAGCCAGATTAAGTTATCAAAAGAGTACATGAATCATCACTGTGAATTATAGGTAGCCATGAAAAGAGAGCATGTATGTCACCTCAGATGCACTTATCCAATCTGGTAGGTCACTGCTCCCCTCAGTCCATGGTGATTTGAACCGGCTGACTAAATAGATTGCTTTTCGTCTGGTTGATCTGGTAACCACTGATCGTCTCGCATATGAGGACAAAGGAACTGCACTGGAGCCCAACAAAGCTCCTAAAGAAGGATTCCTTGGCTTGATGACACAGGTGGCCTGCAATACTGTCTCTCAGCTACTGGAACTCACACACAAGCTCATGAAGAAGGATTCCTTGAATTAATGAAACAGGTGGCCTGCAATACTGTCACTCAGCCACTTAGAGGTATATATTAATATGAGGGACTATATACACCCCCCCCCCCCATCAACCCCCGGACGGGTTTAAATTAGAAATGTGACGTGCCCGCTAGGGATGTCAGCGTCACGACTAGTCCATAGTGTAGGGTTGGCTGCTCACTCCACAACACCATTAAATTCCTACGTTAATGAGAGTCTGGTCATTCTTTGATTGTTTCTTCTCTCGATGTGTCCACTGTACGCCATTTTCTCTGTCTTATAACTGTTGATACTAGTTGTTGCCAAAACATTTCTTCTCCTTTTTCGTGACTAATTTTGAATTCATCCCATTTCATTTTCATCATTTTCTTTAGACATTTATTGTTTTATTTCAAAATAAAGTTAGTTGTGTATCCTTTAAAGAACATTGCAGAATCCACCCCATAATTTTTGGCTGTTGTGTTTTTTCTAGGCAGATTTATATCCAGTAGTTTGCCATTGCTTCTGTACGGTCGGCTTCTGGATACCACTGTCGAAACCAAAGAAAGGCGCAGGGCCCGCAGCTCAGATCGAACTCGGCCCCCTGACATAACAAAGTGCGTTGGCAACGGCTAAGCCACTAACGCCATCTCGTTAAAAGAAAACATTGTGTTAAGGTCCTTATTTGTTCAATACTTTGTGCAGACTATAACAGTGAACAGCTGTCATCGATCCACCACTCCACAGGCATGTCGATCTTAGATCTTTGTTTTCCATGCTTATGGGAGCATGAGGTGCCAGCTGTGGGTGCCGATTATATAAGCAGGTAATGAACGTTAACCTGTATTTATTATCGTGACTCAGAATTGCTTCTTCTACCAGCCAGCGTTAGAGAATTAGGTTTGCAGATGTACTCATCTTTTGAAGTATAAGAACAATGTTTGTGTAGAAACGTGTGTGTTTGTGTATGTGTGTGTGTGGGGGGGGGGGGGGGGGGGGGTATGTGTGTAGTCGTCGCCGTAGTCATTTTTGTTCGTTAAGTAAAAGACAGGAAGCCCAAACTTCCTTTTTTGTTCTTCTTCTTTTTCTTCTCCTTCTTCTTTTTCTCCTTCTCCTTTGTCTTCTGTTTCTTGGTTCATTCGATAACAAAATTGCAATGCCCCTGTCGGACGTCACATCAGACTTCTATATTCATGTTTCCTCTGGTGCCAGCTTACCCGGATAGTCTCGTCCGACACGCTGTAGCCTCAAAGTGGCAATGTCCTCTTCTTTGCTCTCCAACGGACACGTGGTGTCTGTCAGGTCACCGTGTCCAGAATTGCGGCGCACAATCTATCTATCTTCGTCTTCCCCACCAGGACATCACACCAGCGATAAACACCCGATGACACAAAGTGCCACCATGCGGATGAGGATCACCGTAGAGAGGTCCCAGAAACCGCGTTCAGCCATTAGACCATATTTATGGCCGAGCTATATTGCGGCCACTGGCAAGAGCCAGGGTAGGGCTTCAAATAACGAAAAATCGCATCCCACAAGGAGATGACTAGAATAGTGCAGCGCACGACCGAGTTAGACCTTAAAGGAAGCCGAGGGCAGCACTTGCGGTTATGGGACAAATGACACCAATATTGAAATACAAGCACGTCAATGCAGCATACGGGGCGATTCGCTACTTTCTGGATTTTTCCAACATCGGATGACAGAACACACATTTTCCGAGCATGTGCTTACCTCACAGTCAACGCGGACACTGCCAGTTGCTAACTACTGCCTTTATTATACCAGTTTTGCAGTGTAAGCGGAGTGGGCGGAGTGGGGGGGGGGTGAGGGGGGGGGGGTCTTTAAGCCTGAAGATTTACGGCCGCATGGCTAGTGCTGTCGCCACGACTGTGCAGGTGAGGATTTTTTTGCCCCCCCCCCTTCCCGGAAAAAACCCCCATCCTTACTGAGGATTCGAACCCGGGTCTCGCGCGTGAGATCCGAGCGTTCTAACCGTTTGGCCAGCCGCGCTTGCATCGCGGACACACAACGTCCATTACATAGTTAAATTAAGAAGATAAAACGCAGCAGGTTAGAAAAGAAGGAAATCGTCGATGGGTAAAGCCGAGGACATTATTTCTCACTTGAGGACATAGAACCCGGCGAGGAGTGGATGCCTTCAGAGTGCTTACATCTTTTTCTGTTTGCGGTCAATTATACAGAAAATGCAGACAACAGAGTTTTCCCAGAATGCTCTAGAGGGTGATGCTGTAATTCACAAAGATGGGTTTGTCGTCCGCCATGTTAGAAGCTGATGGACTTTTACGGCTCAGGTTGGAAGGAGAGTTGTGGAGAAGGATTCTGGGGCTTTTGCCGTAACTACAAGTAGTCTGACTATGGGGTTTATGCCTGTGACGAAAGCAGTAACATGGCTAGAGACACAGGCTTTCACTGGGGCATGTTTTCTCAGTGACTCGATGAGTATGCCCAGGAAGATAGGGAATGGCTGGGTTCGAAAGCAATGGTTGGTGGCTCTACAGAGTTCATGGCTGACAAGGATTAGTTTCATTTTCGTGCCAGGACATGTAGGGGTAGGAGGCAATGAACAAGCTGACAGACTTGCAGGTAAGGCTACTGTGAAAGTCGGATAAGCCATGCACATGGCTGATATACTGAATGCTCTACGAGATCCAAGACGTTTGCGTGAACCAGTTCAGAACAGTGAATCTGTAAACATAGTCACACAGCAAGAACAACAAGTTAAACAGGTTGTCACCAAACAAGAATACTGCGCGGGTAGCCAAAGAAGAAGAATAAACCAACACATAACTGGTGTCGTCAGTCGATAAACGCTGCGGTATATATATATATATATATATATATATATATATATATATATATATATATATATATATATAGAGAGAGAGAGAGAGAGAGAGAGTGAGAGTGGGTGACAGAGTGAGAGAGATGTAGGTGAGCGGCTGGCCGAACGGTTAGAAATTAGGGCTGTCACACGGAAGACCTGAGTTCGACCCCAGTAAGGTGATGGAGAGTTTCTGTCTAGGGACAAATTAAACAGCCTAACCTGTACAGACCATACCTGTACAGACCTAACCTGTACAGACCTAACCTGTACAGATCTAACCTTTACAGATCAAACCTGTACACGCCTAACTTGTACATACCTCACATGTACAGACCTTACTTGTACAGACCAAACATGTACAGACCTAACTTGTACAGACCAAACTTGTACAGACCAAACTTGTACAGACAAAACTTGTACAGACCAAACATGTACAGACAAAACTTGTACAGACCTAACTTGTACAGACCAAACATGTACAGACCTTACTTGTACAGACCAAACTTGTACAGACCTAACTTGTACAGACCAAACATGTACAGACCTTACTTGTACAGACCAAACTTTTACAGACAAAACTTGTACAGACCAAACATTTACAGACCAAACATGTACAGACCAAACATGTACAGACCAAACATGTACAGACCAAACATGTACAGACCAAACATGTACAGACCAAACATGTACAGACCAAACATGTACAGACCAAACATGTACAGACCTAACCTGTACAGACCTAACTTGTACAGACCTAACATGTACAGAATTAACCTGTACAGACCTAACATGTACAAACCTAACATGTACAGACCTAACTTGTACAGACCTAACCTGTACAGTCCGTGACGACAGCACTAACTATCACGGCACCAGACCCTCTAGCTCACGCCCCCTCCCCGTCTACATTGCCCTGTCAGTACAGACAGTAGTGATAACAGTTGACACATGTGGATGTGTCTTGACCAGCTTTGAGACCTCGTTTTAGTAAACCACCACCACATATGGTGATGCATCTCTGCAAACCACCACCACATATGGTGATGCATCTCTGCAAACCACCACCACATATGGTGATGCATCTCTGCAAACCAACACCACATATGGTGATTATCTCTGCAAACCACCACCACATATGGTGATTATCTCTGCAAACCACCACCACATATGGTGATTATCTCTGCAAACCACCACCACATATGGTGATTATCTCTGCAGACCACCACCACATATGGTGATTATCTCTGCAAACCACCACCACATATGGTGATGCATGTTTGCAAACCACCACCACATATGGTGATGCATCTCTGCAAACCACCACCACATATGGTGATTATCTCTGCAAACCACCACCACATATAGTGATGTATCTCTGCAACCACACCACCACTCTGCAAACACCACAACATATGGTGATGCAT
>CAJHNH020004605.1:0-35252 GCA_905116865.2 Candidula unifasciata | reverse complement strand
CTTTTATTTTATCTATTTTTCTGCCACGGACGTTCTCCAACGTGTCCAATTTATTATCTAGAGTATCTCTTCTAATGCTAAATGATAGACAGAGACTAAATTACAGCTTTTGTTCAATGTGATTTGAGCAAACGCGATAGGCGTGCACCTGTGTAAAATTGTCACTTGTGGTCATTTTTATGTTATCTCAATTGTTGCCCGCAGATTGTACCAAAATGTCACATCAGACATCCAGTTTACCTACTCTGCACCTAGCGTGTCTATTCGTGTGTAAAATGATTGTCTGGGACTCAATGTTTAGTGGTAGGACACCAACAAGTTGTCAGGAACATTTCTGTGTAAAATTTGTTTTTCACTTTTATCTTATCTATTTTTCTGCCACCAATGATCTCCAAAGTGTCTAATTTCTCATCTAGAGTATCACTTCTAATATAGTAGTATCACTTCCCAGACAATTATTTTACACATGAATAGACAAGCTAGGTGCAGAGTAGGTAAACTGGATGTCTGATTTGACATTTTGGTACAATCTGCGAGCAACATTTGAGATAACATAAAAATGACCACAAGTGACAATTTTACACAGGTGCACGCCTATCGCGTTTGCTCAAATCACATTGTCCAAAAACTGCAAACTTAGTCTCTGTCTATCATTTCACATTAGAAGAGATACTCTAGATGAGAAATTGGACACTTTGGAGCAAATTTGACAAAGAAATGTTCCTAACAACTTGTTGGTGTCCTACCACTAAACATTGAGTCCCAGACAATTATTTTACACATGAATAGACACCATAGGTGCAGAGTAGGTAAACTGGATGTCTGATTTGACATTTTGGTACAATCTGCGGGCAACAATTGAGATAACATTAAAATGACCACAAGTGACAATTTTACACAGGTGTACGCCTATCGCGTTTGCTCAAATCACATTGTCCAAAAACTGCAAACTTAGTCTCTTATCATTTCACATTAGAAGAGATACTCTAGATGAGAAATTGGACACTTTGGAGCACGTCGGTGGCAGAAAAATAGATAAGATAAAAGTGAAAAACAAATTTTACAAAGAAATGTTCCTAACAACTTGTTGGTGTCCTACCACTAAACATTGAGTCTCAGACAATTATTTTACACATGAATAGACACGCTAGATGCAGAGTAGGTAAACTGGATGTCTGATTTGACATTTTAGGTACAATCTGCGGGCAACAATTGAGATAACATAAAAATGACCACAAGTGACAATTTTACACAGGTGCACGCCTATCGCGTTTGCTCAAATCACATTGTCCAAAAACTGCAAATTTAGTCTCTGTCTATCATTTCACATTAGAAGAGATACTCTAGATGATAAATTGGACACTTTGGAGCACGTCGGTGGCAGAAAAATAGATAAGATAAAAGTGAAAAACAAATTTTACAAAGAAATGTTCCTAACAACTTGTTGGTGTCCTACCACTAAACATTGAGTCTCAGACAATTATTTTACACATGAATAGACACGCTAGATGCAGAGTAGGTAAACTGGATGTCTGATTTGACATTTTAGGTACAATCTGCGGGCAACAATTGAGATAACATTAAAATGACCACAAGTGACAATTTTACACAGGTGCACGCCTATCGCGTTTGCTCAAATCACATTGTCCAAAAACTGCAAACTTAGTCTCTGTCTATCATTTCACATTAGAAGAGATACTCTAGATGAGAAATTGGACACTTTGGAGCACATCGGTGGCAGAAAAATAGATAAGAATAAAGTGAAAAACAAATTTTACAAAGAAATGTTCCTAACAACTTGTTGGTGTCCTACCACTAAACATTGAGTCTCCGACAATTATTTTACACATGAATAGACACGCTAGATGCAGAGTAGGTAAACTGGATGTCTGATTTGACATTTTAGGTACAATCTGCGGGCAACAATTGAGATAACATAAAAATGACCACAAGTGACAATTTTACACAGGTGCACGCCTATCGCGTTTGCTCAAATCACATTGTCCAAAAACTGCAAACTTAGTCTCTGTCTATCATTTCACATTAGAAGAGATACTCTAGATGAGAAATTGGACACTTTGGAGCACGTCGGTGGCAGAACAATAGATAAAATAAAAGTCAAAAACAAATTTTACAAAGAAATGTTCCTAACAACTTGTTGGTGTCCTACCACTAAACATTGAGTCCCCGACAATTATTTTACACATGAATAGACACGCTAGATGCAGAGTAGGTAAACTGGATGTCTGATTTGACATTTTAGGTACAATCTGCGGGCAACAATTGAGATAACATAAAAATGACCACAAGTGACAATTTTACACAGGTGCACGCCTATCGCGTTTGCTCAAATCACATTGTCCAAAAACTGCAAATTTAGTCTCTGTCTATCATTTCACATTAGAAGAGATACTCTAGATGAGAAATTGGACACTTTGGAGCACGTCGGTGGCAGAAAAATAGATAAGATAAAAGTGAAAAACAAATTTTACAAAGAAATGTTCCTAACAACTTGTTGGTGTCCTACCACTAAACATTGAGTCTCCGACAATTATTTTACACATGAATAGACACGCTAGATGCAGAGTAGGTAAACTGGATGTCTGATTTGACATTTTGGTACAATCTGCGGGCAACAATTGAGATAACATAAAAATGACCACAAGTGACAATTTTACACAGGTGCACGCCTATCGCGTTTGCTCAAATCACATTGTCCAAAAACTGCAAATTTAGTCTCTGTCTATCATTTCACATTAGAAGAGATACTCTAGATAATAAATTGGACACGTTGGAGCACGTCGGTGGCAGAAAAATAGATAAGATAAAAGTGAAAAACAAATTTTACAAAGAAATGTTCCTAACAACTTGTTGTGTGTCCTACCACTAAACATTGAGTCCCAGACAATTATTTTACACATGAATAGACACGCTAGATGCAGAGTAGGTAAACTGGATGTCTGATTTGACATTTTGGTACAATCTGCGGGCAACAATTGAGATAACATAAAAATGACCACAAGTGACAATTTTACACAGGTGCACGCCTATCGCGTTTGCTCAAATCACATTGTCCAAAAACTGCAAACTTAGTCTCTGTCTATCATTTCACATTAGAAGAGATACTCTAGATGAGAAATTGGACACTTTGGAGCACGTCGGTGGCAGAACAATAGATAAAATAAAAGTCAAAAACAAATTTGACAAAGAAATGTTCCTAACAACTTGTTGGTGTCCTACCACTAAACATTGAGTCCCAGACAATTATTTTACACATGAATAGACACGCTAGGTGCAGAGTAGGTAAACTGGATGTCTGATTTGACATTTTGGTACAATCTGCGGGCAACAATTGAGATAACATAAAAATGACAACAAGTGACAATTTTACACAGGTGCACGCCTATCGCGTTTGCTCAAATCACATTGTCCAAAAAGCTGCAAATTTAGTCTCTGTCTATCATTTCACATTAGAAGAGATACTCTAGATGAGAAATTGGACACTTTGGAGCACGTCGGTGGCAGAAAAATAGATAAAATAAAAGTGAAAAACAAATTTTACAAAGAAATGTTCCTAACAACTTGTTGGTGTCCTACCACTAAACATTGAGTCCCAGACAATTATTTACACATGAATAGACACGCTAGATGCAGAGTAGGTAAACTGGATGTCTGATTTGACATTTTGGTACAATCTGCGGGCAACAATTGAGATAACATAAAAATGACCACAAGTGACAATTTTACACAGGTGCACGCCTATCGCGTTTGCTTAAATCACATTGTCCAAAAACTGCAAATTTAGTCTCTGTCTATCATTTCACATTAGAAGAGATACTCTAGATGAGAAATTGGACACTTTGGAGCACGTCGGTGGCAGAAAAATAGATAAAATAAAAGTGAAAAACAAATTTTACAAAGAAATGTTCCTAACAACTTGTTGGTGTCCTACCACTAAACATTGAGTCCCAGACAATTATTTTACACATGAATAGACACGCTAGATGCAGAGTAGGTAAACTGGATGTCTGATTTGACATTTTGGTACAATCTGCGGGCAACAATTGAGATAACATAAAAATGACCACAAGTGACAATTTTACACAGGTGCACGCCTATCGCGTTTGCTCAAATCACATTGTCCAAAAACTGTAAATTTAGGTTCTGTCTATCATTTCACACTAGAAGAGATACTCTAGATAATAAATTGGACACGTTGGAGCACGTCGGTGACAGAACAATAGATAAAATAAAAGTCAAAAACAAATTTGACAAAGAAATGTTCCTAACAACTTGTTGGTGTCCTACCACTAAACATTGAGTCCCAGACAATTATTTTACACATGAAAAGACACGCTAGATGCAGAGTAGGTAAACTGGATGTCTGATTTGACATTTTGGTACAATCTGCGGGCAACAATTGAGATAACATGAAAATGACCACAAGTGACAATTTTACAAACGTGCATGCCTGACGCGTTTGCTCAAACACATTGCCCAAAAACTGCAAATTTAGTCTCTGTCTATCATTTCACACTAGAAGAGATACTCTAGATGAGAAATTGGACACGTTGGAGCACGTCGGTGGCAGAAAAATAGATAAGATAAAAGTGAAAAACAAATTTTGCAAAGAAATGTTCCTAACAACTTGTTGGTGTCCTACCACTAAACATTGAGTCCCAGACAATTATTTTACACATGAATAGACACGCTGGATGCAGAGTAGGTAAATTGGATGTCTGATTTGACATTTTAGGTACAATCTGCGGGCAACAATTGAGATAACATTAAAATGACCACAAGTGACAATTTTACACAGGTGCACGCCTATCGCGTTTGCTCAAATCACATTGTCCAAAAACTGCAAACTTAGCCTCTGTCTATCATTTCACATTAGAAGAGATACTCTTGATGAGAAATTGGACACCTTGGAGCACGTCGGTGGCAGAACAATAGATAAAATAAAAGTCAAAAACAAATTTGACAAAGAAATGTTCCTAACAACTTGTTAGATTGTACCAATATGTCAAATCAGACATCCGGTTTACCTACTCTGCATCTAGCGTGTCTATTCATGTGTAAAATAATTGCCTGGGACTCAATGTTTAGTGGTAGGACACCAACAAGTTGTTAGGAACATTTCTTTGTCAAATTTGTTTTTCACTTTTATCTTATCTATTTTTCTGCCACCGACGTGCTCCAACGTGTCCAATTTATTATCTAGAGTATCTCTTCTAATGCTAAATGATAGACAGAACCTAAATTTACAGCTTTTGTTCAATGTGATTTGAGCAAACGCGATAGGCGTGCACCTGTGTAAAATTGTCACTTGTGGTCATTTTAATGTTACCTCAATTGTTGCCACCAGATAGTACCAAAATGTCAAATCTGACATTCAGTTTACCTGCTCTGCATCTAGCTTGTCTATTCATGTGTAAAATAATTGTCTGGGACTCAATGTTTAGTGGTAATACACCAACAAGTTGTTAGGAACATTTCTTTGTAAAATTTGTTTTTCACTTTTATCTTATCTATTTTTCTGTCACCGACGTTCTCCAAAGTGTCCAATTTTTCATCTAGAGTATCTTGTCACGTGTGAAAGGATAGACTGAGACTAAATTTGCAACTTTTGGGGAAAAATATGATATTGGCAAAATGCGACAGTCGTGAATAGCGGAAAAATGTCACTTGTGGTCATTTTTATGTTATCTCAATTGTTGCCCGCAGATTGTACCAAAATGTCAAATCAGACATCCGGTTTACCTACTCTGCATCTAGCGTGTCTATTCATGTGTAAAATAATTGTCTGGGACTCAATTTTTAGTGGTAGGACACCAACAAGTTGTTAGGAACATTTCTTTGTAAAATTTGTTTTTTTCACTTTATCTTATCTATTTTTCTGCCACCGACGTACTCCAAAATGTCCAATTTATCATCTAGAGTATCTCTTCAAGTGTGAAATGATAGACAGAGACTAAATTTGCAACTTTTTTGGACAATGTGATTTGAGCCAAACGCGATAGGCGTGCACCTGTGTAAAATTGTCACTTGTGGTCATTTTTATGTTATCTCAATTGTTGCCCCCAGATTGTACCAAAATGTCAAATCAGACATCCAGTTTACCTACTCTGCATCTAGCGTGTCTATTCATGTGTAAAATAATTGTCTGGGACTCAATGTTTAGTGGTAGGACACCAACAAGTTGTTAGGAACATTTCTTTGTAAATTTTGTTTTTTCAGTTTTATTTTATCTATTTTTCTGCCACCGAGAGCTCCAAAGTGTCCAATTTATCATCTAGAGTATCTCTTCAAGTGTGAAATGATAGACTGAGACTAAATTTGCAACTTTTTCGAAAAAATGATTTTGGCCAAATGCGACAGTCATGAATTGTGAAGAAATGTCACTTGTGGTCATTTTTTATCTTATCTCAATTATTGCCCGCAGATTGTACTAAATTGTCAAATCAGACATCCAGTTTACCTACTCTGCATCTAGCGTGTCTATTCATGTGTAAAATAATTGTCTGGGACTCAATGTTTACTGGTAGGACAAAAACAAGTTGTTAGGAACATTTCTTTGAAAAATTTGTTTTTACACTTTTATCTTATCTATTTTTCTGCCACCGACGTGCTCCAAAGTGTCCAATTTCTCATCTAGAGTATCTCGTCAAGTGTGAAATGATAGACTGAGACTAAATTTGCAACTTTTTTGACAATGTGATTTTGAGCAAACGCGATAGGCATGCACCTGTGTAAAATTGTCACTTGTGGTCATTTTTATGTTATCTCAATTGTTGCCCCCAGATTGTACCAAAATGTCAAATCAGACATCCGGTTTACTATACTCTGCATCTAGCGTGTCTATTTATGTGTAAAATAATTGTCTGGGACTCAATGTTTAGTGGTAGGACAAAAACAAGTTGTTAGGAACATTTCTTTGTAAAATTTGTTTTTCACTTTTATCTTATCTATTTTACTGCCACCGACGTGCTCCAAAGTGTCCAATTTCTCATCTAGAGTATCTCTTCAAGTGTGAAAGGATAGACAGAGACTAAATTTGCAGTTTTTTGAAAATGTGATTTGAGCAAACGCGATAGGCGTGCACCTGTGTAAAATTGTCACTTGTAGTCATTTTTATGTTATCTCAATTGTTGCCCCCAGATTGTACCAAAATGTCAAATCAGACATCCAGTTTACCTACTCTGCATCTAGCGTGTCTATTCATGTGTAAAATAATTGTCTGGGACTCAATGTTTAGTGGTAGGACACCAACAAGTTGTTAGGAACATTTCTTTGTAAAATTTGTTTTTCACTTTTATCTTATCTATTTTTCTGCCACCGACGTGCTCCAAAGTGTCCAATTTATCATCTAGAGTATCTCTTCTAATGTGAAATGATAGACAGAGACTAAATTTACAGTTTTTTGGACAATGTGATTTGAGCAAACGCGATAGGCGTGCACCTGTGTAAAATTGTCACTTGTGGTCATTTTTATGTTATCTCAATTGTTGCCCGCAGATTGTACTAAAATGTCAAATCAGACATCCAGTTTACCTACTCTGCATCTAGCGTGTCTATTCATGTGTAAAATAATTGTCTGGGACTCAATGTTTAGTGGTAGGACACCAACAAGTTGTTAGGAACATTTCTTTGTAAAATTTGTTTTTCACTTTTATCTTATCTATTTTTCTGTCACCGACGTGCTCCAAAGTGTCCAATTTATTATCTAGAGTATCTCTTCTAGTGTGAAATGATAGACAGAGACTAAATTTGCAACTTTTTATAAAATATGATTTAAGCAAACGCTATAGGCGTGCACCTGTGTAAAATTGTCACTTGTGGTCATTTTTATGTTATCTCAATTGTTGCCCGCAGATTGTACCAAAATGTCAAATCAGACATCCAGTTTACCTACTCTGCATCTAGCGTGTCTATTCATGTGTAAAATAATTGTCTGGGACTCAATGTTTAGTGGTAGGACACCAACAAGTTGTTAGGAACATTTCTTTGTAAAATTTGTTTTTCACTTTTATCTTATCTATTTTTCTGCCACCGACGTGCTCCAAAGTGTCCAATTTATCATCTAGAGTATCTCTTCTAATGTGAAATGATAGACAGAGACTAAATTTGCAGTTTTTGGACAATGTGATTTGAGCAAACGCGATAGGCGTGCACCTGTGTAAAATTGTCACTTGTGGTCATTTTTATGTTATCTCAATTGTTGCCCGCAGATTGTACCAAAATGTCAAATCAGACATCCAGTTTACCTACTCTGCATCTAGCGTGTCTATTCATGTGTAAAATAATTGTCTGGGACTCAATGTTTAGTGGTAGGACACCAAACAAGTTGTTAGGAACATTTCTTTGTAAAATTTGTTTTTCACTTTTATCTTATCTATTTTTCTGCCACCGACGTGCTCCAAAGTGTCCAATTTCTCATCTAGAGTATCTCTTCTAGTGTGAAATGATAGACAGAGACTAAATTTGCAGTTTTTTGACAATGTGATTTGAGCAAACGCGATAGGCGTGCACCTGTGTAAAAATTGTCACTTGTGGTCATTTTTATGTTATCTCAATTGTTGCCCCCAGATTGTACCAAAATGTCAAATCAGACATCCAGTTTACCTACTCTGCATCTAGCGTGTCTATTCATGTGTAAAATAATTGTCTGGGACTCAATGTTTAGTGGTAGGACACCAACAAGTTGTTAGGAACATTTCTTTGTAAAATTTGATTTTCACTTTTATCTTATCTATTTTTCTGCCACCGACGTGCTCCAAAGTGTCCAATTTCTCATCTAGAGTATCTCGTCACGTGTGAAATGATAGACAGAGACTAAATTTGCAGTTTTTGGAAAATGTGATTTGAGCAAACGCGAAAGGCGTGCACATGTCTAAAATTGTCACTTGTGGTCATTTTAATGTTATCTCAATTGTTGCTCCTAGATTGTACCAAAATGTCCTATGAGACATCCAGTTTACCTACTCTGCATCTAGCGTGTCTATTTATGTGTAAAATAATCGTCTGGGACTCAATGTTAAGGGGCAGGACACCAAACAAGTTGTTAGGAACATTTCTTTGTAAAATTTGATTTTCACTTTTATCATGAGAAATTTAACATTTGACGAGACACTTTAGATGAGAAATGGGACACTTAGGAGTGGTGACAGAAAAATAGATCAGATAAAAGTGAAAAACAAAATTTTACGAAGAATTGTTCCTCACAACTTGTTTGTGTCCTACCACTAAACAGTGAGTCCCAGACAATTATTTTACACATGAATAGATACGCTGGATGCAGAGTAGGTAAACTGAATGTCTGATTTGGCATTTTGGTACAATCTGGGAGCAACAATTGAGATAACATAAAAATGACCACAAGGACATTTTTCCAGAATTTATGCCTTTCGCGTTTGGCCAAAATAATATTTTCAAAAAAGTTGCCAATTTAGTCTTAGTCTATCATTTCACACTTGACGAGATACTCTAGATGAGAAATTGGACACTTTGGAGCTCATAGGTGACAGAAAAATAGATAAGATAAAAGTGAAAAACAAATTTTACGAAGAAATGTTCCTAACAACTTGTTTGTGTCCTACCACTAAACAGTGAGTCCCAGACAATTATTTTACACATGAATAGACACGCTAGATGCAGAGTAGTTAAACTGGATGTCTGATTTGGCATTTTTGTACAATCTGGGGGCAACAATTGAGATAACATAAAAATGACCACAAGTGACATTTTTCCAGAATTTATGCCTTTTCGCGTTGGCCAAAAAAAATATTTGCAAAAAAAGTTGCCAATTTAGTCTCAGTCTATCATTTCACACTTGACGAGATACTCTAGATGATAAATTGGACACTTTGGAGCTCGTTGGTGACAGAAAAATAGATAAGATAAAAGTGAAAAACTAATTTTACGAAGAATTGTTCCTAACAACTTGTTTGTGTCCTACCACTAAACATTGAGTCCCAGACAATTATTTTACATGAATAGACACGCTAGATGCAGAGTAGTGTAAACTGAATGTCTGATTTGGCATTTTGGTACAATCTGGGGGCAACAATTGAGATAACATAAAAATGACCACAAGTGACATTTTTCCAGAATTTATGCCTTACGCGTTTGGCAAAATCATATTTTTGCCAAAAAGTTGCCAATTTAGTCTCAGTCTATCATTTCACACTTGACGAGATACTCTAGATGAGAAATTGGACACTTTGGAGCTCATAGGTGACAGAAAAATAGATAAGATAAAAGTGAAAAACAAATTTTACGAAGAATTGTTCCTAACAACTTGTTTGTGTCCTACCACTAAACAGTGAGTCCCAGACAATTATTTTACACATGAATAGACACGCTAGATGCAGAGTAGGTAAACTGAATGTCTGATTTGGCATTTTGGTACAATCTGGGGGCAACAATTGAGATAACATAAAAATGACCACAAGTGACATTTTTGCAGAATTTATGCCTTTCGCGTTTGGCCAAATCATATTTTTCAAAAAAGTTGCCAATTTAGTCTCAGTCTATCATTTCACACTTGACGAGATACTCTAGATGATAAATTGGACACTTTGGAGCTCATAGGTGACAGAAAAAATAGATAAGATAAAAGTGAAAAACAAATTTTACGAAGAAATGTTCCTAACAACTTGTTTGTGTCCTACCACTAAACAGTGAGTCCCAGACAATTATTTTACACATGAATAGACACGCTAGATGCAGAGTAGTTAAACTGGATGTCTGATTTGGCATTTTTGTACAATCTGGGGGCAACAATTGAGATAACATAAAAATGACCACAAGTGACAATTTTGCAGAATTTATGCCTTACGCGTTTGGCCAAAAAATTATTTGCAAAAAAGTTGCCAATTTAGTCTCAGTCTATCATTTCACACTTGACGAGATACTCTAGATGATAAATTGGACACTTTGGAGCTCGTTGGTGACAGAAAAATAGATAAGATAAAGTGAAAAACAAATTTTTACAAAGAGAATTGTTCCTAACAACTTGTTTGTGTCCTACCACTAAACATTGAGTCCCAGACAATAATTTTACACATGAATAGACACGCTAGATGCAGAGTAGGTAAAACTGAATGTCTGATTTGGCATTTTGGTACAATCTGGGGGCAAACAATTGAGATAACATAAAAATGACCACAAGTGACATTTTTCCAGAATTTATGCCTTTCGCGTTTGGCCAAAATCATATTTTCACAAAAAAGTTGCCAATTTAGTCTCAGTCTATCATTTCACACTTGACGAGATACTCTAGATGAGAAATTGGACACTTTGGAGCTCATAGGTGACAGAAAAATAGATAAGATAAAAGTGAAAAACAAATTTTACGAAGAAATGTTTTCTCAACAACTTGTTTGTGTCCTACCACTAAACAGTGAGTCCCAGACAATTATTTTACACATGAATAGACACGCTAGATGCAGAGTAGGTAAACTGAATGTCTGATCGCATTTTTGTACAATCTGGGGGCAACAATGAGAGAAACATTAAAAATGACCACAAGTGACAATTTTGCAGACTTTATGCCAACGCGTCTGGCCAAAAAAATATTTGCAAAAAAGTTGCCAATTTAGTCTCAGTCTATCATTTCACACTTGACGAGATACTCTAGATGATAAATTGGACACTTTGGAGCTCGAACAATAGAGAAAAAAAAAAAATGACCACAAGTGACAATTTTGCAGAATTTATGCCTTTTTGTACGCGTTTGGCCAAAATGATATTTTTTGCAAAAAAAGTTTGCCAATTTGCCAATTTAGTCTCAGTCTATCATTTCACACTTGACGAGATACTCTAGATGATAAATTGGACACTTTGGAGCTCGTTGGTGACAGAAAAATAGATAAAGATAAAAGTGAAAAACAAATTTTACGAAGAATTGTTCCTAACAACTTGTTTGTGTCCTACCACTAAACATTGAGTCCCAGACAATTATTTTACACATGAATAGACACGCTAGATGCAGAGTAGGTAAACTGAATGTCTGATTTGGCATTTTGGTACAATCTGGGGGCAACAATTGAGATAACATAAAAATGACCACAAGTGACATTTTTCCAGAATTTATGCCTTTCGCGTTTGGCCAAAATCAATTTTCAAAAAAAGTTGCCATTTAGTCTCAGTCTATCATTTCACACTTGACGAGATACTCTAGATGAGAAATTGGACACTTTGGAGCTCATAGGTGACAGAAAAATAGATAAGATAAAAGTGAAAAACAAATTTTACGAAGAAATGTTCCTAACAACTTGTTTGTGTCCTACCACTAAACAGTGAGTCCCAGACAATTATTTTACACATGAATAGACACGCTAGATGCAGAGTAGTTAAACTGGATGTCTGATTTGGCATTTTTGTACAATCTGGGGGCAACAATTGAGATAACATAAAAATGACCACAAGTGACAATTTTGCAGAATTTATGCCTTACGCGTTTGGCCAAAATCATATTTGCAAAAAAAGTTGCCAATTTAGTCTCAGTCTATCATTTCACACTTGACGAGATACTCTAGATGATGAAATTGGACACTTTGGAGCTCGTTGGTGACAGAAAAATAGATAAGATAAAAGTGAAAAACAAATATTACGAAGAAATGTTCCTAACAACTTGTTTGTGTCCTACCACTAAACATTGAGTCCCAGACAATTTTTTTACACATGAATAGACACGCTAGATGCAGAGTAGTAAACTGAATGTCTGATTTGGCATTTTGGTACAATCTGGGGGCAACAATTGAGATAACATAAAAATGACCACAAGTGACAATTTTTCTAGAATTTATGCCTTTCGCGTTTGGCCAAAATCATATTTTCAAAAAGTTGCCAATTTAGTCTCAGTCTATCATTTCACACTTGACGAGATACTCTAGATGATATATTGGACACTTTTTGGAGCTCGTTGCCAATTTAGTGACAGAAAATACTCTAGATATAATTGGACACTTTGGAGCTCGTTAGTGACAGAAAAAATAAGAGTGAAAAACAAATTTTACGAAGAATTGTTCCTAACAACTTGTTTGTGTCCCACCACTAAACATTGAGTCCCAGAAATTTTTTTTACACATGAATAGACACGCTAGAGCAGATTAGGTAAACTGAATGTCTGATTTGGCATTTTGGTACAATCTGGGGGCAACAATTGAGATAACATAAAAATGACCACAAGTGACAATTTTGCAGAATTTATGCCTTACGCGTTTGGCCAAAATATTATTTGCAAAAAAAGTTGCCAATTTAGTCTCAGTCTATCATTTCACACTTGACGAGATACTCTAGATGATAAATTGGACACTTTGGAGCTCGTTAGTGACAGAAAAAAAGATAAGATAAAAGTGAAAAACAAATTTTACGAAGAATTGATCCTAACAACTTGTTTGTGTCCTACCACTAAACATTGAGTCCCAGACAATTATTTTACACATGAATAGACACGCTAGATGCAGAGTAGGTAAACTGAATGTCTGATTTGGCATTTTGGTACAATCTGGGGGCAACAATTGAGATAACATAAAAATGACCACAAGTGACAATTTTTTCAGAATTTATGCCTTACGCGTTTGGCCAAAATAATATTTGCAAAAAAGTTGCCAATTTAGTCTCAGTCTATCATTTCACACTTGACGAGATACTCTAGATGATAAATTTGGACACTTTGGAGCTCGTTGTTGACAGAAAAATAGATAAGATAAAAGTGAAAAACAAATTTTACGAAGAAATGTTCCTAACAACTTGTTTGTGTCCTACCACTAAACAGTGAGTCCCAGTCAATTATTTTACACATGAATAGACACGCTAGATGCAGAGTAGTTAAACTGGATGTCTGATTTGGCATTTTTGTACAATCTGGGGGCAACAATTGAGATAACATAAAAATGACCACAAGTGACAATTTTGCAGAATTTATGCCTTTCGCGTTTGGCCAAAATCATATTTTCCAAAAAGTTGCCAATTTAGTCTCAGTCTATCATTTCACACTTGACGAGATACTCTAGATGAGAAATTGGACACTTTGGAGCTCATAGGTGACAGAAAAATAGATAAGATAAAAGTGAAAAACAAATTTTACGAAGAAATGTTCCCTAACAAATTGTTTGTGTCCTACCACTAAACAGTGAGTCCCAGACAATTATTTTACACATGAATAGACACGCTAGATGCAGAGTAGGTAAACTGGATGTCTGATTTGGCATTTTTGTACAATCTGGGGGCAACAATTGAGATAACATAAAAATGACCACAAGTGACAATTTTGCAGAATTTATGCCTTACGCGTTTGGCCAAAATAATATTTGCAAAAAAAAAAATGCCAATTTAGTCTCAGTCTATCATTTCACACTTGACGAGAAACTCTAGATGATAAATTGGACACTTTGGAGCTCGTTGGTGACAGAAAAATAGATAAGATAAAAGTGAAAAACAAATTTTACGAAGAATTGTTCCTAACAACTTGTTTGTGTCCTACCACTAAACAGTGAGTCCCAGACAATTATTTTACACATGAATAGACACGCTAGATGCAGAGTAGGTAAACTGAATGTCTGATTTGGCATTTTGGTACAATCTGGGGGCAACAATTGAGATAACATAAAAATGACCACAAGTGACATTTTTCCAGAATTTATGCCTTTCGCGTTTGGCCAAAATCATATTTTTCAAAAAGTTGCCAATTTAGTCTCAGTCTATCATTTCACACTTGACGAGATACTCTAGATGAGAAATTGGACACTTTGGAGCTCATAGGTGACAGAAAAATAGATAAGATAAAAGTGAAAAACAAATTTTACGAAGAAATGTTCCCTACAACTTGTTTGTGTCCTACCACTAAACAGTTGAGTCCCAGACAATTATTTTACACATGAATAGACACGCTAGATGCAGAGTAATTAAACTGGAATGTCTGATTTGGCATTTTTGTACAATCTGGGGGCAACAATTGAGATAACATAAAAATGACCACAAGTGACAATTTTTGCAGAATTTATGCCTTACGCGTTTGGCCAAAATCATATTTTCCAAAAAGTTGCCAATTTAGTCTCAGTCTATCATTTCACACTTGACGAGATACTCTAGATGAGAAATTGGACACTTTGGAGCTCATAGGTGACAGAAAAATAGATAAGATCAAAGTGAAAAACAAATTTTACGAAGAAATGTTCCTAACAACTTGTTTGTGTCCTACCACTAAACAGTGAGTCCCAGACAATTATTTTACACATGAATAGACACGCTAGATGCAGAGTAGTTAAACTGGATGTCTGATTTGGCATTTTTGTACAATCTGGGGCCAACAATTGAGATAACATAAAAATGACCACAAGTGACAATTTTGCAGAATTTATGCCTTTCGCGTTTGGCTAAAATCATATTTTCTTAAAAGTTATCAATTTAGTCTCAGTCTATCATTTCACACTTGACGAGATACTATAGATTAGAAATGGGACACTTTAGAGCTCGATGGTGACAGAAAAATAGATTTTAAAAAAGTGAAAAACAAATTTTACGAAGAACTGTTCCTAACAACTTGTTTGTGTCCTACCACTAAGCATTGAGTCCCAGACAATTATTTTACACATAAATAGACACGCTAGATGCAGAGTAGGTAAACTGAATGTCTGATTTGGCTTCACGGGGTTGCATGGTCCGAGAGCGCATGCCGGAAGAATGAAATGCGAGGGTGCTCCACGCAGTAAACGCCGTCACAAAACTACCACTCCTGTGGTAGTTTCTGAGTCGTCAGGGTACGACGGGCAGGGTAAACCCCACTGGCCCGGAGAGGCCCATGACGTCGACTGCGGAGGAGCACCTTTGATGATTTCTGAAGAAGTGCGTTCCAGAATCAGGTTTCCACCTGCGAGCGAGAATGTGGTGTGGTGTAAGTTGGAGGCTACATTATGTGAGATACTTAAACAAACTCTAAACAAGAAGTCGCTAGGCGACAAGCTTACTAAATTTGGTGATGTAATATATGAACACTGCTCCCGCGAGTTCGGGACAGTAGTAAAGGCACAGCCGGGTGCCAAGCAGAATACTAGCAGGAGGCAGAGGGACATTCTGAAGTGTCAGGCAGACAAGAATGCCCTCAGAAAACGGTTCAAAGCCGCTACAGGCAGCGAACGGGAGGGGCTGTACGAAGTTTGGTTGCACTTAAAGAACAAACACAGTGCCCTCTGTCGCGCCGAGCGTTTCTGTAACAACAGACGTAGAACCAAAAGGGAGCGAGAGAAATTCTTTAGGGACCCGTATCAGTTCGCCCGAGGTCTATTCGAGCAACCGAAGTCTGGGACTCTGGTTGTCAGTCAGGAAGAACTTGAGCTACATCTACGCAAGATGTACTCTGATAAAAAGAGGAGAGAGCCTCTCGATGACGATCCAGAGATCTTTAGCGGACTCAAACAGCCTTCGGTGCCGAAAGTACCATTTAAAATGGTACCTTCCCTTTGGTCTGAGGTTGAGGACGTTGTGAAAAAGGCCAGCGGCAAGTCTGCCCCAGGTCCGAACGGTGTTCCGTACGTTTTTTACAAGCGTTGCCCGAAAATCCTAAAAATGCTTCACGTCTAGTTGAGACAAGCGTGGATCCGCAATCACATATGTCTAGAGTGGTCAAAGGCAAATGGGGTCTACATTACCAAAGAGCAGGACTCGAAGAGTCTTTCCCAATTCAGGCCCATCTCGCTGTTGAATGTCGAGGGTAAGATATTCTTCTCAGTCATGGCTCGCCGGCTCACACAGTATCTGATGACTAACAAGTACATAGATACGAGTGTTCAGAAGGGTGGTATCCCAGGCGTTCCTGGGTGCCTTGAACACGCGACCATGATCTGGGAGGCTATCCAGAGAGCCAAGCATGAGAGAACCGATTTGCACGTTATATGGTTGGACTTAGCCAACGCCTACGGGGCAGTCCCCCATAGGCTACTGTGGCGAGCCCTTCGCATGTTTCACGTACCGACACAGATCAGTCAAATGATCGAGCAATATTTCTCTAAGTTCGCTTTGCGCTTCTCTACCTCGACGTTTACCACGAGGTGGACTGAGTTGCAGATTGGGATAGCTATGGGGTGTACGATCTCACCTATACTGTTTGTCATGGCTATGCAGATCATGTTAGACGGGGCGGCCGGCTACGGACTGGGCCTTCAAATAGGGGATCACTGGTTGCCGCCACTACGCGCATTTATGGATGACACGACTATAATAACGGGCAGCGAGGAGTCTGCCCGCACGATTCTGGAAAGATTGGACGCGGTGGTCCAATGGAGCGGTATGCAGTTCAAACCGCAGAAATCGAGGAGTCTGTCAATCCATAAGGGCAGGGTGTCGGCGACCAGTTTTACGGTGGCAAGGAACAAGATCCCTACGGTTCTGGAGGAACCGGTGAAGAGCCTCGGTCGCGTTTACGATTCAAAGTTATCTGATAGAGCTGAGGTCCGGCGAATACATGAGTCACTGGCTACAGGCCTGCTCGCGATCGAGCGATGCAGGCTGATCGGAAAATTCAAGGTATGGTGTCTCCAATTCATGTTGATTCCAAAGCTCCTATGGCCACTGCTAGTCTACGAGGTGACGATGACTGCAGTGGAAACCATGGAAAAGAAAATCAACACAGCCTTAAGAAAGTGGATTGGTGCACCGCCTTGTCTGACCGACGTGGCTCTGTATTGTAAGCAGGCTAAGCTGGTACTTCCGTTCAAATCAATAACTGAAGAGTTTAAAGTCGGCAAGGTAAGACTCGCCATGCTCTTGCGCGAGTCTTCAGACCCAAATGTCACCGCTGTCCAGCCCGCTTTAAAGACTGGAACCAAATGGAGAGTCCTCAATGCTATAGAATCTGCTCAGAACGCACTAAAATTGAAGGAGATAATGGGTTACACACAAACCGACCGTCGAGGCCTGGGGCACGGGAAAGTCAATTGGTGGTCAAAGGCCTCAGCCAAAGAACATGGTGATACAAACGGTGAGGGACAACGAAAACGAGGTTCGGGTCCAGAAAGCAGCCCAGCAGTCACAGCAGGGCCATTGGGTCAGCCTGGAGAGCGCATTGCCAAGAATACTCACATGGGGTGAGATCTGGCGGATGACCCCGCTGCGACTGAGCTTTATCGTTCGTTCGGCGTACGATGTATTACCGTCCGGTGTTAACATGGTTAAATGGTCTGCGACCAACGATCCGACTTGCCCGCTGTGCAAATCAAAGCAAACTCTTGAGCACGTCCTGTCCGCGTGCAGGAGAGCCCTAGGTCAAGGCCGTTATACCTGGCGCCACAACAAGGTGCTAAAGGAGTTAGCAGCCGTTGTCGACCAGGCTAGAATGAGGGCTAACGCCAGAGCCAGTTCTAGTATCGTCCCCATTCATTTCCTCAAGGCTGGGCAGGTTCCAAAAGGTAAGGTCAACCAAAAAAACGCATTCGCTCCATCTGTGCTAGACTCTGCGAGGGACTGGTTACTGGCGGTTGATCTGCCAGGCCATGAACGATACCCCGAGTTGATCCGTAAAACTGGCCTGCGACCGGACATCGTTCTCCATTCTGCGCAAAAAAAACGGCAACTCATCCTGATTGAGTTGACTGTCCCGTTTGAGTCGCGTATGGAGGAGAATCATTTGTACAAGCTCGAGAAGTACAGTGATTTAGCAGCCGGTTTGAGGAGAAACGAGGCTTACACAGTACGGGTATTTGCCGTCGAAGTGGGAGCGAGAGGCCTCGTTTCCACTTCGCTCTACAATGTGGTTGAAAGAACTAGGATTGCGCGGTAATGAACGGAAACAAACACTCAAAAAACTGGGAGAGGTGGCCGAAAGGGCCTCTAGCTGGCTTTGGACGCAGCGCAACAAACGTAGGGGACGGGCCTCGGTGAGCTGGTCCAGGTATCTAGTGGAAAAGAGTTTCTCATCCCTTTGAAAGTCCATCGTGTCCGAATTGTCTGCCAGTGTTCCTCTGCCAAATGCTAATAAAAGTCCAACATGTGTCCGGTAAACCAAAGTAAGCTTGTCGCTCGGTCGTCCAGGCACGCTGACTGCTCTAATTAGGCTGCCGCGGCGGCTTCTTATCTCACATTTCGCGTTTGGCCAAAATCATATTTTCCAAAAAGTTGCCAATTTAGTCTCAGTCTATCATTTCACACTTGACGAGATACTCTAGATGAGAATTGGACACTTTGGAGCTCATAGGTGACAGAAAAATAGATAAGATAAAAGTGAAAAACAAATTTTACGAAGAATTGTTCCTAACAACTTGTTTTTGTGTCCTACCACTAAACAGTGAGTCCCAGACAATTATTTTACACATGAATAGACACGCTAGATGCAGAGTAGTTAAACTGGATGTCTGATTTGGCATTTTTGTACAATCTGGGGGCAACAATTGAGATAACATAAAAATGACCACAAGTGACAATTTTGCAGAATTTATGCCTTACGCGTTTGGCCAAAATAATTTTTTCAAAAAAGTTGCCAATTTAGTCTCAGTCTATCATTTCACACTTGACGAGATACTCTAGATGATAAATTGGACACTTTGGAGCTCGTTGGTGACAGAAAAATAGATAAGATAAAAGTGAAAAACAAATTTTACGAAGAATTGTTCCTAACAACTTGTTTGTGTCCTACCACTAAACATTGAGTCCCAGACAATTATTTTACACATGAATAGACACGCTAGATGCAGAGTAGGTAAACTGAATGTCTGATTTGGCATTTTGGTACAATCTGGGGGCAACAATTGAGATAACATAAAAATGACCACAAGTGACATTTTTGCAGAATTTATGCCTTACGCGTTTGGCCAAAATAATATTTGCAAAAAAGTTGCCAATTTAGTCTCAGTCTATCATTTCACACTTGACGAGATACTCTAGATGATAAATTGGACACTTTGGAGCTCGTTGGTGACAGAAAAATAGATAAGATAAAAGTGAAAAACAAATTTTACGAAGAAATGTTCCTAACAACTTGTTTGTGTCCTACCACTAAACAGTGAGTCCCAGACAATTATTTTACACATGAATAGACACGCTAGATGCAGAGTAGTTAAACTGATGTCTGATTTGGCATTTTGGTACAATCTGGGGGCAACAATTGAGATAACATAAAAATGACCACAAGTGACAATTTTGCAGAATTTATGCCTTTCGCGTTTGGCCAAAATAATATTTGCAAAAAAAGTTGCCAATTTAGTCTCAGTCTATCATTTCACACTTGACGAGATACTCTAGATGATAAATTGGACACTTTGGAGCTCATAGGTGACAGAAAAAATAGATAAGATAAAAGTGAAAAAACAAATTTTACGAAGAATTGTTCCTAACAACTTGTTTGTGTCCTACCACTAAACATTGAGTCCCAGACAATTATTTTACACATGAATAGACACGCTAGATGCAGAGTAGGTAAACTGGATGTCTGATTTGGCATTTTTGTACAATCTGGGGGCAACAATTGAGATAACATAAAAATGACCACAAGTGACAATTTTTCCAGAATTTATGCCTTACGCGTTTGGCCAAAAATCATATTTTCCAAAAAGTTGCCAATTTAGTCTCAGTCTATCATTTCACACTTGACGAGATACTCTAGATGAGAAATTGGACACTTTGGAGCTCATAGGTGACAGAAAAATAGATAAGATAAAAGTGAAAAACAAATTTTACGAAGAAATGTTTCCTAACAACTTGTTTGTGTCCTACCACTAAACAGTGAGTCCCAGACAATTATTTTACACATGAATAGACACGCTAGATGCAGAGTAGTTAAACTGGATGTCTGATTTGGCATTTTTGTACAATCTGGGGGGGCAACAATTGAGATAACATAAAAATGACCACAAGTGACAATTTTGCAGAATTTATGCCTTACGCGCGTTTGGCCCAAAATCATATTTTCAAAAAAAAGTTTGCCAATTTAGTCTCAGTCTATCATTTCACACTTGACGAGATACTCTAGATGATAAATTGGACACTTTGGAGCTCGTTGGTGACAGAAAAATAGATAAGATAAAAGTGAAAAACAAATTTTACGAAGAATTGTTCCTAACAACTTGTTTGTGTCCTACCACTAAACATTGAGTCCCAGACAATTATTTTACACATGAATAGACACGCTAGATGCAGAGTAGGTAAACTGAATGTCTGATTTGGCATTTTGGTACAATCTGGGGGCAACAATTGAGATAACATAAAAATGACCACAAGTGACATTTTTCCAGAATTTATGCCTTTCGCGTTTGGCCAAAATCATATTTTCAAAAAAAAGTTGCCAATTTAGTCTCAGTCTATCATTTCACACTTGACGAGATACTCTAGATGATAAATTGGACACTTTGGAGCTCATTGGTGACAGAAAAATAGATAAGATAAAAGTGAAAAAAACAAATTTTACGAAGAATGTTTCCTAACAACTTGTTTGTGTCCTACCACTAAACAGTGAGTCCCAGACAATTATTTTACACATGAATAGACACGCTAGATGCAGAGTAGTTAAACTGGATGTCTGATTTGGCATTTTTGTACAATCTGGGGGCAACAATTGAGATAACATAAAAATGACCACAAGTGACAATTTTTCAGAATTTATGCCTTACGCGTTTGGCCAAAATCATATTTGCAAAAAAGTTGCCAATTTAGTCTCAGTCTATCATTTCACACTTGACGAGATACTCTAGATGATAAATTGGACACTTTGGAGCTCGTTGGTGACAGAAAAATAGATAAGATAAAAGTGAAAAACAAATTTTACGAAGAATTGTTCCTAACAACTTGTTTGTGTCCTACCACTAAACAGTGAGTCCCAGACAATTATTTTACACATGAATAGACACGCTAGATGCAGAGTAGTTAAACTGAATGTCTGATTTTGGCATTTTTGGTACAATCTGGGGGCAACAATTGAGATAACATAAAAATGACCACAAGTGACATTTTTGCAGAATTTATGCCTTTCGCGTTTTTGGCCAAAATCATATTTTCCAAAAAGTTGCCAATTTAGTCTCAGTCTATCATTTCACACTTGACGAGATACTCTAGATGAGAAATTGGACACTTTGGAGCTCATAGGTGACAGAAAAATAGATAAGATAAAAGTGAAAAACAAATTTTACGAAGAAATGTTCCTAACAACTTGTTTGTGTCCTACCACTAAACAGTGAGTCCCAGACAATTATTTACACATGAATAGACACGCTAGATGCAGAGTAGTTAAACTGGATGTCTGATTTGGCATTTTTGTACAATCTGGGGGCAACAATTGAGATAACATAAAAAATGACCACAAGTGACATTTTTCCAGAATTTATGCCTTTCGCGTTTGGCCAAAAATCATATTTTCAAAAAAGTTGCCAATTTAGTCTCAGTCTATCATTTCACACTTGACGAGATACTCTAGATGAGAAATTGGACACTTTGGAGCTCGTTGGTGACAGAAAAATAGATAAGATAAAAGTGAAAAAATTTTTTACGAAGAATTGTTCCTAACAACTTGTTTGTGTCCTACCACTAAACATTGAGTCCCAGACAATTATTTTACACATGAATAGACACGCTAGATGCAGAGTAGGTAAACTGAATGTCTGATTTGGCATTTTGGTACAATCTGGGGGCAACAATTGAGATAACATAAAAATGACCACAAGTGACATTTTTCCAGAATTTATGCCTTTCGCGTTTGGCCAAAATCATATTTTCCAAAAAGTTGCCAATTTAGTCTCAGTCTATCATTTCACACTTGACGAGATACTCTAGATGAGAAATTGGACACTTTGGAGCTCATAGGTGACAGAAAAATAGATAAGATAAAAGTGAAAAACAAATTTTACGAAGAAATGTTTCTAACAACTTGTTTGTGTCCTACCACTAAACAGTGAGTCCCAGACAATTATTTTACACATGAATAGACACGCTAGATGCAGAGTAGTTAAACTGGATGTCTGATTTGGCATTTTTGTACAATCTGGGGGCAACAATTGAGATAACATAAAAATGACCACAAGTGACAATTTTGCAGAATTTATGCCTTTCGCGTTTGGCCAAAATCATATTTTCCAAAAAGTTGCCAATTTAGTCTCAGTCTATCATTTCACACTTGACGAGATACTCTAGATGAGAAATTGGACACTTTGGAGCTCGTTGGTGACAGAAAAATAGATAAGATAAAAGTGAAAAACAAATTTTACGAAGAACTGTTCCTAACAACTTGTTTGTGTCCTACCACTAAACATTGAGTCCCAGACAATTATTTTACACATGAATAGACACGCTAGATGCAGAGTAGGTAAACTGAATGTCTGATTTGGCATTTTGGTACAATCTGGGGGCAACAATTGAGATAACATAAAAATGACCACAAGTGACAATTTTTGCAGAATTTATGCCTTTCGCGTTTGGCCAAAATCATATTTTCCAAAAAAAAGTTGCCAATTTAGTCTCAGTCTATCATTTCACACTTGACGAGATACTCTAGATGAGAAATTGGACACTTTGGAGCTCGTTGGTGACAGAAAAATAGATAAGATAAAAGTGAAAAACAAATTTTACGAAGAAAATGTTCCTAACAACTTGTTTGTGTCCTACCACTAAACAGTGAGTCCCAGACAATTATTTTACACATGAATAGACACGCTAGATGCAGAGTAGTTAAACTGAATGTCTGATTGGCATTTTTGTACAATCTGGGGGCAACAATTGAGATAACATAAAAATGACCACAAGTGACAATTTTTCCAGAATTTATGCCTTACGCGTTTGGCCAAAAATCATATTTTCCAAAAAAGTTGCCAATTTAGTCTCAGTCTATCATTTCACACTTGACGAGATACTCTAGATGATAAATGGACACTTTGGAGCTCGTTGGTGACAGAAAAATAGATAAGATAAAAGTGAAAAACAAATTTTACGAAGAAATGTTCCTAACAACTTGTTTGTGTCCTACCACTAAACATTGAGTCCCAGACAATTATTTTACACATGAATAGACACGCTAGATGCAGAGTAGGTAAACTGAATGTCTGATTTGGCATTTTGGTACAATCTGGGGGCAACAATTGAGATAACATAAAAATGACCACAAGTGACATTTTTCCAGAATTTATGCCTTTCGCGTTTGGCCAAAATCATATTTTCCAAAAAGTTGCCAATTTAGTCTCAGTCTATCATTTCACACTTGACGAGATACTCTAGATGAGAAATTGGACACTTTGGAGCTCATAGGTGACAGAAAAATAGATAAGATAAAAGTGAAAAACAAATTTTACGAAGAAATGTTCCTAACAACTTGTTTGTGTCCTACCACTAAACAGTGAGTCCCAGACAATTATTTTACACATGAATAGACACGCTAGATGCAGAGTAGTTAAACTGGATGTCTGATTTGGCATTTTTGTACAATCTGGGGGCAACAATTGAGATAACATAAAAATGACCACAAGTGACAATTTTTCCAGAATTTATGCCTTTCGCGTTTGGCCAAAATCATATTTTCCAAAAAGTTGCCAATTTAGTCTCAGTCTATCATTTCACACTTGACGAGATACTCTAGATGAGAAATTGGACACTTTGGAGCTCGTTGGTGACAGAAAAATAGATAAGATAAAAGTGAAAAACAAATTTTACGAAGAATTGTTCCTAATAACTTGTTTGTGTCCTACCACTAAACATTGAGTCTCCCAGACAATTTTTTTACACATGAATAGACACGCTAGATGCAGAGTAGGTAAACTGATTGTCTGATTTGGCATTTTGGTACAATCTGGGGGCAACAATTGAGATAACATAAAATGACTACAAGTGACAATTTTTCCAGAATTTATGCCTTTCGCGTTTGGCCAAAATCATATTTTCCAAAAAGTTACCAATTTAGTCTCAGTCTATCATTTCACACTTGACGAGATACTCTAGATGAGAAATTGGACACTTTGGAGCTCGTTGGTGACAGAAAAATAGATAAGATAAAAGTGAAAAACAAATTTTACGAAAAATGTTCCTAACAACTTGTTTGTGTCCTACCACTAAACATTGAGTCCCAGACAATTATTTTACACATGAATAGACACGCTAGATGCAGAGTAGTTAAACTGAATGTCTGATTTGGCATTTTTGTACAATCTGGGGGCAACAATGAGATAACATAAAAATGACCACAAGTGACAATTTTGCAGAATTTATGCCTTACGCGTTTGGCCAAAATCATATTTTCAAAAAAGTTGCCAATTTAGTCTCAGTCTATCATTTCACACTTGACGAGATACTCTAGATGAGAAATTGGACACTTTGGAGCTCATAGGTGACAGAAAAATAGATAAGATAAAAGTGAAAAACAAATTTTACGAAGAAATGTTCCTAACAACTTGTTTGTGTCCTACCACTAAACAGTGAGTCCCAGACAATTATTTTACACATGAATAGACACGCTAGATGCAGAGTAGTTAAACTGAATGTCTGATTTGGCATTTTGGTACAATCTGGGGGCAACAATTGAGATAACATAAAAATGACCACAAGTGACATTTTTTTCAGAATTTATGCCTTTTGCGTTTGGCCAAAATCATATTTTCCAAAAAGTTGCCAATTTAGTCTCAGTCTATCATTTCACACTTGACGAGATACTCTAGATGAGAAATTGGACACTTTGGAGCTCATAGGTGACAGAAAAATAGATAAGATAAAAGTGAAAAACAAATTTTACGAAGAAATGTTTCTAACAACTTGTTTGTGTCCTACCACTAAACAGTGAGTCCCAGACAATTATTTTACACATGAATAGACACGCTAGATGCAGAGTAGTTAAACTGGATGTCTGATTTGGCATTTTGTACAATCTGGGGGCAACAATTGAGATAACATAAAAATAACCACAAGTGACATTTTCCAGAATTTATGCCTTTCGCGTTTGGCCAAAATCATATTTTCCAAAAAGTTGTTATTTTAGTCTCAGTCTATCATTTCACACTTGACGAGATACTCTAGATGAGAAATTGGACACTTTGGAGCTCATAGGTGACAGAAAAATAGATAAGATAAAAGTGAAAAACAAATTTTACGAAGAAATGTTCCTAACAACTTGTTTGTGTCCTACCACTAAACAGTGAGTCCCAGACAATTATTTTACACATGAATAGACACGCTAGATGCAGAGTAGTTAAACTGGATGTCTGATTTGGCATTTTTGTACAATCTGGGGGCAACAATTGAGATAACATAAAAATGACCACAAGTGACAATTTTGCAGAATTTATGCCTTTCGCGTTTGGCCAAAATCATATTTTCAAAAAAAGTTGCCAATTTAGTCTCAGTCTATCATTTCACACTTGACGAGATACTCTAGATGATAAATTGGACACTTTGGAGCTCGTTGAGACAGAAAAATAGATAAGATAAAAGTGAAAAACAAATTTTACGAAGAATTGTTCCTAACAACTTGTTTGTGTCCTACCACTAAACATTGAGTCCCAGACAATTATTTTACACATGAATAGACACGCTAGATGCAGAGTAGGTAAACTGAATGTCTGATTTGGCATTTTGGTACAATCTGGGGACAACAATTGAGATAACATAAAAATGACCACAAGTGACATTTTTCCAGAATTTATGCCTTTCGCGTTTGGCCAAAATCATATTTTCCAAAAAGTTGCCAATTTAGTCTCAGTCTATCATTTCACACTTGACGAGATACTCTAGATGAGAAATTGGACACTTTGGAGCTCGTTGGTGACAGAAAAATAGATAAGATAAAAGTGAAAAACAAATTTTACGAAGAAATGTTCCTAACAACTTGTTTGTGTCCTACCACTAAACATTGAGTCCCAGACAATTATTTTACACATGAATAGACACGCTAGATGCAGAGTAGTAAAACTGAATGTCTGATTTGGCATTTTGGTACAATCTGGGGGCAACAATTGAGATAACATAAAAATGACCACAAGTGACAATTTTCCAGAATTTATGCCTTTCGCGTTTGGCCAAAATCATATTTTCCAAAAAGTTGCCAATTTAGTCTCAGTCTATCATTTCACACTTGACGAGATACTCTAGATGAGAAATTGGACACTTTGGAGCTCATAGGTGACAGAAAAATAGATAAGATAAAAGTGAAAAACAAATTTTACGAAGAAATGTTTCTAAACAACTTGTTTGTGTCCTACCACTAAACAGTGAGTCCCAGACAATTATTTTACACATGAATAGACACGCTAGATGCAGAGTAGTTAAACTGGATGTCTGATTTGGCATTTTTGTACAATCTGGGGGCAACAATTGAGATAACATAAAAATGACCACAAGTGACAATTTTTCCAGAATTTATGCCTTACGCGTTTGGCCAAAATCATATTTTCCAAAAAGTTGCCAATTTAGTCTCAGTCTATCATTTCACACTTGACGAGATACTCTAGATGATAAATTGGACACTTTGGAGCTCATTGGTGACAGAAAAATAGATAAGATAAAAGTGAAAAAAAACAAATTTTACGAAGAATTGTTCCTAACAACTTGTTTGTGTCCTACCACTAAACATTGAGTCCCAGACAATTATTTTACACATGAATAGACACGCTAGATGCAGAGTAGGTAAACTGAATGTCTGATTTGGCATTTTTGTACAATCTGGGGGCAACAATTGAGATAACATAAAAATGACCACAAGTGACATTTTTCCAGAATTTATGCCTTTCGCGTTTGGCCAAAATCATATTTTCCAAAAAGTTGCCAATTTAGTCTCAGTCTATCATTTCACACTTGACGAGATACTCTAGATGAGAAATTGGACACTTTGGAGCTCATAGGTGACAGAAAAATAGATAAGATAAAAGTGAAAAAAACAAATTTTACGAAGAAATGTTCCTAACAACTTGTTTGTGTCCTACCACTAAACAGTGAGTCCCAGACAATTATTTTTACACATGAATAGACACGCTAGATGCAGAGTAGTTAAACTGGATGTCTGATTTGGCATTTTTGTACAATCTGGGGCCAACAATTGAGATAACATAAAAATGACCACAAGTGACAATTTTGCAGAATTTATGCCTTTCGCGTTTGGCCAAAATAATATTTCCAAAAAAAAGTTGCCAATTTAGTCTCAGTCTATCATTTCACACTTGACGAGATACTCTAGATGAGAAATTGGACACTTTGGAGCTCATAGGTGACAGAAAAATAGATAAGATAAAAGTGAAAAACAAATTTTACGAAGAAATGTTCCTAACAACTTGTTTGTGTCCTACCACTAAACAGTGAGTCCCAGACAATTATTTTACACATGAATAGACACGCTAGATGCAGAGTAGTTAAACTGGATGTCTGATTTGGCATTTTTGTACAATCTGGGGCAAACAATTGAGATAACATAAAAATGACCACACAAGTGACAATTTTTCAGAATTTATGCCTTTCGCGTTTGGCCAAAATCATATTTTCAAAAAAAAGTTGCCAATTTAGTCTCAGTCTATCATTTCACACTTGACGAGATACTCTAGATGAGAAATTGGACACTTTGGAGCTCATAGGTGACAGAAAAATAGATAAGATAAAAGTGAAAAACAAATTTTACGAAGAAATGTTCCTAACAACTTGTTTGTGTCCTACCACTAAACAGTGAGTCCCAGACAATTATTTTACACATGAATAGACACGCTAGATGCAGAGTAGGTAAACTGAATGTCTGATTTGGCATTTTGGTACAATCTGGGGGCAACAATTGAGATAACATAAAAATGACCACAAGTGACATTTTGCAGAATTTATGCCTTTCGCGTTTGGCCAAAATCATATTTTCCAAAAAGTTGCCAATTTAGTCTCAGTCTATCATTTCACACTTGACGAGATACTCTAGATGAGAAATTGGACACTTTGGAGCTCGTTGGTGACAGAAAAATAGATAAGATAAAAGTGAAAAACAAATTTTACGAAGAAATGTTCCTAACAACTTGTTTGTGTCCTACCACTAAACATTGAGTCCCAGACAATTATTTTACACATGAATAGACACGCTAGATGCAGAGTAGGTAAACTGAATGTCTGATTTGGCATTTTTGTACAATCTGGGGGCAACAATTGAGATAACATAAAAATGACCACAAGTGACATTTTTCCAGAATTTATGCCTTTCGCGTTTGGCCAAATCATATTTTCCAAAAAGTTGCCAATTTAGTCTCAGTCTATCATTTCACACTTGACGAGATACTCTAGATGAGAATTTGGACACTTTGGAGCTCATAGGTGACAGAAAAATAGATAAGATAAAAGTGAAAAACAAATTTTACGAAGAAATGTTCCTAACAACTTGTTTGTGTCCTACCACTAAACAGTGAGTCCCAGACAATTATTTTACACATGAATAGACACGCTAGATGCAGAGTAGTTAAACTGAATGTCTGATTTGGCATTTTTGTACAATCTGGGGCAACAATTGAGATAACATAAAAATGACCACAAGTGACATTTTTTGCAGAATTTATGCCTTTCGCGTTTGGCCAAAATCATATTTTCCAAAAAAAGTTGCCAATTTAGTCTCAGTCTATCATTTCACACTTGACGAGATACTCTAGATGAGAAATTGGACACTTTGGAGCTCGTTGGTGACAGAAAAATAGATAAGATAAAAGTGAAAAAAAAATTTTACGAAGAAATGTTCCTAACAACTTGTTTGTGTCCTACCACTAAACATTGAGTCCCAGACAATTATTTTACACATGAATAGACACGCTAGATGCAGAGTAGGTAAACTGAATGTCTGATTTGGCATTTTTGTACAATCTGGGGGCAACAATTGAGATAACATAAAAATGACCACAAGTGACATTTTTCAGAAATTTATGCCTTTCGCGTTTGGCCAAAATCATATTTTCCAAAAAGTGCCCAATTTAGTCTCAGTCTATCATTTCACACTTGACGAGATACTCTAGATGAGAAATTGGACACTTTGGAGCTCATAGGTGACAGAAAAATAGATAAGATAAAAGTGAAAAACAAATTTTACGAAGAACTGTTCCTAACAACTTGTTTGTGTCCTACCATTAAACATTGAGTCCCAGACAATTATTTTACACATGAATAGACACGCTAGATGCAGAGTAGGTAAACTGAATGTCTGATTTGGCATTTTGGTACAATCTGGGGGCAACAATTGAGATAACATAAAAATGACCACAAGTGACAATTTTTGCAGAATTTATGCCTTTCGCGTTTGGCCAAAATCATATTTTCCAAAAAGTTGCCAATTTAGTCTCAGTCTATAATTTCACACTTGACGAGATACTATAGATGAGAAATTGGACTCTTTGGAGCTCGTTGGTGACAGAAAAATAGATAAGATAAAAGTGAAAAACAAATTTTACGAAGAATTGTTCCTAACAACTTGTTTGTGTCCTACCACTAAACAATGAGTCCCAGACAATTATTTTACACATGAATAGACACGCTAGATGCAGAGTAGTTAAACTGAATGTCTGATTTGGCATTTTGGTACAATCTGGGGCAACAATTGAGATAACATAAAAATGACCACAAGTGACATTTTTCCAGAATTTATGCCTTTCGCGTTTGGCCAAATCATATTTTCCAAAAAGTTGCCAATTTAGTCTCAGTCTATCATTTCACACTTGACGAGATACTCTAGATGAGAAATTGGACACTTTGGAGCTCGTTGGTGACAGAAAAATAGATAAGATAAAAGTGAAAAACAAATTTTACGAAGAAATGTTCCTAACAACTTGTTTGTGTCCTACCACTAAACATTGAGTCCCAGACAATTATTTTACACATGAATAGACACGCTAGATGCAGAGTAGGTAAACTGAATGTCTGATTTGGCATTTTGGTACAATCTGGGGGCAACAATTGAGATAACATAAAAATGACCACAAGTGACATTTTTCCAGAATTTATGCCTTTCGCGTTTGGCCAAAATCATATTTTTTTCCAAAAAGTTGCCAATTTAGTCTCAGTCTATCATTTCACACTTGACGAGATACTCTAGATGAGAAATTGGACACTTTGGAGCTCATAGGTGACAGAAAAATAGATAAGATAAAAGTGAAAAACAAATTTTACGAAGAATTGTTCCTAACAACTTGTTTGTGTCCTACCACTAAACAGTGAGTCCCAGACAATTATTTTACACATGAATAGACACGCTAGATGCAGAGTAGTTAAACTGGATGTCTGATTTGGCATTTTTGTACAATCTGGGGGCAACAATTGAGATAACATAAAAATGACCACAAGTGACAATTTTTGCAGAATTTATGCCTTTCGCGTTTGGCCAAAATCATATTTTCCAAAAAGTTGCCAATTTAGTCTCAGTCTATCATTTCACACTTGACGAGATACTATAGATGAGAAATTGGACACTTTGGAGCTCGTTGGTGACAGAAAAATAGATAAGATAAAAGTGAAAAACAAATTTTACGAAGAACTGTTCCTAACAACTTGTTTGTGTCCTACCACTAAACATTGAGTCCCAGACAATTATTTTACACATGAATAGACACGCTAGATGCAGAGTAGGTAAACTGAATGTCTGATTTGGCATTTTGGTACAATCTGGGGGCAACAATTGAGATAACATAAAAATGACCACAAGTGACAATTTTTGCAGAATTTATGCCTTTCGCGTTTGGCCAAAATCATATTTTCCAAAAAGTTGCCAATTTAGTCTCAGTCTATCATTTCACACTTGACGAGATACTCTAGATGAGAAATTGGACACTTTGGAGCTAGTTGGTGACAGAAAAATAGATAAGATAAAAGTGAAAAACAAATTTTACGAAGAATTGTTCCTAACAACTTGTTTGTGTCCTACCACTAAACAATGAGTCCCAGACAATTATTTTACACATGAATAGACACGCTAGATGCAGAGTAGTTAAACTGGATGTCTGATTTGGCATTTTTGTACAATCTGGGGGCAACAATTGAGATAACATAAAAATGACCACAAGTGACAATTTTTTTCAGAATTTATGCCTTTCGCGTTTGGCCAAAATCATATTTTCCAAAAAGTTGCCAATTTAGTCTCAGTCTATCATTTCACACTTGACGAGATACTCTAGATGAGAAATTGGACACTTTGGAGCTCATAGGTGACAGAAAAATAGATAAGATAAAAGTGAAAAACAAATTTTACGAAGAAATGTTCCTAACAACTTGTTTGTGTCCTACCACTAAACAGTGAGTCCCAGACAATTATTTTACACATGAATAGACACGCTAGATGCAGAGTAGTTAAACTGGATGTCTGATTTGGCATTTTTGTACAATCTGGGGGCAACAATTGAGATAACATAAAAATGACCACAAGTGACAATTTTGCAGAATTTATGCCTTTCGCGTTTGGCCAAAATCATATTTTCAAAAAAGTTGCCAATTTAGTCTCAGTCTATCATTTCACACTTGACGAGATACTCTAGATGATAAATTGGACACTTTGGAGCTCATTGGTGACAGAAAAATAGATAAGATAAAAGTGAAAAACAAATTTTACGAAGAAATGTTTCCTAACAACTTGTTTGTGTCCTACCACTAAACATTGAGTCCCAGACAATTATTATTAACACATGATGAGTACACGCTACAGATTATGCAAGAGTAGTGGAAACTGTGAATGTCTGATTTGGCCATTGGGGGAGGGGGGGTAAATCCTGGCTTCAACAATTGAAGATAACGATAAAAATACCACAATGACATTTTTCAGTTTATGCCTTTCGATTTTGGCCAAAATCATAATTTTACAAAAAATTGCCAAGTTAAGTCTCAGTCTGATCATGTTACGCACTTGATGAGAAATACTCAAAGATGAGTAATATTAGGATCACTTTGGAGCTACGTTGAGTGCAGATAAAAATAGTGATAAGAATAAAAGTGAAAAACAAAATTTACGAAGAATTGTATCCTACACAACGTCTTGTTTGTGTTCCTACCACTAGAACAGTGAGTCCCATACAATTATTTTACACATGAATAGACACCTAGATGCAGAGTAGTAAACTGTAATGTCTTGATTTGGTATTATTTGTGTACAAAATACTGGGGGGCACCACTTGAGAAAACATACAAAATGAACTCACAATGTACACATATTTTGGGCAGAATTATACATGACCTTAAACGCATTTAGCCAAAATAAAATATGCAAAAACAAGAAGTTGCTCAATTTAATTCATTGTCTATCATTTACGCACTATGAACGAGACCATCTAATATGCGAAATTAGAAAAGCCCTTTGAGGGCTCGCTGGTGGCAGAAAAAAAATTAAGATAAGAGAAAAGTGAAAAACCAAATTTAACGAAGAATTATTCATAACACTTGTGTTTGTGCCCCCCTACCACTAAACAACATTGAGTCCCACACAAGTATTTTACACATGAATAGAACCCTTTAGATGCAAGAGTAGATTTAAACTGAGTGTTGTCTGATTTGGCATTTTTGTATCAATCTGGGGGCAACAATTGTGAATACATGAAAATGCCCAACAAGTGACAATTTTGCAGAATGGATGCCTTAACGCGTTTGGCCAAATAATATTTGCAAAAAAAAGTTGCCAATTTAGTCTCAGTGCTATCATTTCACACTTGACGAGCGAGATACTCTAGATGATAAATTGGACCACTTTGTGAGGCTCGTTGGTGACAGAAAAATAGATAAGGATAAAAGTGAGAAAAAAAACAAATCTTTACGCAAGAAATGTTCCTAACAACCTTGTTTGTGTCCCACCGACATATCTCAATGAGTCACCCGGACAATGAATGTTACACACATGAATAGGCACGCTAGATGGCAGAGTAGGTAAAACTGAATGTCTGATTTTGGCATTTTGGTAGCAAATCTGGGGGCAACAATTGGAGATAACCTACAAATGAAAAACATGTGACAAATTTTCTCAGAATATATGTCTTTCGGCGTTTTGGCCAAGAATAATATTTGGTTCAAAAAAGTTGCCAATGTTTTATGTCTCAGTCTAATCACCCCTTTCACCACTTGGACGAGATACTCTAGATACAAAATTGAAACACTTTGGAGCTCGTTGGGTTACAGAAAAGAAAAATAAAATGGAGCGAAAAAGTGAAAAATATATTTAAACGAAAAAATTGTTTTCGCGGCTTTAAACAACTTGTTTGTGTCCTACCACTAAACAGCGATCCTCCAAGACAATTGAATGTATCAAATTAATAGACACGGTATGAAGAGGAAAGAGTAGTTAAAACTGATGTCTTATTTTTTGGCATTTTTGATAAAGATGGTGGGGAAAAACAAATTGAAGGATAAACATAAAAAAAGGGACAAGTTACAGTGTTGCAGAAATTTATGCCCTACGCGTGTGGCCAAACTAATATGTTGCAAAAAAGTTGCAAATTTCGTCTCCGGTCTATTATTTCACACTTGACGAGATACTTAGAGGTAAAATTGGACACTTGGAGTCAAGGTGGACAGAAAAATCGATAAGATAAAGTGAAAAAACAAATTTACTAGAAATGTTTCATAACAACCTGTTGTGTACTACCACTTAACAGTGAGTCCAGACAATAGTTTACAAAATGAATAGACAGTAGATGCAGAGTAGTTAAACGATGTGTCTGATTTGGCATTTTTGTACAATCTGGGGGCAACAATTGAGATAACATAAAAATGACCACAAGTGACAATTTTGCAGAATTTATGCCTTTCGCGTTTGGCCAAAATCATATTTTCCAAAAAGTTGCCAATTTAGTCTCAGTCTATCATTTCACACTAGACGAGATAACGAAGAAATGTTCCTAACAACTTGTTGTGTCCTCCCACTAAAACGGAGCCAGACAATTATTTACACATAAATAGACACGAGGCAGAGTATTAAAACGGAATCTGTTTTGGCATTTTTGGACAATAGGGGGGCAACAATTGAGAAAACATAAAAATGCCACAAGTGACTTTTTTCCAATGTATGCCTACGCTTTTGGCCAAATCATTTTTTCTAAAAAGGGGCATTTTTGTCTCAGTCTACATTCCCCCTTGACGAGATACTCTAGATGAAAAATGGACACTTAGGAGCCATGGTGACAAAAAAAAAAGATAAGTAAAAGTGAAAAAAAAATTTACGAAAAAATGTCCTAACAATTGTTTTTTCCCCCAAAAACAGTGGCCCCAGCAATTTTTTTTCAATAAATAGACACGTAGTGCGAGTTTTAAAAATGGATGTCTGTTTTGGCTTTTTTGTACAATTGGTTGCAAAAATTGAGATTACAAAAAAATGACCACAAGTG